>VHKM01000939.1:0-352500 GCA_007210695.1 Neogobius melanostomus | reverse complement strand
TACAGAACCTTGTCCAGGAGCTGCTGTTTCCTCTGGTTCTCCTGTTTGGAGCGACACAGTTCCTCCTCATACTCCGCTATCGTTCTTTCAATCAGCACAAATATGTCTTCAGTCGCCGCAGCCAGACGCTCATTCACCAGAGCTCTCAGCGTTTGGGCACGAGACATTTTTACAAAGTCACAAACAGGTGGAGACGACTTCAGCCCTAAACAGAGACAACAGAGAAAACAATGAGGTTCAGCTCTAACAACACGTCTAATGTGACCATCATCTGTGAGCCGTGTGGAAAACTCCATTTGAACCAAGTCCGCAAATAAATAATATAATCTGAGCGGTCACATGTTTTTGCTTCCGTGATTTTCAAAGGATGTTTTAGTGAATCGTTGCAAGCAGCTTCTGCATCCAGGCGTGTAGCTGTACTTTGTTTCCTCAGATCACAGAGTAAATCCAGCACATGGGAGGCATAGCTCTGTCCGTGATCATGGTTTTTACCAATTAAAACAACTATTCTCAATCAATTTTGCGAACAAAACCCCTGGATTTTACGGCATTGCAATCGCTCTATGACTATTATTACTGAACAGTTCACTTGATATTCTTAAGTATTTTATTCAGCTGTAACCAATCTACATCTAGTATTGATAATATTCTGGTCAGGGGAAATCAATATAGCGCCAATAACATTATATGGAAGGCTGTGACCAAAACTAAGTCACTGATGCAGAGCTAAAGTTACAGCTTTATCATCGTTTCATTCTGTTCCGTTTACTCAGTCTTAAACCACACAAAATGGACGTAATAGTTTGTCAGTTTAACTTTATTTGTAGTCATGCAGAAACACACACGCTACTGTAGCCTGCTCTTAACCCGGTGTCCCACTCAAAACGGTCCCCCCAGGAACATAATAACATTGACACATCCTTCTCTTTCTTTTCTTTTTTAACAATTTGTTTTCCTCAACCAAAATAAACTGTCTTTTAAGTGCATCGGTATGTAAACTAGACCTTCAGAAAACAAGTATCCCTGGACTCAAAAACTCTCTGGCACCATCGTAAATGCATTTTTTTCCCTATGTTATTTCAAGCAATACATTCTTAAGTCATATTATACTTCATCTTCATCTTAAAATCACAGTCTGTAATCAACCATTAAACAACCTTCACTTACATAGTCTTTCAGATATGCAGGTGTTTTAACCTGATGACCAGCCCTAGTAACAGTGGTGTCACCAGCTTTCTCAGCAGTTACTACAATCTGTGCCTTGGCCAAAGTTCCTGTTTGTGTTGGTGGAGTAGGTGGGCTGTGGTTGTGCCTGAGATGGCGACGGTTTCTCCTCAGGACAACCCGACTCCAGCTCAACCTCGTACGATTGGAGTATTTTGATGATCCAGTATGGCCAAGTATGGGTCTTGTTCTGCAGCTGTGACTTTCTGCATGAGCCGTTTTGCTGTTTTGACTGCAGACTCAGCTTCTCCGTTGCTTTGTGGGTATCCCGGTGAAGATGTTCGGTGCTCGAATTCCCTGAATGTGACTGAATGTCTTAAACTCCTGTGACGAATACTGCGGTCCATTATCAGAAATCGGCACATCCGGTATTCCCTGACGAGAAAATGTGCTTTCAGCTTGATCACTGTGGTGCTCTTGGTGTCAGGTAGATGGTCGACTTCCCAGACGTTCGAATAATAGTCCACAGTTATCATGTAGTCCTTTTTATGCCATGAAAACAAATCATTTCCTACTTTGGACCAAGGCCTGTAGGAAACACCATGGCGCTGCAAAGTCTCTTTTTGTTGTTTGGGGTCAACTGACCTGCAGATGTCACATTTGGATATAAATGTCTGTGTTAATAGAATTTTTTTTTAAAATATAACTGACCTTGTATCACATGAATTACCGCATTTTGAGGGACTATTTTCTCGCAGATCACTCCGCCGCTGCGTTAGCTTACAGCCACGAAGCTGATGCTGCTCAAATATAAGTTATTTTAATGCAAAATGGTTAAAATGATTCTATTAACACAGACATGTATATGGTTAGTCTGGTGTTATAAGTGATTTACCTCAGGTGCACTGTGGAGTGGGTCAGACTGTTTTTAATGCAGGCTAACTTATACCATAGAAATGCTTCAGCCTAAGGTTGGGCCATATCGTATCGCATATCGTTATCGCGATATAATTTTTTATATCGTCATTTTTGATATTGTTGTGGACACGATATAATTTATGTTACACTCAGCTCCATCAGAGCAGCATAAACACTGACTGTGTAGGACACAGGGGCAGGTGCTTAAAAAGTGAAATGAAATGAAGGATGTAAACTGCTTGAGTAGATCATATTTGTGAGGAAATTAGTATGGCACTAAAAAAAGAATGAAATATATTTGCATTAATCTTCCAAATAGGCGTAAGGCTGGAATTTTGAAGTAATTTGTCCATTGTCTGTTATATCGTCAAATATATCGTTATCGTGATATTTCTTTTTTTTATATCGTGATAGAGATTATAGGCCATATCGCCCTGCCCTACTTTAGCCTTGCCCTAGCCTAGCGCCACTAGACTCTTCAAATATAAGAACTGCATGAATTTAAGAAAAAAATATCTCCAGACATCAACAACACTCTGGATAACTAGGAAATGAGGCCCAATGTCAAACATCCTGAAATATCCCTTTAACCTGGTGTCCCACTCAAACGGTCCCCCCGGGAACATAACAATAACATTGACACGATCATCAGACGTTTTCATCTCGTATCTGAATTAAGACAGTTCTGATCGTCTCAGTTTACAAGTTATAATTCCACTTTGAGCGGCTCAAAGTAATTTTTTCAAGACGGAGGTTAGAAACGTATCATATGTCTGTTAAGTGTGACATCACACACAATAATAAGCCTCTTCAGGGTCCAAACTGTTGACTTGCATAGACACACGCAGCAACAATAGAATGCTTTATTTGTCATTACACAAAAGCAAAATGAAACTTGTTTGGCTCGTAGTCTCAATCAAATCTATCTGAATCCGAATGCTCTGCTGAAACAGATTAAAGGCCAACAACTGTTTTACACCTAATTTCTGTAATACATGTCACCATTTCTCTATGCAAAATGAAGATATTTCATATTTAAAATATGCCTTCATTGTTTAAAGAAAACAAGATAATTAATGTCAGAAAAGCATTACTAAAGAAAATCCAGAGTAAACAATTTCTGTGTGATCAGAGGTTTAAAAGGAGCCTTGTGATCAGCTTTAAAGCAGCTTAAAAACAGCTAAATCCCATTAGTGAATAAGGATAGAGTTCTCTTTTTGTTGTGTTACTGTCGCGTTAATTAGAATACATCCAGCTGTCGCGTATTTCAGGGAATTAAACAGATCATTTCCGTAGCACTTTGTGTCCTGTGAAGCTAACAGCCGATTAGCCGCTTCTTCTGAGCGATTCAAACTTCATGCGATACCATTAAAGTAAAACACAACAAACGAAATCTTGAAATGTTTCGAACAGCCTCATATGACACGTGGAATAAATGAAACGTTTTAACTTACCCGAACAATATCCCTGTGACGACAAACACGATATGAAGCTCCGCCCGGTTTGGCCAAACTTTCAAAGTGCGCATGCCCCGAACACGGTCAGTACATAACGCGCATGCGCTGGTTTTGATCTGGCGACCGTACTTGGACAAACTTAAGTTTTGCGATTCATTTTATGTAAATGAGTATCACATTTTTTTATTTTATTTTTTTTATACAGAAGAAAAGACAAAAAACAAAATAAACAACATACAAAAAACAACTTTCGACTTTCGTTCTTGATTAATGAAAACATTCTTGGCAAATGCTTTCGCTTTCGTCCGTCTTGCGCCGGTCCAAGAATTTCACCTCTAGCGGCACAATACGAATGTCACAATGTCACGCTAACACCAGTAGCCCAATGAACATGTCCAACGCCACAGGACAGACAAATGACCACAGAGGAATATAAAGAAAGCCTAAAGTTACTGGTGCATGAGTGGAACACTGAGGAACCAAAGGTACTGCAATCAGAAACAGACAAGGAAGGAGTGAGGAGGGACTGTGATACCAAAACAGAATACAACAAAATAAAAAATAGCCAGGGGTACACAAACCAAAACAGAATACAGTACAGAAACAACAGCAGAACTTTTTTTCCCCTTCATGCAAGAAACACATCAAAAGAAACATTATGTAGTAAAGTTTATTTTATTTTTATTTATTTTTTAATTATAGAAGCAAATACAAACAAAGTAGGTACAGTGTAGAAATCTAAGAGACTGCAGTGCACAGCTTAAAAAAAAAGTAAATACAAAAACTGAAGAACATGGGGCATGTTATAGTTTACATGGCGTTTACATATTGAAAAAAATAAAGGGCATTTATCCTATACGATTGTCTATAAAAGAAGCCAGTTTCTCTGTTGATCAAAAATAAAGATTTATAAAATGGATTCAGCTCATTTCTCCAATGAGTAATGTTGGGTTTTGTCTTGAAAAAACGACATTTATGTATATAGTATTTGCTTAACAAAATTATATTGTTAATGCCAAAATCATTGATTATTGCGAAAAATACCATATTTTATATCATTGTTAGATTAGTCATCTGATTCTGATCATTATGTAGTAAAGTCGAAACAATAATCGAGCAATTTGTCACTTGTTTCAAAGCGAGATCGTAAAACAAAACCTTACGCAACCAATCACTGGGTTAAATTCAAAAACGATATAGCTTGGACAATGGTCTGGCTCTTGCCTCATGAATACAGACTTATACTTAACAAAGTCAGAGATCTCGTTCAAAATTGTACATAAAATGTACCCAGCAAAGCACTTCATGACAAAGTTTTGAAACAGTCCCTCATCTCTTTTGGCCCTGTCACTACACAAAAACCTTTTGGAAAGATGTATCAAAATTCAACAAGCTACATCTAAACCTAAATCTATTGTACGAGCATATCATCTTTGGATGCTTCAATAGAAAGCAAGATAAAGACAAAGAGTTTCTTGTAAATCTTTTATTATTGATTGCAAAATTTCATATCCACAAATCCAAATGTCTGGCAGTAAGCTGATATTCACAGTGTTTCACAAGAATCTGACACTATACTTGCAGCCTCTGCCCCGATAGAAAATCTGAAGGTGATCAAAACTAAAAATGTGTGCGAAAAGTTTAACATCATGTAAACAGTATGGCTGTCATGATCTGATGTGATCGCGATACAGTAAGCAATTATAATATGAAATAAGTTTACTCTAAAATCTGTAAAAAACAACAAAAAGTCAGGTGTTTAAAGTTTGTAAACCAAATGCCCTTTGACATTTGTTGAAGTGTAAAGATTGAAAAGTGCATTAACACAAAATGTAACAAAATGCTGTTTAACTGTTAAGCTGTTTGTTCGGTTCTCCTTTCCTTTTATTCATTTATTTGTTCTGTGTTTTGTCTTGCTCTGTACCCCTGGCTATGTTGTTTTTTTCTTATAAAAGAAAAGAAAAAGAAAAGTAGTGACCCAAACAATTCCTCAACTGGTCAAAAAAAAGTCAGATTTATTTTCAATGACGTCATGAACTGTGTGAAATAAACTAAAACAAAACATCAAATCGTGTGGAAAATACAGAAAAACAAAACAAGGAGCACGATACGTTCTACTTCTATTCCACAGGTCAAAATTAAGCATTTGCCGCTTAAATATTTACTCACAGTGGAAAAAGGGAACTATTATTTTGACTCAAGTAGAAGTAAAAAGTACCATATGATAAGTTTACTCTAAAGTACATTTTCTTCAAAAAGTTACTCAAGCACATACAGTATATTTACAGGTGCTCATCATATAATTAGAATATAATGAAAAAGTGCATTCACTAACTTAAACTGTAAAACTAATATATGATCGACTCATTGCATGCAAAGTGAGATATGTAAAGACTTTATGTTAGAATTTGATTATCATGGCTCATCTAAAAAAAAACAAATAAAAAATCTCATGGAATTAGAATATTTTGAAAATGGACTGTAAACCATAATCATCAAAATTATAACAAACAAAGGCTTGACATTTGTCACTTTGCATGTCATGAGTCTATATTATTTATTATTATTTCTTTTATTTTAATTATTTATTTGAGCAGTCTATATCATATATTAGTTTCACATTTGAACAGGGTTTCCGTTAGCCGGCTGTAGCTTTTGGCTGGTTTGAAAAGCAAATGTAAAAATAATTTCCATCGGCCCAATCGGCCGACAGTAAAACAATATGAAGAGAATGTATCAACATATATTAAATACTACATGTCACCTAAGTGACTAACAAAGTGTTTTTGATACAGCCCTAAATATTAAAAAAGGTTCAATATTTCTATCAAAAAAAGTTTCGATTTACGCCCTTAGCTCATTTTACAAAGCGCAGTAGAAGCGCCGTCATCGCGCTGGAAACTAAAGGCTTTTTCGTTGTGCTTCTTCACATTTTCCACGAAAACGGCAAAACTACAGGTACATTTACTTTTCTAAAAGTGTGTTAAAACTCAGCAGCCAATACATTTGATTAGGATATTCTGTAAACTCCGTGTGTTCAGTCAGACTGACGCGCTGTCCCACAGTGGCTCTTCCTGGGAGAGTGGCCGGGTTTAGAGGCGCTTCCCTCGGTCAGTCTGTGCAGACGCCTTGGCTTAGTTACCGGAGTTGGAGCTGCTCTTGAGGGTGTCAGAGCTGGGTCCGTGTTGAATCGCTCGAGACTGACTTTTGATGACTCCATAATATTTCAGCGGTGAGAGACTTACTCGCTAATTTTACACCTGAAGCCTCGTTAAAGCGCGGAAGGGCCCAGCCCTCGCTGTGCAGCTGATGCGGTCAGATCTGGACAGCGTTAGGGTTTACCTTCTGTCTGAGTTAAAGTGCAGATGAGCGGGTACGTCCGCGTGACACCTGTCGTTCTCCATTGTCTCCACTCGCACTCCACTGAGCTGTTACATTTTTCTCACGTCGCTCTTTCATTAGAAACAGCCGTGTTTTTGGACCCACTAAAGCACTCGTGTAACACTCGGTCTAAATGCAGATTGTTATTGAATTTCACCTGTATACTTTCTGTCAATGGTCATTATTGGAGAACAGCTCCACCTACAGTTGAAAAGCAAAAGCTGTTCATCTTCAGACACTCAGTCCTTTGTGGAGGCTCATGTGGGATTTGAGAGAAGATTTTTTGATAAATGCTTTGTGACAGACTGGACAGCCAAAAGGTTTCTCCCCTGTGTGCGTTTTTTTATGATATGCTAAAGAGGATGGCTCAGAAAATGTTTTTTCGCATAATGAACAGCTGTATGGCTTCTCTCCTGTGTGCCGTCTTACATGTGACTCTAGCTCAAATTTTCGGGCAAACGTTTTCTCGCATGTTGTGCAGCTGTAAGGTTTCTCTCCCGTGTGCACTCTCATATGTGTATCTAGGTGACCTTTTTGGGTAAAAGTCTTGTTGCAGACTGTACAGTTGTAAGGTCTCTCTCCTGTGTGTGTTCTCATATGTAGATTTAATTTTCTTTTTCGGCTAAAAGCTTTCTCACAGGTTGTGCAGCTGTAAGGTTTGTGACCTGTGTGTGTTCTCATGTGTGAATTTAAAGTACTTTTGTCCCCAAAATCTTTCTCACAAACTGAGCATCTGTATGGTTTCTCTCCTGTGTGTCGTCTTCTATGATAAGCTAAACTAGATTTTTGACCGAATGTTTTCCCACAGGTGGAGCAGCTGTAAGGTTTCTCTCCCGTGTGTGTTCTGACATGGTTATCTAGCTTAGATTTAAAGGGAAATGTTTTATTACAGGTTGGACAACTAAAAGGCTTTTCTTCTCCTGTGTGTGTTCTCATATGTGAATCTAGACAACCTTTTTGGGAGAATGTTTCCTCACACATTGAACAGCTGTAAGGTCTCTCTCCTGTGTGAACTCTAATGTGTACTTCTAAATCCCTTTCAGACCAAAAGTTCTTGTTACAAACAGAGCACTGGTGCTTCTTCCTCTCAGCTCCTGCCTTGTCTCCACTGTGGACACTGGTCTGTGGTGCAGACTTGTATTTGGGGAATAGACCTGTGCTTTTTGCAGTTGGAAAGCTGGGCTGTTCCCAGTCGTCATCATTGTCAGTGTCAGACGAGTGCTCAGTGTGTCCCTCAGTCTCTGAGTGGAAATGTGGCTCTGAGCTGATGTCCTCTCCCTGCGTTTCCTCTCGGTGCTCAGTTTGTCTTTGTTGAAGCAGTGAGGACTCTTCAGTCTTCACACAGACAGACCTGGACTCTGGGACAGACCTGAAAAACAATTTAAACATTAATATATTTAAGATCTACAGTCAGTTTGTGTGAGTGAAATGTGTGACATGTTTAAAGTGGTGGAGCCTACACTGGCAGCTGCTCTTCCTCCTGTTTGACGCTCTGTTCCTCTGGCTCCTCTTTAGTCCGTGGAGACTCTGTGATTTCCTGGTTCAGACCGGGACCAGGACTCGCTGGGATCTGGACATTCGCTCTGACCAGATCAATCTTCAGCGTTTGTCCACCAGACATTTTACAAAGTCACAAACAGGTGGAGACGACTTCAGCCCTAAACAGAGACAACAGAGAAAACAATGAGGTTCAGCTCTAACAACACGTCTAATGTGACCATCGTCTGTGAGCCGTGGCTCTGACTCTAACTGCAGATCATCCACTACTGAGAGATTAGAACTTCATCAAATATCAGACTGAGAACAACAAGAACAAACTACTTATGGAACATGTGTTTGTCGGATATAATGGAATACATTTAACACATTCATTTACCAGTTTCAAAGTAAATGGATAAAAAAGTGAGTAAAAGTTGCCAGTGAAACCGCTCTACTTTAGTTTAGTCTTAATCTCGTTAAAAGACACACATTATAATGTCGCTGCTTTTGTAGAAACTTGTTCATGGCTCAAAAGTGCGACCATTTTGGCATCTGTCCAGCTGTATCAGAATAAACCACATGTCCAGAGTTACATCCACCAGGAAAACAATGAAGTCCGCGTGAGTTCAGAATGAGTCCAAAGCCGAGAAGAACGTGCGTCACAAAGTTGGAGACAAACGGATCCAGACCTCGCCGTACTCTCTCATCTTTTGTCCAGGAAGAGACACCGAAGCAAATATCCACGATGCCGCCTCTGAGCAAATGCCTGATCAAAAGTGAAAGTTGAAAAACCTTTAGACTACATACCAATTTCTTGAGCGAGTTCAGGTAGCGGAGCGTGAACACTGAAGTATATTGAGCCATAACCGTGAACTATAAGGCTTACGGGCATTGGTTTACAGACTATAAGTCTCAAGTGACATTAAGTTGTCAATATGTTGAAAGGGAAAAGTCAGGGCGGCGGCTCCGTAGGCAGGAGCGGACCATCGCGGACAGGGGAACGACAGGACCTGGGATCAGCCCGACACAGACACCCTCACTTTTTAAATCATTTGAATTCGTCTTGTAATCACAGGGAAAAGTTCCAAAACGGTGTTGATGTTAAATATAGTGGGTACATTTCCGTCTGTCAAATTAGCGACCGATTAGCTCTGTTGTTCCATCAGATCACTCGTAAAAAAATAAAAATAAAGTACATTTAGATGCAGAGCCTATGTGTGTATGTGGATCTCTCTGGTCACAATTAAGAAAAAGATTTCGTCTACTGTCCACCTCCTTATTGACAAAAAAAGAGATTCTATGTTTTTATTTCTCATTTCAGTTTAAATGTTGTGAATATCGGCGACATGAGGCCACAGTTTCAGACCCTGGACTTTGTCCAACAGTCGCCTTCAAGGGTCACAAATGTTTTTCTCACATTAGTTATTCATAGTTATTCCAACTATATGAACAAGGACTGGTCGTCACTTTTGAAGCATCTCTTCGTATGAATGGCAGTTTGGTTTCTGTCTATCTCCGTACGCAGCCCTGGTGTAAAAATAGACTTTAAGCTAATATTGTAACAGGCGCCATGGCCACGACAAAAACACTTTAAATCATCAACTTTCCAGCCGTTAAAACGCTCCAAATCAGAGCTTTCTTCTGCTTTACGCTAACTATCATTATTGTTTGTAGCCAAAGACATTCCATACCCATAATGCAACGGGCGAGCCGAGATGGGCATTGGTCTTATAGAGAGGGGGGGGGGGCTGGGGTTGCCGTAATTTTTGCTGACCGGTCGTTTGTTTGTTGCTTCACTCTGGATTACGTGAAAGAACGTGTTCTTCTGCTGTGTATGTGATTCAAAGACACTCTTTATTTCATTAAATGGCACAAAAACGCGCGTGTTTCTGTGACAGCCAAACAGCGCGTCATGCAGATAGACCAAAGTCGTCCTCTCACGCGGCAATAATAGGGTGCATTATTAATTAATCAATCAATCAATCATAATTGAGTGAATATTTTAGCTCCTCTACTCGCCTCTGATGGAGACAAACGCCTGTCTCGTGCAGGTTTGCATTGACCAACAACTTAAACAATCATTTCACATTTTAACTACCTTTCCGAGTGCGTTTGATTAATCTCACCGTTCGTATTTCAAAGCATTTAAACACAATTAAACAGAACAGAAGCAGATCTTTCCGCAGCAGTTTCCTGTGAAGCTAATGCCGATTAGCTGCTACTTCTGAGAGATTCAAACTTCATCCAATATCACTATAAAGTAAACAGAACTCGATAGTAAAGTCTTAAGTGTGTTGAACAGCCTTAAATGACACATGGAATAGATGAAACGTTTTAACTTACCCGAACAATATCCCAAATGACCAAAAACCTGTGCTACAAACACGTTAGCCGCATGTTGTTGGAGGGATGGCCGTCTTGAATCACGGCGTGGCGGATCAACGTAGGGAAAACAAAGCGGAAATGCGCGACGCGGACGCTGCAAAGACGCGCTGCGCTCAGACCACGAACCCTACATTAGATTTTTCTTGGAAGATACATAGCGGACATTCTCTTAAGTGCTTCTCAGATCGAGGCATCGCCCTCTTGACATCAGTGTGGAACAAAGGACGTAGCGGTTGAGGGATTTTCGCTACACTATCAGTATGGAGGAGACAGGAGGCTGGATCGAAGTCTCATGGCGCATGCGTTTCAAAACGCGCATGTCACGTGACTCAGACTTGAGTTTCATGAAGCGCGACAGTTTCAAAACCCTTCACTAGGGGGCGCCTGTGTCGAACCTTGGTCAAACCACAGGGCTTTGCAAACCTCTCCATGTCTCTGTAGTGTTTTAGTGCCACACATGAGTGTGCTCAGATGGCGTAGTTGATTAAAGCTCTGCACTTGTAAATGCTGCTCTTCTGAGCAGCAGGGATACGAATCCCAGCTCTGACAGATCGCTGAATGTCAAGTGCAGTCAATCTGAATATCAGGCCACCGAGCTTTATATCAAAATAAGTGTTAATGCTAACATTGATTAGCAAAAAGAAGCTTTGAGTTGGAGGGAAAATGTGGAACATTTATGACAGATGCGTCATTGATTTATTTTTCTAGTACCACTGTAAGAACAATAACACAATCAGGAAGAGTCCATATGTTAATGGTAAATAAAATCAAACAGAATGTGGTTTTATTTCACTCACAGAGGGATTAACATGGGCGGCACGGTAGTACAGTGGTTAGCGCTCGTGCTTCACAGCCAGGGCCTTTCTGTGTGGAGTTTGCATGTTCTCCCCGTGTCTGCGTAGGTTTCCTCCGGGTACTCCGGTTTCCCCTACCACTAAAAACATGTACAATAGGCCAGGATGAATGAGAGTGTGTTTGAGAGTGCACATGGGGGATGACGGATGGAAATTAGCCCAAGGCTACAATCCGGTGTGGCTTGTTCATTAACTTGCACTGTCCCTACCAAATAAACCGATAAAATCCTGAAACTCTGTAAATGCAGTTGTAATGACAAGATGTCACAGTGGAGTCATTGTTTCGAACAGTGATTCGAGGCTCATCGCTTCAACTGTATTTTGTATTACATAAAAAAATGAATATCAAAAAACTGAAGATGAAAACATGTATTGGTTTAGAAGGGTAAAAACAGAGAAAACTATTGATGCATTTAAAAAGGAGCTATTACCGCAAGATTGGAGTATTGTATAGAGAATGATACTAATAAGGCATATGATGAGTTTGTACACATATTTCAAAAAGTATATGATAAAAATTGCCCAATGAAGAAATACAGGAAAAACAGAAAGTGCAAAGAAAACCCATGGATGTCTAATGGATTGTTAAATGCATGCAAGAAAAAAAAAATCACTCTACAAAAAAATTATAAATAATAGAACAAAGAAGCTGAGCATAAACATAAGAAATATAAAAATAAACTGACAGGTATCATTAGAAAATGTAAACAGGATTATTATAATAAGTTGTTAGATAGCAATAAGAATAATATTAAAGGTTTATGGAATATCTTAAATAGTATAATTAGTAAATAAACCAAGAACGATTAATTATCCAAAATACTTCAAAGATGAGGATAACACTTTAAATAATATGAATGAAGTAGTCGAAACATTTAATACATTTTTTGTAGCCGTTGGACCGAATCTTGCTGCAAAAATTGCAAACGTTGAGAACTATAATTGTGAACTGATAGACACAAATCCTCTGTCCATGTTCCTCAAACCTGTGGAGGAAAAGGAGATACTGGACATTGTTAAAGGGTGTAAAAATAAAACCTCGACAGATTACCATGACATGGATATGAAAACTTTAAAAACTGTTATTGAAAGTATCTCTAAGCCGTTAACATACATCTGTAACCTGTCGCTGCAAACTGGACAATTTCCTGAAAGTATGAAAGTAGCAAAAGTGATTCCTCTGTTCAAGGCAGGAGATAAACATCTCTTCACAAACTACAGGCCTGTTTCCCTTTTACCGCAATTCTCAAAAATCTTAGAGAAGGTTTATAACTCTAGACTTGACAGCTTTATTGAAATGTGTAATTTACTCTCGGACAATCAATTTGGTTTTAGGAATAATCACTCAACCTCACACGCTCTCTTTGATATAATTGAAGAAATAACTAATGCTGTAGATAACAAGAAATATGCAATAGGGTTATTTATTGACCTGAGTAAAGCGTTTGATACAATAAACTATGATATACTAATTAATAAACTAGAACATTATGGGATTAGGGGGGTAGCTCTACAGTGGGTTACCAGTTATTTAAAAAACAGAAAACAATGTGTGAAAATCAATGATTATCAGTCGAGTTGTCGACAAATTGTGTGTGGTTTACCTCAAGGTTCCATTCTGGGCCCAAAATTGTTTAATATGTACATTAACGACATTTGTAAAACGTCTCAAGTACTTAAATTTATCTTGTTTGCTGACGATACAAATATTTTTGCTTCAGGTGACGACTTACAGCAACTGTGTCGGATTGTTAACTTGGAACTCAAAAGTGTCAATAAGTGGTTCAAACAAAATAAATGATCTCTAAATCTGAGTAAAAGCAAAATGATGATATTTGGCAACTGTAATTCCAATGCTCAGGAAGCAATTCAGATAGAGGGTGTTGTCATAGAGCGAGTGCATGAAATCAAATTCCTTGGTGTTATTATAGACGATAGAATTACTTGGAAATCTCACATTAAATATATACAGTATCTACTAAAATATCAAGAAGCATTCCAGTAATGGCAAAAGTAAAGTATATTTTAAACATCAAAGCTCTACATATCTTATACTGTTCTCTGATTTTGCCCTATTTACATTATTGCACTGTGGTTTGGGGTAGTACTTATAAAAACACATTAAAACCAATAGTATTGTTGCAAAAAAGAGCTATCCGAGTAATTCATAAAGTTGGGTTTTGGACCACACAAACTCATTATTTTTAAAATCAAAGATCATGAAGTTTTGTGACATTGTTGAGTTCCAAACTGTACAGATGTTATACAAAGCAAGATACAAACTGTTACCGGGCCAAATACAAAGAAGGTTCCAAGAACGTACTGGTCGTTATGAATTACGTGATGAGATTCAGAAACATAGCACAACTTTGAAAAGTTTTAGTCCAACAGTTAATGGGGTCCAATTGTGGAATAAATTGGAGAAGGAGATGAAACGAGGTTCACACATCAACCTGTTCAAATATAAATTCAAGCAAAAGATTTTTGCAAAGTATAGAGAAGAAGAAATGAGTTGCCACTGGGGGCGCAATAGGATCAAATTGCTTTTTATTAATTAAGGAAGAATGTTGTTGCTCTCAACGGTTGTCATTCTATTGCTCAAAATTACAAATAGAGAATTAGGGTACGCGAGCTATGGATCTGTTGAGAGGGATCCTCCCAACGGGCTCGTAATCCTCGTTTTTTAACGCACCACACAGCATAGGAACATCATCTACAAAATCAGCTAGTTAGGGCAGCTGCGTAGGGGTTTGTTGATGAGGAGCTACTGCCCTCTACAACTGGCCCGCTCTACACCTGGCTTTGTAACGCACTACACTGTGTAGGGCTTACATAATAAATGTACATAATAATATTCATGGAGTATAATATGTATATTAATGTGTCTTTTTAACATAAAACTAGTGACTTTTGGTAATACTAACAATGTTACCACGGTAACCATCTGAAAGAAATGTAATGATCTCCTTTTGTTACTTGCTTTGTACTAGACTTCGTACATGAAACTAGACCGTTGTTGTAATTGTGCTTCTTTCTGTTGTTTCTGTTGATTTACAAACACTTCAAACAGTGTTTTGTAAGTTATAGTTCTTTGTAAATAGTTGTAAGTATGTAGCATTATCATAGTAGTTTTGTAATTGGTTGTTACGTAATCAGTATTGCTCCGTTTTGGGGTATGGTCGGATGCTGCGGGTGTGTAGGGTCTATTTTGTTTTGCTGTTTCCTTGTTGCCATTTTGTTCCACTATGTTCTTGTGAAATGATGATTTTAATTGTATTGATTTTGGGGGTGGAGCTTATAAGCTCTTGCTTCGGCCACTCCTTTTGAGCAGAGTGTTTGCTGCTCAAATAAACTAAACTAAATCTAGATCTATATAATCAAACCAGTATTAATCGAGGTCAGTGCTCATCTATTCTCTCCGTATAGATGGTCCAAAATTATCGGACATCAAAAAGGCACCTACATGCGTCTGTGATGTCAAAATGAAATCTAATTAAAAACTGAACCAAATCAAGAATAGACCAGTCCACGACTTTATTAACACCATTCAGTGTTTGTGCTTCCCGCCTTTCACACAGCCGTCACTTTACACTTTCCTCTAACACTGGGCTATGAAATTACAATTATAATCAGGAACAAAGAGTGGTAATATAATGAAACTGAACTTCCTGATCTGAAAACAACAACACTTTGAACATGAATTGATTAAATCTTTTAAAAAAAACGTTAGTAAATGTGGTCGGGTCACTGGCACTGGACGATCAGGACCTACTGTATTTGACTTTGAATGGAAACAATAAGGGCCAGTTTATACTTTCTGTCAATGGTCATTATTGGAGAACAATAATCCATCTTCAGACACTCAGTCCACTGTGGCGGCTCAAGTGGGATTTGAGATGAGATTTTTTGGAAAATGCTTTTTGACAGACTGTGTGTGTTTTTCTGTGATGAGCTAAAGAAGAATTGTGGGTAAAAGTTTTCTCACATGTTGCACAGCTGTAAGGTTTCTCTCCTGTGTGCTGTCTCATATGTAAACGTAGAGTACCTTTTTGGGTAAAAGCTTTCTCACATGTTGCACAGCTGTAAGGTTTCTCTCCTGTGTGTATTCTGACATGTCTAGCTAAACTGTTTTTGTAAGTAAATGTCTTATTACAGGTTTGACATCTAAAAGGTTTCTCTCCCGTGTGTGTTCTCGTATGTAGATTTAGAATCGCTTTTTGGTTGAAAGTCTTGTTACAGACAGTACAGTTGAACGGTCTCTCTCCTGTGTGCACTCTCATATGTAAATTGAGAAGATCTTTTCGGGTAAAAGTTTTCTCACATGTTGCACAGCTGTAAGGTTTCTCTCCCGTGTGTCTTCTGACATGTCCATCTAAATTGATTTTTTGAGTAAATGTCTTATTACAGGTTTGACATCTAAAAGGTTTCTCTCCTGTGTGTGTTCTGACATGTCTATCTAAATTGTGTTTTTGAGTAAATGTCTTATTACAGGTTTGACATCTAAAAGGTTTCTCTCCTGTGTGTGTTCTGACATGTCCATCTAAATGTCTTTTTTGAGTAAACGTCTTATTACAGGTTTGACATCTAAAAAGTTTCTCTCCTGTGTGCACTCTCATATGTGAATTGAGATTATCTTTTCGGGTAAAAGTTTTCTCACATGTTGTGCAGCTGTAAGGTCTCTCTCCTGTGTGAACTCTAGTGTGTCTTACTAAAGCCCTTTTAGACCCACATTTCTTGTTACAAAAGAGCACTGGTGCTTCTTCCTCTCAGCTCCTCTGTCGGCTCCTGCCTTGTCTCCACTGTGGACACTGGTCTGTGGTGCAGACTTGTATTTGGGGAATAGACCTGTGCTTTTTGCAGTTGGAAAGCTGGGCTGTTCCCAGTCGTCATCATTGTCAGTGTCAGACGAGTGCTCAGTGTGTCCCTCAGTCTCTGAGTGGAAATGTGGCTCTGAGCTGATGTCCTCTCCCTGCGTTTCCTCTCGGTGCTCAGTTTGTCTTTGTTGAAGCAGTGAGGACTCTTCAGTCTTCACACAGACAGCACTGGACTCTGAGACAGGCCTGAAAGAGGGATTTAAATATAAATATATTTAAAATCTGCAGTCAGTTTGTGTGAGTGAAATGTGTGACATGTTTAAAGTGGTGGAGCCTACACTGGCAGCTGCTCTTCCTCCTGTTTGACGCTCTGTTCCTCTGGCTCCTCTTTAGTCCGTGGAGTCTCTGTGATTTCCTGCTTCAGACCGGGACCAGGACTCGTGGGATCTGGACATTCGCTCTGACCAGTTGGACCCTCGGGCTCAGAACCTTGTCCAGGAGCTGCTGTTTCCTCTGGTTCTCTTGTTTGGAGCGACACAGTTCCTCCTCATACTCCGCTATCGTTCTTTCAATCAGCACAAATATGTCTTCAGCCGCCGCAGCCAGACGCTCATTCACCAGAGCTCTCAGCGTTTGGGCACCAGACATTTTTACAAAGTCACAAACAGGTGGAGACGACTTCAGCCCTAAACAGAGACAACAGAGAAAACAATGAGGTTCAGCTCTAACAACACGTCTAATGTGACCATCATCTGTGAGCCGTGGCTCTGACTCTAACTGCAGATCAGCCGCTACTGAGAGATTAGAACTTCATCAAATATCAGACTGAGAACAACAAGAACAAACTACTTATGGAACATGTGTTTGTTGAGTCTGAACTCAAGTCTCAACTTTAAGTGTTTTGAGGAACTTGGGAAAATACCATTGATTTAAATGTTTGAAATAATTTTACTCCGTCTCTAAAGAGGATATTAAGGAATAGATTTAACACAGTCACTTTAGAGAGAGCAGGGTAATATACATAAATACATAAACATAAATAATCATGTAACATTTAAGGGCGTTTTCGAGCATGTTTTTGACTTTTCATTTTAAGTTTTCTTTCCGTTCATAAACTCCATCTGCAGATCGAGACGTTTACCCCAAAGAAACAAACAAATGAATAATTTGGTCTGAGAAGTAGAAAAGACTGTAATGCTTTAATCAATAATGTTACATGAAGATAAATGTCCAATTACCGTTTAGCCCACTGATTTTAGCCCACTGACAAGTCCTTTTTAATAAATAGTTTTATTTCTTCTTATAATCTAGATTTTATGTTTTTAACTGAAACATGGCTTGACAAAAACACTGGTAACGCAGTTTTGATTGAGTGTAGTCCATCAAATTTCAATTTTGTGTCTGAAACACGCCAAAATCAGAGGGGCGGGGGTGTCTGTGCAATATTCAGGGACAATATAGTCATCCACAAATTGTCATTTGGGGTTTTTCTATCATTTGAGTATGTGTCTTTCAAAATGGAGATAAAACAATCTTCCATTCTTTATATGACTATTTACAAACCACCACAGAATTGTTTTATCGAAGACTTCACTGAATTACTTTCATTTATATGCACTGATTTTGATTGTTTAGTCATTTCAGGTGATTTTAATGTGCATGTGGATGTGACCAATGACAGGCATGCAAAAGAACTTAATGCTGTTCTTGAAATGTTTGGTTTAACTCAGCACGTGAGTGAGGCGACCCACAACAAAGGTCACACTCTAGATCTAGTTATTACAAAAGGTGTTAATATATCAAATGTGAATGTTGTTGATGTTGCTTTATCTGATCATTTTTGTGTCTTTTTTGACTTGTCTGTTACACCAAAACCAGTGGTTGGGCCTGGAGTTATTCAAAGAAGACACATAAATGATACAACAAGGACACAGTTTATGGAAATGATCAGATTTGAAAATCCTCCATGTTCAAATGTTGATAATCTGTTGGACTCTTATACATCAAGCGTCTTAAATGTTTTGGATACTATTGCTCCTGTCAAGGTAAAAATGGTTAACAATAGACAAAAGGCACCTTGGAGAAGTGAAGATTCGGTCAGGGCACAGAAAAGGGAATGCCGAAAAGCCGAAAGGAAATGGCGCAAGTCAAAGCTCCAGGTTCATTGTGAGATATACAAAGAAGTGCTTTGTGAGTTCAACCAGATTTTGCGTGGAGAAAGGGAGAAATACTTCTCTAAAATCATCGCAAACTGTAGAAACAATTCTCGTGTTCTGTTTTCCACAGTAAACAGATTAACTAACCCTCCAGTTTCACTGCCCTTAGAACTAATCTCTACATCTAAGTGCAATGAGTTTGCAATATTTTTTTATGATAAAGTCCAAGGCATAAAAAATGCCATAATTTCCACAACACAAATAGCAACCCTGCCACCAGCTAGACACCTTGAGCTGACACATTTCACTCCTGTTACTGACAAAACAATCGAAGAGGTCATCTCCGGTCTGAGTTCATGTACATGCTGCCTTGATGAATTACCCACTAGATTTCTGAAGTCTGTGCTGACCAGCTTGTTACCACAACTTGTTCAGTTAGTTAACATCTCATTTGAGACTGGAGCATTTCCAAAGGCCTTGAAAACCGCGGTCATTAAGCCTCTTCTAAAGAAGAGCAGCCTTGATCCCAAGGTACTGAACAACTACCGGCCCACATCAAACCTACCGTTCTTAGGAAAAGTTCTAGAGAAAGTAATATATCAACAGCTCACTTACTTTCTCCTATCTAACAATGTGTTTGATACTTTCCAGTCAGGATTTAGGCCCCACCACAGCACTGAGACAGCTCTGATCAAGGTGACAAATGATATCCGTATGAACACCAATGCAGGTAAGGTCTCAGTTTTAGTTCTGCTGGACCTGAGCGCTGCCTTTGACACAGTGGACCACGGGATCTTACTTCACAGGTTAGAAAACTGGGTGGGAATCTCTGGTACTGCTCTAAACTGGTTCAAGTCCTATCTCGAGGATAGGACGTACTTTGTCGAAATTGGCAACTGTGTCTCAGACAAAATTTCCATGACCTGTGGAGTCCCCCAGGGGTCAATCTTGGGACCCCTCTTATTCAACCTGTACATGCTTCCATTGGGTCAGCTAATAAACAGCAACAATGTGTCGTACCACAACTACGCAGATGACACTCAGATCTACGTGTCACTGACGGCAGGTGAACATGGGCCTGTAGATACACTCTGTCACTGCATCGAACAGATCAGTTTGTGGATGCAAAACAACTTTCTCCAACTAAATTCAGACAAAACTGAGATCATTGTCTTTGGCCCACAGACACAAAGACAAAGTGTTATCAGTCACCTTGAGTCTCTCGCTTTAAAACCAAAAAATCAGGTTAGAAATCTAGGAGTAATCATGGACTCAGACCTGAACTTAAACAGCCACATCAAAGCAATAACATCATCAGCTTTTTACCATCTGAAGAACATTGCTAAGATCAGAGGAATGGTGTCAAAACCAGACTTAGAGAGACTCATCCATGCATTTGTCTCTAGCAGGTTAGACTACTGTAACGGCCTGCTCACTGGCCTTTCTAAACGAGCTATTAGAGCTGCAGTACATCCAGAACGCTGCTGCTCGAGTCCTGACAAGAACCAGGAAATACGACCACATTAGTCCAGTGCTCCGGTCTCTGCACTGGCTTCCTGTCACTCAGAGAATAGAATTTAAAACAGCTCTGCTTGTGTACAAGTCTTTTCATGGTTTAGCACCAAAGTACATCTCTGACATGTTAGAGCCGTATGAACCATCTCGGGCCCTGAGAACTTCAGGGAGGGGTCTCCTGGTGGTTCCCAGAGTCAATAATAAACACGGTGAGGCTGCGTTTCAGTTTCATGCAACTAAAATCTGGAACAGTCTTCATGAGGATGTGAGACAGGCCTCAACTCTGACAATGTTCAAATCCAGGCTGAAAACAGCTCTTTTTACCCGTGCATATGAAAACTGAAAGTATTTTATCTGCACTCTTGCCTTTTACTGTAATTGATTAACTTTGTGTTGTTGTTTTATTGATTGATTTTAACTGTTTTCTTGTAATTTTTTCTGCAACTGTGAAGCACTTTGAATTGCCTTGTGTATGAATTGTGCTCTACAAATAAACTTGCCTTGCCTTGCCTTGCCTTGATTTAACCTTTACAGAACAAATTCACTTATCAGTTCAAATGCAATAATAATTATAAATACGTAGCTTTATTTAGTCCAAATGTTGTTCTTCTTTATCGTTTATTCCATTGATTGTAATGTTTAACTGGGAAGAAACAATGTCTAATGTCAGTAAATATTTCTCCTTTCGTGTTAAGTCTTAGCCGCATTCAGACCGAACGCGATGGAGGAGTCAGGGGCGAGTGATTTACATGTTATCCCTATGCCAGGGGGCGCTAAGGAGGGAATGAATGGCCACATGCCCGAAGAAGCTAGCCGGTATGAGAGGCTTCAGTGTCCGGGAAAGTGGCGCCACATGCCCGGAGAAGCCAGGACGCCTGCAGCGGAGCTGGAGGCTGTAGAGCGGGGAGTGTGTGGCTGAATGTCCGCTGAAGGCAGGAGGGGAAGCGGGAAGACACAAGCGCCAACGGTAGGGAGTCGGATCAGTCATCGGCTGAACTGATGGACAGCCCCAACATCCAGAGTGGTGACATCAAGTCATTCAGGTTGTTCGCCCTGAACGTCAGATCCCTGGTGAGCATGTTGGAGCAGCTCAGTTTAAAGGGGCAAGTTGAGCTGGACTGTGGTTCTCATGTCACCCGTCTACTGGACAAGCTGCCGCACGACCCGAGATCCAGTTTCAGGCGCTACATCCACCCGCTCCGCATTCCTATCCCCACTCTTCTGGACCTAGCAGATTGGTTGGAATACGAGCTCCATATCCAGGAGGATATAGCACAATATCGCTTGAAAAGGGACACTGGAGCTAAAGCCCAAAGACGCCAAGAGTACTCAAGTTGGCACCGAAGGCCTCAGTCCTCATGCTGGGGGCCAAACCCAAACCGGTTAGGGATCCGGACAAATCTACTCCTCCAACAAGTCTAAAATCAGAAGTTCTGCCCATTCCCCAGTCTACCCACAGTCTACCAGTGGAAGGTGCTTCCTTTCAGCACAACCTGTAGCCCCTGCTGCGCTACATACGCCCTACAGAAGCATGTCACCGACCATACTCAGCCGGCTGATGCAGTGAGAGACTCCGTGTTAAGACACTTCTATGTGGATAACTGTCTTCAGAGTGCATCTACAGTTGAAGAAGCTAAGCCCATCATCGACAAGCTGCAGACTCTCCTTGCCGGAGGAGGCTTTGAGCTACGCCAGTGGGCCAGTACCCATCCAGACACCATCCGTCACCTCCCTACTGAGGCGAGAATAGGCTGGTGCTGAAAAGTGGATCACCCAAGGTCACCCACGTCAAGAAGAATCAGCCCTGGGCCTGCAGTGGGACTGTCAAGAGCACACCCTGTCCTTTAAGTGTCGAGAGGCTGTAGCCACTGAAGAAGTTGTCAGTATGCGCTCCATCTACAAAGTGGTGGCAAGCCAATATGACCCCCTTGGCTTTCTAGTACCATACACATCCAGGGCCAAAGTTGTCATTCAATATCTGTGGGACAAAAGGCGCGACTGGGACGAGCCTGCTCTACCAGACCACCTGCTTGCTGCGTGGAGAGAATGGGAGGACGAGTTACCTCACTTACAAAGCATAGCACTTCCGAGGTGCTACACTGACCGTGAGTTAGACTCTCCCACCTGTGAGCGTGAGATCCACGTGTTCTGTGATGCCTCAGAGAAAGCTTATGGCTCTGTGGCATACCTCCGAACCGAGAACCCGCATGGTGTAGTCTAAGTAGCTTTCATCACCGCAAGATCCAGAGTTGCTCCAAAAAAGCAGCAGTCAATCCCACGCCTCGAGTTATGCGCCGCTCTGACCGGAGCACAAATGTCTCAGCTCCTCAAATCTGAGCTCACACTACTCATCCAGCGGGTTGTGCTCTGGTCGGACTCTACTACCGTGCTCACGTGGTTGCAGTCTGAATCGTGCCGATTCAAAAGTGTTCGTCGGCACACGTGTGGCAGAGATTCAAGATCTCACCGTGGGCGACACGTGGACTCGGCACAGAACCCTGCCGACGACATAACGCGTGACAAACCTCTCAACACGTTGACACCAGACAGCCACTGGGGTCAGGGCCCAACCTTCTTGTGGTGTGATCCAGACAAATGGCCACAAAGTCCTCCGATTCAGACAGAGTCCGATCAGGGTGAAGAGCTCAAGAAACCTCCATTCTGCGGCCTCACTACTACCACGCCAAGTCATCTCCCTGACGCTAAGCAGTTCTCTTCCTTCACAGACCTCCTGACTGCACGGGCGGCCCCAGGCAACGTCATGGCCTATGGGCAAGCCCAGCTGGCTCTGCTACAACAGATCCAACAAGACAGTTTTCCTATTGATTATGCCCAGCTGCAGTCAGGGAAACCAGTCGCCAAGAGCAGCCGGCTTCTCAAGCTGGCACCAGAGTTCGACAACAACGACAAGCTCATCCGTGTTGGCGGACGTCTGCGCCATAGCAACCAGCTGGAACCTGATACTATTCACCCGGTGGTACTAGATGCCAAACACCCAGTCACGCAGCTGCTCATCCAAGAGTATGATGACCGTCTGCACCATCCAGGCCCAGAGAGGGTCTTCTCGAAGATGCGCCGCAAGTATTGGCTACCAGGAGGGCGAGAGGCTATCCGCCGCTTTCAGCGCAAGTGCCAGGAGTGTCAGAAATGGTGCGGAAAGCCACAAATCCCTAAAATGGCAGACCTGCCTCCATCCAGAGTCCGACTTTTCAACTTTTACTGAACAGGAGTAGACTGCTTTGGGCCATATTCGAGAAAGATTGGGAGGAGGAGTGAAAAGCGCTGGAGAATAATCTTTAAACGCATGACCACCCGAGCCGTACATATCGACCTACTCGCCAGCTTGGATACAGACTCCTTCCTCATGGCCCTGAGACGGTTCATGGCCCGCAGAGGAAAGCCGGTCGAGCTGATCTCAGACCAGGGGACAAACTTCAGAGGTGGCAATCGAGAGCTCCAGGAAGCATTCTCCGACCTTGCTCCAGACATCAAAGCTCAGCTCGCCTCTCAGCAGATCGACTGGAAGTTCAATCCACCAAATGCCCCCACTTTGGCGGCTGCTGGGAGCGTGAGATACGCTCGGTGAAACAAGCCCCGCAAGTAACCCTTGGAGCCCAGCTTGTGACAGATGAGGTACTGAGAACCCTGCTAGTTGAGATTGAGGGGATTCTCAACTCTAAACCATTAGGCTACACATCTGCAGACATCGCCGACCCTGATCCAATAACTCCCAACTCATTGCTCATTGGTCGGCCAGATTCCTCTCTCCCGCAGGTGGTGTATCCGGACTCCGAACTCCTGAGCAGTAGGCGCTGTTGGCTGACCACTTCTGGAAGCATTTCATCCGTTTCTACCTGCCCAGCCTCGACAGAAGTGGAATGCTGAAAACCCAGACCTGCACATCGGCAAGACGGTCCTCATCATCGACCCGCAGATCCCCCGCTCACTGTGGCCAGTGTGCAAAGTGACCAGCGTCTCCCCCGGCCTCGACGGTAAAGTGCGATCTGCTGAAGTGAAGGTAGGAGACAGGTCGTACATCCGCCCTGTGGCTCGACTCATCCAGCTTCCAGAGCTGCCAGACTAACCACTACCGGACGAGTGGGTGCCTTTTCTTCTTCTACAGATTCCCTTCAGTAATCTGGGGGCGGCTGTAAAAAAGGCCCCTTGTGGCCGCTAAGCATCAGACACTTTACTGTGACTTTCTCTCTCCTACTGTGGGACGCCTCGCTTCACCTGGACACTTAGCCAATCACAAGTTGACTCAGAGTCGCGGCACGCTGGTATTATTCAGTACGAGACCTTTGCCAGTAGTGTACGCTAGCAGCACGGACTAATAACCCACCTTGTTGATACAACTGTCCTGTTATTCTGTGTGCGTCTGCTAACGTAAGCTCAGGCTTTGCCTTCCCTACTAAGCCTCGGGCAGTGATGTTTCCTTCTGTAGATGTATATGTTGCCATTTGGGCATTATATTTTTGTTACACATTGTTAACTAGCAGTTAAGCACCCTAGGTGCATAGTTTGTAAGCTATCACTGTTATTCTTGCCTTAAATCCAGTTAATTGGCTATAAGTCACGCACCTCCCGCATGGTGTAGCTATTTATGCGACCAGCAGAGGGCACCATTGTATTGCGGATGGTTTATTCTTCCCCATTTTCATGGTTGGAGCTGTTAGGCCCACAGAACATCTTTTTACATTGTTTTAATGCCAGTTTCGGCCATGTTAATAAGTTATTGTAATGTATTCCAGCTATATTATCATAACAGCATATCAGAAATACTGAAAGATGTTTGTTGCATTATAATCCATTTGCATCCAACTAATTCTGTTTTATTTCTGATTATCTGTTTCAGAACCACAAACACACATACACACCTACAGTTGTAACTTCAATAAATACCATCTAAAGTGAATATCTTGTGTGATTCTGACCGATCACCCGCGGTGGGCTCTACCTTACGATCCACAACACATCTAAATCAAGGAAGCCAGTCTTCTTCCGCACATGAGCTATAAATGTAAGTATTTAAAGAGGGGGTATTATGCTTTTTTCAATCACATAGCACCAGTCTATAGCATACTACAATGATGACGTACAGTGCATCCGGAAAGTATTCACAGCGCTTCACTTTTTTCACATTTTGTCATGTTTACAACCCTAAACGTAAAGATTTTATTTTGAATTTTTTACTGAAAGTTCACACACAAGTAACAGACAACTGTGAAGTGAAAGCAAAATGATACATGATTCTGTTATTTTTCAAAAAATAGAAAAGTGAAAAGTGGGGCGTGCATAAGTATTCACACCGCATTTTCGGAGTGCATTAAATTGCCTTTATAACATTCCTAATGACTGCAGAATGTTCACACCTTGCCCTAACCATTAAATAGAGGCCACCTGTGTGTAATCTACTCTCAGTATAATTCCAGCTGTTCTGTGAGGGCCTCAGAGCTATGGTCAGATTGTATTGGTCACTAAACAACATCATGAAGTCCAATAACACACCAGACGGGTCCGAGATAAAGTTATGAGAAGTATAAAGCTGGGTTAGGTTATAAAACATTTCCAAAGCTTTGAACACATCTCAAAGTACAGTTAAATACATCATCCAGGAATAGAAAGAGTGTGGCATCACTGCAAACCTACCAGGACCAAGTTCTCCTAAATTTACTGACCGAACAAGGACCGCACTGACCAGAGCTGTTACCAAGAAGCCTTGATGACCCTGGATGAACTGCAGAGAGCTACAGCTCAGGTGGGGGAAATGTACACAGGACAACTATTAGTCGTACACTGCACAAATCTGGCCTTATGGCAGAGTGGCATTTTTGAAAGAAAACCATAAGAAATGCCGTTTTCTGTTTGCTAGAAGCCACATGGAGGCCACATGGTGGCTTCTAGCAAACAGAAAACTTATGGTTTTCTTTCAAAAATCGCTTGTTCTTGCCATCCCCCCCTCGCCCCCATATTGGCTGCGCTCCGGCGGCACTACACATTGTTTACGTGTGTTGTTAACGCGGTAGTAGTGGAGGTTCTTGCTATTCCGCACTGTTTTACCGCCTGGAAGTCACTGCTGTGTTAAAAACTGCTCCAATACCTCACACGATAGACATGGAAAACGTAGGAACAATGGGATACAGTTTTTTAGGTTACAGAAATGGACACAGCATCGAGGAGCGCAAGTCTCTGACCTGTCAAAACATGTTGGAAACGTTTGTGTACATTGAACCTCTCGTAACAATGTAGTGTTTACGAAACACGCACTTTATTACTTTGTCATTTTGGTCAAGAAGTGTCCGCTAAATGCAATGTAATGACAACACACTAAAACGCATGTGAAGAAAGTTACTTTTGCCAGTACAACGCTGTTCTCACCAGCGCGAGGCTTGTAGAGCCAAGTCCTGGATCCAGCCACAGCAGAAAGTCTCGTAACTTTCCAAAGACTTGTGGCTTTTAAACTCCAGCATTGTGTAGTAACTTACACCAAATACAAGGTAGTTTACTGTGTCCATGTATGTGCACGGAGGTAAATGGTCCAGGTGTTGATGTTTTGAATGTCCGCAAGCTTCTCCAAATACCGCTGTTTAACTCTTGGTATGAGCTTGTTCCTGTAAGGTCCCTTTTCTTTCGCCTGATCTCTTTGCATTGCTTTACTTTCTGTCTTTTCGTTGTCGTATTCGTAGATCCGTCTCTGTCTCGCCGAAAACGTAAATGCGCAAAATTTAAAGTGCTCTGGAATATGAAGAATGCGTGAAATTCTGGGAGCGTGCCCCCAATCCGCAGCCAATATGTCCGACAGGCTCAGAGCCCCCCCCCCCTCCCCAAAATCACCCCAACTCGGCACGTGACTCCTCATTCTCAATAGTGAGTGAGTGGATAGGGAGTAGTGTGGACATTCGGATACAGCCTTATATTTATCAGCTACACAACGTTTCTAGCGCTAGATCAACGAGCATTAAATAATAATCTGAACAAAATAAGCGATAAACGCCAGGCGTTTGATGCGATTGTTTTGCCTCCATCGCGTACGGTCTGAATGCGGCATTAAACTGAGCTGTCTCTGCTTTAGTAGAAACGTGTTAAAGTCCATTAAACTTAGCGCTGCTGCGGGTGTTTTGCTAAATGCTAACCTCGTGTTAGCCGTTAGCATAACATTAGCAACAGCAGAAACAGAGTCAACACCGAGGGAATAAAGGGTTAAACTTACTGTAGATTGAGTTAAAGAGTGTACAAAAGATTCAGATTAACAAAAGCGCAGCCACAACAGGAAGAAGCGAGTTCCCAGCTCCTCTTCTTCTTCTTTAGTTCTGCTGCTGCTTCTTCTTCTTTGGCTGCTTAACGGCGGATGCGGACTATCTTAGCGCACTACCGCCACCGTCTGATCATCAATGTGTCTCACATCCTTAAAAATACTGTAGCCTGCAAGCTACAGAGAAAAACAAACCCAAACCTTTACTCTATCAATGAGTCCGGTGTGCTTTAAAAATTCAAACAAATACTTTATTACCTTATGATCTGAGGCTTTAGATAAAATATCTCTAAAGATAAACCTTTCACCACTGTCCTCTATTTTCCCTTTAATTAAAACCCTTTCTCTGTTAAATTTCCTACACACCATAAAGACGCTCCACTGTTTCTGGCACATTGCACATCTCGCAGTTTCCTGAATTATGTTTTCCTATAAGATGTAATGTTTTGTTCAGTCCGGTGTGTCCTATTCTCATTCTAGTAAAAGCTGGCTCTTCTTTTCGACATCTTCCTACCCGGCGACCCGACCACCCTCAGGATTTACACTGTAAAAACCCCTCCCTTTCTCTCCACTATCCCATTTATCTTGCTTTTTTACATGTTTTTTAAACACTGACTTGGCCTCTGACTTTGATACTTTCTTCTTTAGTTTCTTGGCGGGTGGTAACTTAACCAACAGCTTAGGTGTTTATCGCCACCTACTGTACCGGGTGTGTCTCGGGATGCCAGTTACTTCAGGTTACATTCTAGTATTGAGAACTCTACAGTGTAGAAAAGAGTAAGACAGAAAAAGCCAACCAGGGGTAAGGGGATCCCAGTGTGTACGCACGCTCTAAGCAGGGGGGACTTTTTCAGATCTAAAAATAAGTCAAAACTGGACCGTATTTCAATGATATTTTGAAAGGAAAGTTCTTTAACGATCATTTGCAGAGAAAAGTAGAATTTTGAGTGTTTTTGCTTTATTTATGTTTTTAACACAATACAACTAAATACCAATAAATCTGAGTTTAGCGGATCATTTTCTAAATAATTGGCAGCACCTTAGAGTTTAGGGGTTACCTTGAGGAGAAATGAAGCTCTCAAGGGCACTGCTCTAAACCAAATAATTGTAAAGTATATCAAAAATGCACCCAAATGTGTTTCCAATTGTTTTCCATTTAAAAGTGACCAAAGGCTTGAGAAGAGTAGATTCTTTATTAGTGATGTCCATAGACGTCTTGATAAGTTTTAAATTCATGATTAATGCTGTTATATTGAGGCGCATTAAACCTGCAGCTTCTTCCCTCACTGTGAGCATAGAGACTGCTGCAGCTGCTGCACTTTTATGATTATCCTCCAGTCTCTCTCTCTGTAAAGTGGACTACTGTACAGCCCAGCTTCAGACACTCAGTGTGTATTGTATAATGCACAGCTCCTCGTTTAATCCTTACTTCAAAATGCTGCTTTGGGTGAGACACTCGTGACAAAACAATGGTGTTGGATAAATCCACAGTGACATCGGGCTAAAAACTGGGACGGTCGTGGGTAAACTGGGACATCAGGTCACCCTAAAGATGCTCAACAGAGTTCTTTAGACAACTGTCACAAAAGTCACCATTTCCAGACACGTTTTCCTACTTTGAATAATGTGTAATTAAGTCTCAGTCTTAAAACATTTTACCTTCTGATGCCGCTCGTTCATAGGCCTTCTAATCTTCTCTGAATTTAATAAAACCACCTTGAAGTTTCCCCTTGTTCCCTCACGTGTTGCTACTTTATTTTATTTATTTATGTATTTATTTACTTGACAGGGACACTGTACATTAATCAACATTTATGTAAATGCACCGGAATTAGCCAAAAGGCTATTTTTCATCCGTAGTCCCTGGACAGATGTAAATAGTCTCCCTAAGACAATAAAACATTAAGGTCAGTGCAATAACATACAAAGTAAGACACAGTCACTACACTATACAGGTTAAATACAAAACAGTGCAAACAATAAAAGAGTCATATGATACAGACAGGGGTTAATGACTGCAGGACTGTTGAGTAATGACCCAGTTCTTCAGATGTTTTTTAAACAGTGTGTGGACAGATCTCTGTTTGCTGGGATGGAGTTTCAGTCTTTGGCTGCAGTTACAGAAAAGGCGCTCTGACTAAAGGCACTTTTCCTAAATGGGACTATGCGTCTCCTGGAGCTGCTCCTCTGGTCACCTTAACCCTAAACCCTCTGGTCACCCGCTGTAAAGATGTGGGGTTTCTGATGCTGACAAACTGACTGAGTGGGGGAGATGATTGGTTGTGGATAATTTGATGTATGAGGCAGAGGTTTGAATACTTAATGAGATTTTCCCAGCTTAAAAGTTTGTGCTTTTGAAGGATGTTGCAGTGACTGTCATTGTCCGTTTGTAAAGTGACTCTATGGGCTTTAGTGTTGTTTTGTTTGCTTGGGACCAAGTTGTTAAACAGTAGGTTATGTGCGATAGGACCATGGAATTCATGAACATTTTTGCTGCTCGCAGAGAGAGTTGTGACCTGATGAACCGGAAGTTGGAGATACTGAATTTGACTTTTTTGCAGACTTTGTTAACTTGGGTTTTGAATGTTAAGTTTGAGTCTATTGTAATTCCAAGGTATTTGTATTCTGACAACACTTGCAACTTTTCACCTGCCATATAGATATCTGCTGTTGAATTTTTGATGTTGGACTTTGTAAAGAACATTGAAACAGTTTTATTGATATTGAGTTTTAAACAGATGTAACCATTCTGTAACATGGGCCAAAGACTGGGAGAGTTTGTCTGCCACTTGAGTTGGATTTTTGCCATGTGTGTAAATAACTGTGTCATCGGCGTACATTTGACTAGAGACATGAGAACAAACAGAGGGAAGGTCATAGTATAGCCTGGAATGTTCAGAGCTGCAGAAGGTGCATTTTTATAAAGCCATGTCTCAGATAAGCAGAGGTAGTCCAGGTTTGAGTTGACCAGCAGATGATGAATTTGTTTGGTTTTGGACATGATGCTTCTTACATTTAAATGTCCTCCTAAAAGGCTTCGCTTTAGGATCCCACACTATTTTTGAGTGATTGAGAGTGTGGAAAAATGAAAAACTCCCACTTCCGATTTTTGACCATAGCAGGATTGATGCGCTTCCTGTTTACATTGTGCGTAGTCGTAGTAACCACACGAACACTCGACTTAGAGCTCAGCATAGATTGCTGAGAATCCTGCGCCCCGCTCCACAGCGACGACGATATTCTGGCGCTCAGCTGACCAGCGGACGCACAGTTATCTGGTGCATTTCGCCGACGTCGGACAGCCCCATTAACGCCGCCTCACTATCTACCCGAACACCCCGGGCAGAGAACTGTAAGGTAGGAGTCCCTTCTGACGCTAGCAGGTTAGCCTCTCCTGGCATCTGGACGTGGTGTGGGCCTGGACATGGGTGAATGTCCCCGGATAACATCAAACAGATTGCAATTAGAATTCCAAGGGTCGGTGTCGGTCCCGATTGGGCTTTAGTCCTCGTAGTCGTTTTCGTGTACAACGATGGGTAAACAAATGCCATATCCAGTGTGTCTGGTCCGTAGTCTAGGCTTGCCTTAGCCAATTCCAGATCAGTGGGCTTGTTGCTCCAGTCCTCACCTTGAAGTTTCCCCTTGTTCCCTCACGAGTTGCTACTTCATCTTTAACCCCGACTACATGTGCAGGTTCACCCAGAAAAACGATTAATCCCTTCGTCTGGATTCTATATAACACTGGTCTCATTTCTGTCAGTATGTCCTCTCTGCTGTCAGAATGGCTGTATTAAAGATGAACAGAGGAGATTTTGAGTCTGAACATATCACAGATCTCGCTTTATTAGAAATGAGAGTGTGCAGATTTCTAACAGGATCTACTGGGTTCAAGAGTGGAGCTCCGGACTGTGGCCCAAGCGGCAGAGATGAGGAAACCAAAACATACAATAAAACATAAAAACATAAAATAAAATGATGAAATAAATCACATGGATGTGCGGCTGATGAACAAGTTTTAACAGAAAACATGTGAAATAAAGTCAAACATTTGGAAAATAAATCTGTTTGGCTCCAGGTTCACTAAAATCAGTGAATCGTCTTCAGACACTCTGTCCTCTGTGGACCCTCATGTGGGATTTGAGATGAGACTTTACGGAAAAGCTTTGTGACAGACTGTACAGCTGAAAGGTTCCTTTCCCGTGTGCACTCTCATATGTAAATCTAGATTACATTTAACGCTAAAAGTTTTCTCGCATGTGGTTCAGCTGAAAGGTTTCTCTCCTGTGTGTTTTTTTTCTGTGATATGATAAAGCTGATTTTTGAGCAAATGTTTTTTCACATAATGAACAGCTGTATGGCTTTTCTCCTGTGTGCAGTCTTTCATGGCTATCATAATTACATTTTCGGGTAAAGGTTTTCTTACAGGTTGGACAACTAAAAGGTTTCTCTCCTGTGTGCGTTCTTATATGTGAATCTAGAACATCTTTTCTGGAAAACGTTTTCTTGCAGGTTGTGCAGCTGTAAGGTTTCTCTCCTGTGTGAACTCTTGCATGTGAATCTAGATTACCTTTTTGTGTAAAACTCTTGTTACAAATTGAACAGCTGTAAGGTTTCTCTCCCGTGTGAACCCTAGTGTGTATTACTAAATCCCTTTTAGACACATATTTCTTGTTACAAACAGAGCACTGGTGCTTCTTCCTCTCAGCTCCTCTGTCGGCTCCTGCCTTGTCTCCACTGTGGACACTGGTCTGTGGTGCAGACTTGTATTTGGGGAATAGACCTGTGCTTTTTGCAGTTGGAAAGCTGGGCTGTTCCCAGTTGTCATCATTGTCAGTGTCAGACGAGTGCTCAGTGTGTCCCTCAGTCTCTGAGTGGAAATGTGGCTCTGAGCTGATGTCCTCTCCCTGCGTTTCCTCTCGGTGCTCAGTTTGTCTTTGTTGAAGCAGTGAGGACTCTTCAGTCTTCACACAGACAGCACTGGACTCTGGGACAGGCCTGAAAGAGGGATTTAAATATAAATATATTTTAAATCTGCAGTCAGTTTGTGTGAGTGAAATGTGTGACATGTTTAAAGTGGTGGAGCCTACACTGGCAGCTGCTCTTCCTCCTGTTTGACGCTCTGTTCCTCTGGCTCCTCTTTAGTCCGTGGAGTCTCTGTGATTTCCTGGTTCAGACCGGGACCAGGACTCGTTGGGATCTGGACATTCGCTCTGACCAGTTGGACCCTCCGGCTCAGAACCTTGTCCAGGAGCTGCTGTTTCCTCTGGTTCTCCTGTTTGGAGCGACACAGTTCCTCCTCATACTCCGCTATCGTTCTTTCAATCAGCACAAATATGTCTTCAGCCGCCGCAGCCAGACGCTCATTCACCAGAGCTCTCAGCGTTTGGGCACCAGACATTTTTACAAAGTCACAAACAGGTGGAGACGACTTCAGCCCTAAACAGAGACAACAGAGAAACAATGAGGTTCAGCTCTAACAACACGTCTAATGTGACCATCATCTGTGAGCCGTGGCTCTGACTAACTGCAGATCAGCCGCTACTGAGAGATTAGAACTTCATCAAATATCAGACTGAGAACAACAAGAACAAACTACTAATGGAACATGTGTTTGTCGAGTCTGAACTCAAGTCTCAACTTTAAGTGTTTTGAGGAACTTGGGAAAATACCATTGATTTAAATGTTTGAAATAATTTTACTCCGTCTCTAAAGAGGATATTAAGGAATAGATTTAACACAGTCACTTTAGAGAGAGCAGGGTAATATACATAAATACATAAACATAAATAATCATGTAACATTTAAGGGCGTTTTCGAGCATGTTTTGACTTTTCATTTTAAGTTTTCTTTCCGTTCATAAACTCCATCTGCAGATTGAGACGTTTACCCCAAAGAAACAAACAAATGATTAATTTGGTCTGAGAAGTAGAAAGACTGTAACGCTTTAATCAATAATGTTACATGAAGATAAAATGTCCAATTACCGTTTAGCCCACTGATTTAACCTTTACAGAACAAATTCACTTATCAGTTCAAATGCAATAATTATTATAAATCCGTAGCTTTATTTAGTCCAAATGTTGTTCTTCTTTATCGTTTATTCTAGGGCTGAAACAACTAATCGATTAATCGATGACTAATCAATTATTGAAATAGTCGACAACTATTTTAGTAATCGATTAATCGTTTTCTGGTTCACACAGACTCAAATAGAGCAAAAATGTAGTATTTTTGATGAAAACCTACTTTGTTTTTATAGTTAGTGTCTGTAGTGTTTTGTACATTGTAAATTTCATAAATATCTGTCTGTGTCTCATCCAATCAGATAGCAGAATTAGCACAAAGAGCCTCCTACAAACATTTACTTTAAGTTTACACCATTAATACGTCCTCAAGTAATGCCACTTTAGCTTTTTGTGATGAAAAAATACAATTTTTCTACACAATTCACAGCCAAGCGATTACTCGATTAATCGTAAAAATAATCGATAGATTAATCGATTACAAAATAATCGTTAGTTGCAGCTCTAGTTTATTCCATTGATTGTTTCCTCCAAGTTAAACGTTACAATGTCTAATAGTAAATATTTCTCCTTTCGTGTTAAGTCTTAGGCCGCATTCAGACCAAAAGAGATTGAAGGAGTCAGGGGCGAGTGATTTACATGTTATCTCTATGCCAGGGGCGCTAAGGAGGGAATGAATGGCCGGTGGTGCGATGGATGAGAGTAGAGCTGGAGATGAGGGCGAGTAGAACGACCAGAACGGAACGAATGTGGCGGAAGGGTCGTTTGGCATCTGGAGCGAAGCGGTAAAAATGTCGCCTCCACCGCCTCCTCGCTCGAGTTGAAAAATCGGAACTTTTTGGTCAATTCGCGGCGTTGACCAATCAGAAGACGAGCTGTTTTGTGACGCGAGCACAACATGCCGGTCACAGAGCGGCCAGAGAGCGGGAGGATGAGGAGAGAAGACCCGAGACGGGGATTTGATCTACGGGCTCCACTCTGTGTGTGAACCACAGCACTCACATCCCCGACCTCTCCTACTTAAGACACAAATGTTTCCCCAAAATACCCAGATTCTGAAAGAGGAAAGTGCGATTGGTGACTGAGACACCACTGTATTGATTAACAGTGTTTCCCACACATAGACTATTCTGTAGCGCACCGCCACAGAATCAACACCGCGCGCCACATATTGAGTTTCCTTCTTTTTTTTTTTTCTTTTTTTTTTTTATTAAACGCTATTTAAAACACGCATCGTATAGCACACCGCAGCGGTCATTTGACTGATAGAAAGTCTCCCTACAAATCCTTTGGACTCGAGTTCATCTGGTTTAATTACAGAGTCAGCGCAGCCTCGTACAGCTGAATGTTACGCGAAGCTCCACCGTCTTTCTGTCATCAGCGCTGCTGAGCTCTGCTCTCTCCCTTTCCCCTCAGCTCGCGCTAGTTCTTCCAAAAGCTCATCGCGTTGCAGCCTCATGAGTTTTCGTCACAACCTTAATGCTTTCACAGGACGGAGAGCCGTATTTATCCCACTGCTGCAGCGGGAGGCGGACACAGGAGAGAAACGCGGAGAGGCCTCCGCGACACAATCTCTCCTGTGTCCGCCTCCCGCTGCAGCGCTGCGATCAAAGGGCTGCGTTGCATGCTGTAAAAACGTGACCCATAGTCTGTGCACGTGTTTCTCCGCGCGCTTCCCATCAGCGCCTGAACGCCCATCACGCAAACTACGCCTGAACAGGAATGCAGCTAGCGCACTTCTCAGTTCGTGCTCAGGGATGAGAGCACAGGAAAGGACCTCTGTTCCTTTACTTTTGTGTGCGTTTATGAACCCAGGTGAGATTTGTTGCTTGCTGTAGTACATTTGGAGAGTTAGGTGGTGAGGATGTTTGGTGTTTCTGTCGTTTGTGCTAGCTGTTGATATTATTGATGCGTGACCAATTAGCCACTTTACACAAGGCTGCGCCATATTATTTTGTAGTCATGTTTACCATGTTGAATAATTAGCCTTTTAAATGTGTTCTAATTACCTTGTTGTGTTTTAAGTTGTCTACTACTGTGTTAGAGTGCTGTGAATTATAATTTCTGTACTGAGCTACAGTAACTGTAATGAGGACACCAGGCATAGTTGATTTATTAATGTATATTATTTAATTACCATTCTTTAATTATTTATTTCCCATTGTGTTCCTTTTGTATTCAGACCACACACCCACATGCAAGTGGAAACCTGTATATTCCCTGCTGATGTAAATAAAGTTGAAGAAAGATTCTCTGACCGGAAACGTCTGTAGTGCTCCAACCCTAACCACTAGTCCAAAGTTTACAATTAATGTCTGTAAACCAGATAAAACTCAAGACTGGGATTATAATACCATTGCCTTATTTAGTCACATGGCTGTTTTTTGTTTTTACGTTGAAAATACAGACACGATAAAGCTGTATTGGGCAGAGCTAATCAGAGGCTGTCAGTGCTTATGAGATGGGGCTGAGGGCTGATTTTTACTATAATCTCCCCCAGGGAGAACTCACAGACACCTGGGGCAGCGGTTAGCCATCCCGGGCTGCCTTCGAGGCTCAGAGCGGGGCAGTGTGTGACTGAGTGTCCGCTAAAGGCAGGAGGGGAATGGGGAGATACGAGCGCCAAATGTCCGCTGCATGTGCTCGGCATGTAGCCGGTACGACAGGCATGAGAGTCTGGGAAAGTGGAGCCACATACCCGGAGAAGCCAGGACGCCTGCACCAGAGCTGGAGGCTGTAGAGCGGGGAGTGTGTGGCTGAGTGTCCGCTGAAGGCAGGAGGGGAAGCGGGAAGACAAAAGCGCCAACGGTAGGGAGTCGGATCAGTCATCGGCTGTATCTGAATGTCCACACTATTCCCTATAGTATATAGTGGATACGCCATTTTGTAGGGGGCCCGAATGTCCAGAGAGAAAAAGTAGTGCACTCAAAATTTCCCACAATGCATCGCAAAAAGTAGTGAGCATCAATGGTCACTAAACGGGTCAATATAGACCACAATGCACTGCGGGCAGAAGAAAAAATGGCGGAGGTACAAAGGAATGAGTTGGAGGAGGAGCGGGACATGAGCTATACATGTAAGTATTTAATCATCATAGATATATAAATGTGTAAACAGTTATATTGTTGATGATATACACATTTGAAGTTACAATACCGATCGCCTTTTTATACGAACCAGCGTACTAATGTTATGCTGCGAAATGCTAACATCTCTCTAGCTACATACTGCTTTAAGCTAACGCTACGAAAACGGGTCACTTGTGGTCAGTCAATATTTTGTTTTAATGTACTTGTGTTATAGGTATAGAATTTATTGTGTGTTTAATGTTTTTAAAGGGACTGACATGGATGTGGACCGCTTGATCCTTCTGCGGATGCAGAACGACCGCCTGTTCTCAGGCCGGCGTTTGCTGCCGCGGCTGGATGGGAGTACGACCATTATGAAAGATTAGTTTTGTAAAAACGTCTACTAGTATTACATTGCTGTTTATGTATCATTACTTTAGGGCGATAGTAAAGGAAATGGGGCTGAGCTGCCTGGTCAGCCCTGCCAGAGCGGCTAAGAAGTGGGAAAATATTAAAGGTCCTATATCATGCAAAATCGACTTTTTTGAGTTTTTAGCCATGTTGTTATGCTATTTCCTTATCAAAAACACCCCCAGAGCGGTTTTTGGCTTCATTCACGCAGTTCTAAGTATCCTCCTGAATCCTGCTCTCTGAGCAGCTGCTCCACCCTCTCCTGGTAAACGACTGAGCTGTTCAGTTGTGTCGTCACAGCGGAACGGAAGTGCTCTACGTCTGTAATGTAATGCCTTACGGCCTGATTTGTATTTATAAAACTTTTTTTTTTTTTTTTTTTTTTTTTGAAAAAAAAAAAAAAAAAAAAAAAAAAGCAACTCTCCGACGCGTCTGTGCTGTCCCACGACGCTATCAAGCGCACCCACGGCTGGAGGAGCCATGGATCTGAGCATAAGTGTTGTTTTTGAAGACTGAGCTCTTTCTAACCTACTCTGGACACCGCCTGTTCTTTTTTCTTACCGATAATGTCACGGATGCGCGTTTGGCTACAAGAGGACAGGACTTTTCAACCTTCCTAAAGAAGAGTGCACTCGCCAGAAGTTGGAATTTCTTTCCGGGATTAAGCTAGCTACTATATCAACCAACCTGATGGATGCTTGGTAAACCTTGGCCAGAATCAAAGTGGATTAACTTTTATAACCAACACGAGGCCATAACGTAAACACCCGACGATGGGGAGGCCATGCTGAGCGGTGAGTCAATCAAAACGCGTGTTAGCGTGTGTGTTAGCCATTTATGAAACTGTGTTGCACATGTCAACTCCTTATAACTGCATTATGTGAAGTAACTTCACTTTTTGCAGCAATATTTATATTTATAATACTGCAAATGTGGAATGAGCGGAGAGAGGGGCGGAGTTAACTGAATCGAAGCGTCTTGTCTTCCGGGTAGGGAAAATACCCCCAAAAATACTTATATTTCTCTCAAAATGAGTACTCCATAGTGATAGAGGTACAATATATCATATATATGCCTATACTTTACTTTGGAATGGCTAAATAGCATGATACAGATCCTTTAAGACCTACAAGGTTTGTTTTTTTGAAGCTTTGTGTGTAATGAATATAAGGTGACGAACATAGTTATACAAAACTTACTGTTGAAGGAGCTCAGACAGCCACAGACTGGGGTAGGCACTGAAGGAGGGGAGCCCACTGCTGTGACGTGGAAGTGGTACTCCCTCATGGACGGCAGCACGGTAGTACAGCGGTTAGAGCTTCACAGCTAGAAGGTCCGGGGTTCCGGTTTCCCCTACCACTAAAACATGTACAATAGGCCAGGATGAATGAGAGTGTGTTTGAGAGTGTGCATGGGGGACGACGGATGCAAATTAGCCCAAGGCTACAACCGGATGGTGTGTTTACATGCATGAGACCCATGTATGTTCATTAACATGCACTGTCCCGACCAAATAAACCAATAAATAAATGGATGAGGCCATAGGCAGCAGGCTTTCTGTACAGCCTCCCTGTCTGAGGGCCTTCCACATCTGTGGACCACCCCCTGCCCCGGTGCAACAAGAGGCAGAGGAGGAAGAGGGCAGTAGGGGGATCGCCCTGTCGTCACGTCCGAGGCACTGGTGGGCAACGCAAATGTATTAAATAGATATTAATAGTTCTATGGTGGGTCAAAACATCGTACACAAACAGAGCATTGCATCTGTGAAAAGATCAGTGCTGTAAAAGATCTGTGATTTAAATTAACAGCTCTTCAAGCTTGGAAAAATCAGCTGTTTGCCCACCAGTCACCAAAACATCTGGTGAAAATCGCGGAAATAAACAATAACAGCGATCCTCCCTATAGTGCGGGATTATATAGTGAGTGAGTGGATAGGGAATAGTGTGGACATTCGGATACAGCCTTATATTTATCAGCGTAGAAACGTGTTAAAATCCATTAAACTTAGCGCTGCTGCGGGTGTTTTGCTAAATACTAACCTCGTGTTAGCCGTTAGCATAACATTAGCATCAGAATTTAGCAACAGCAGAAACAGAGTCAACACCGAGGGAATAAAAGGTTAAACTTACTGTAGATTGAGTTAAAGTGTGTACAAAAGATTCAGATCCACAAAAGCGCAGCCACAACAGGAAGAAACGATGATGTTGTAGAAAGTAGGGATGGCCGTCTTGAACCACGGGATTCGACACTGTGTCGAAGTCTCATGGCGCATGCGTGTCAAAACACTGCTCCAAAACAAGGTTCAAACCGCGCATGTCACGTGACTGGATCTGAGAAACGTTTCATGAAACGCCGCTGTTTTGCAAGTGTTTCACTAGGGGGCACCCACGTGCCGAACACGCATTTGATTGACAGGAGTTTCAACGAACCACAGAACAGCGCACCTGTCTCAACCTATCTCCCATAAAGTTTAAAAGACGTCAGCACATCTCTCCCTTGTGGGTTTTGTGAGAGACGAGAGAGATTCCCACATTTGTTCATTCTCTCAAAAAAATACTTGTGTATGCCAGCGACAAGTGTACCTTGTGTGAGAGTGTTTTCTAAAGCAGGAGAAGTTATTAGTAAGAAAGAAATAGACTAAGTCCTTCCACAGCATAGAACATTATATTTCTGAAAAAAATCTTGAAAGCGGCTGTGATGTATTTGTGCCCCCAGGCACTCGTACTAATGTTTATACGCATGTGCATTTACATGAGCGGGAGTTGCTTGTTGACACTCACTGTAACTACATGTCGTAGCTTGATGGCTCGTCAGTAAAATCTTGTTAAACCTATCTGTTGTACTGCCTCCTAAATGTAACATGGAGTCAGAAGTTAAAGCGGACAAGAATGGCACAGTTTCAACCACCACAGAACCTGAGTTTGCACGGCAACCTAGCGGAAATAGGAGAAACTGGCTGCAGCGCTTCGAACTCTTCAGTACTGCTAGCGGCGTCGCCGAGAAATCCGAGAAGGTACAATGCGCAACATTTCTTCACGTCGCCGGAGAAGAGGCAATAAAAGTATGCAACACTTTTCATTTTGCCGAGGACGAACAAGACAAAATAGCCATACTGAAGAGAAGTTTCAAGATTATTGTGAACCTAGAAAAAACTTACCGTATATACGGCACATGTTTTTCACGAGAGCCCAGAAACAAGCTGAGAGCATCGACGCGTATGTCACGGATTTGAAAAATAAAGCCAAAGACTGTGAGTTTGGAAATCTGCACGATTCTCTGGTACAGGACAGAATCGTATGCGGTATTATCAATGACCAAGTCAGGGGCAGGCTTCTACGGGAAGCAGATCTGACATTGGATAAAGCTATTGATATTTGTCGTGCAAGTGAAATCACAACAAGCCAAATGAAAGCACTTACTGAAGAAGTAGAAGTGACCAACTCAGAACAGTCAGGCCAAAAGATTCAAAAAGTACAGCGAAAATGGGCAAAGCTGAGTTAAAAGAGTCAAGTTGCAACAGATGCGGACTGAAACATGGAAAAAACTGCCCAGCATTTGGTCAAATGTGCAATTTATGCCGTAGAAAAAATCATTATGCCAAGATGTGCAGATCCCAGGACCAGCGGAGGCAGTACGGAAAGAAAGTCCATGCCGTCGAACAAAGTGAGGGTGAAAATGATATGTTCCTTGGGACGATCGGAGTGGAGAAAACAAACACGTTGCTGAAATGGAGTCTACGGGGACAATGAAACCAAGGAGATATGGACAGAAAGATTCAAAATAAAAGACAAAGTTGTAACATTCAAGCTGGACACAGGTGCAGATTGTAATGCAATGTCAATCAAAACGCTGAATGCACTCGGAGTCAAAGGAAAACTCGACGGAAGTAAGACAAAGCTCGTTCCCTTCTTTGGTCACAAGGTGGCAGCATTGGGTAAGAAGACACTTACGTGTGAATATAAAGGCAAAAAGCACAAAATTGAGTTTGAAATCACCCAAGAAGATGTTACTACTATTCTAGGAGGAGCTACCTGCTTAAAACTAGGTTTGGTGAAAAGTTGGAAAAGAGTCTGACATTCTAAAAGACTATAAGGATCTGTTTGATGGACTGGGTTGTTTACCTGGACTGCACCACATTCAGATTGACCACACAGTCACACCTGTAGTGCATGCTCCCAGAAAGATTCCAGTTGCACTGAGAGACAAAGTAGTGCAGGAACTACAACGCATGGAGAGTTTGGGAGTGATAACAAGGCAGACAGAGCCAACCGAGTGGGTCAACAGTATGGTTACCGTGGTTACCCCAAAGAAAATACGCATCTGCATGGACCCAAAAGACTTGAACCAAGCAATAAAACGTGAACACTACCCATTACTCACAGTTGAAGAAGTGGTATCCCAAATGCCAAATATTTTTCAGTGCTAGACGCTAATCAGGGATTTTGGCAAATCAAACTAGACGAAGAAAGTTCCAAGCTCTGTACATTCAATACTCCCATTGGCAGGTACCGGTTCCTGTATTTGGTATCTCATCAGCGCCAGAGGTGTTCCAGAGAGCCATTGCACAGATGATTGAGGATCTTGATGGTGTTGTTAACATCATTGACGACTTACTGGTTTGGGGAGAATCCGAAGAAGAGCACAATCTTAGACTAAAACAGCTGTTGGACAGAGCTAGAGCGTATAACTTGAAACTTAACAGAAACAAGTGCTTTATCAGAACACATCAGATCAAGTACATTGGACATACACTTACGGACAATGGCTTGAAACCGGATGAGGAAAAAGTGAGAGCAGTGACACAGCTTCCTCCTCCACAGGACAAACAAGAACTATTAAGGTTTTTAGGTACAGTATGATTCAGTATCTGTCCAAGTTCATACCAAACCTGTCAGACATCAGTGCACCTTTGAGGAAGCTGCTTGAAGCAAATGTGGAGTGGCACTGGAAGACTCACAAGAAAAGAGTTTTGCACAGCTCAAGCGTCTAGTCACTAATGCTCCAACACTCAAATACTACGATGTCAATAAACCTGTCACACTGTCAGTAGATGCAAGTTGTTGGGGCTGGTAACCAACAAAACAATAATTAATAAAGGAAAGCGAGACAAGACAAATTCTCATGTTACTTGCAAGGAGAGACAGACAGAGATTAAGACTCAGTTCCAAACGAAGCTGGGGCCAAACCTCCCCTGTCCGCTCTGAGTTCTCTGGATGCCTCACATTGCATTTTATTCAGTTTTCACGTCCCTAGTATTACAATGTACTGCTCTGGTCTAAGGGAAGGGGGGTTGCATACCAGAGCAGTAAATAACAATTTGCAAGCACACAGTATTTTACACAGTATCCATTTTTCTCGTCCTTGAGACAGTCCCGGTTTTGGACACACACACGGCTGCTCAGTGTTTCTGTTTATAAACCAAAATCTGTAACTCAAAGCAGAAGCATTAGTAACAGTCAGCAGATTATGACGTGTAAGACAAGCAAATATAGAGAATAGCAATATTTATCCAACACAAGTTCATAAGGAATAGGAGCAGACCTGCTGCAGGATGGACAACCTGTAGCATATGGATCAAGAGCACTTACTGACTGTCAGCAAAGATATGCTCAGATTGAAAAAGAGCTACTTGCTATAGTGTATGGCTGTGAAAAGTTTCATCAGTATGTTTACGGAAAAGACATTCAAGTGGAAAGTGACCATAAGCCACTGGAGAGCATCTTCAAAAAGTCGCTACACCAAGCTCCTATGAGGCTACAAAGGATGCTTCTGAGGCTTCAAAGATACAACTTAAAAGTGATTTACAAACCTGGAAAAGAACTTTACATTGCTGACACCTTAAGTCGAGCGTTTCTCAAAGAACAATAAGAGGAACTACTGGAGAAAGAGCTTGAGGTGAGTCTCATTACACTGCGACTTCCTATGTCAAATGAAAAACTACTTAAGTTCCAAAAAGCTACTGCAGAGGACAGTGAAATGCAGTTATTGAAAGACATGATACTGAAAGGCTGGCCAAATGAAAGACAAGCGGTTCAAAAGGACATCTTGCCATATTGGACATTTACAGATGAGATCACATTCACATCTGGACTGATGTTCAAAAGTGCAAAGATCATTGTCCCAACTCAGTTGAGATGAGAGATGCTGGAGAAAATCCACGAGTCACACTTAGGAATGGTCAAATGTAAGGAAAGAGCCAGAGACATTTTGTATTGGCCTAACATGTCAGCACACATTGAGGAAATGGTGTCAAAATGTGCTGTTTGCAATGAGCACAGAAACAGCAATCCCAGAGAGCCACTACTTTCCCATCCAATACCAAACAGACCGTGGGAGAAAGTAGGGACCGATCTCTTTCACTACAATGGATCTGATTTTTACTGTGTGTGGACTACTTTTTGAAGTATCCCGAACTCATGAAACTGAAAGACACTAACAGTCGCAGTGTTATAGTGGCTTTGAAATCAATGTTCGCCAGACATGGCATACCTGATGTGGTTATATCTGATAATGGACCTCAGTATGCCAGTGCGGAATTCAGAGAGTTCGCGGAAAGCTGGGAATTCAAACATGTGACGTCCAGCCCCACACATGCTCAGTCAAATGGACAGGCTGAAAGGACAGTACAGACTGTTAAAAATCCATCCATCCATCCATCCATTTTCTTCCGCTTTATCCGGGGCCGGGTCGCGGAGGCAGCAGTCTCAGCAGAGATGCCCAGACTTCCCGATCCACGCACACCTCCTCCAGCTGTTCTGGGGGGACCCCGAGGCGACACCAGGCCAGCTCGGAGACATAGTCCCACCAGCGTGTCCTGGGCCTTCCACGAGGCCTCCTCCCAATAGGACATGCCTGGAACACCTCCCGAGGGAGGCGACCAGGAGGCATCCGGAACAGATGCCCTAGCCACCTCAGCTGGCTCCTTTCGACGTGAAGGAGTAGCGACTCTACCCCGAGCTCCTCCCGGGTAACTGAGCTCCTCACCCGATCTCGGAGGGTGCACCCAGCCACCCTGCGAAGGAAACTCATTTCGGCCGCTTGTATTCGCGATCTTGTCCTTTCGGTCATTACCCAGATCTCATGACCATAGGTGAGGGTGGGAACGTAGATCGATCGGTAAATCGAGAGCTTTTCCCCCTGACTCAGCTCCCTCTTCACCACAACAGTCCGATACAGCGACCGCATCACTGCTGACGCTGCACCGATCCGTCTATCGATCTCACGCTCCATCCGTCCCTCACTCGTGAACAAGACCCCGAGATACTTGAACTCCTCCACTTGAGGTAAGGACTCCCCACCGACCTGAAGCGGGGAAGCCACCTTTTTCCGGTGGAGAACCATGGCCTCAGATTTGGAGGTGCTGATCCTCATCCCGGCCGCTTCACACTCGGCTGCAAACCGCCCCAGTGCAGCTGAAGGTCCTGATTTGATGAAGCCAACAGAACAACATCATCTGCAAACAGCAGAGATGAGATCCTGAGGTTCCCAAACCGGACACCCTCCGGCCCCTGGCTGCGCCTAGAAATTCTGTCCATAAAGGTAATGAACAGAACCGGTGACATAGGGCAGCCCTGGCGGAGACCAACACGCACCGGAAACAAGTCTGACTTACTGCCGGCAATGCGAACCAAGCTCCTGCTGCGGTCATACAGGGAACGGACAGCCCTTAGCAGAGGGCCCCGCACCCCATACTCCCGGAGCACCCCCCACAGGGCACCACGAGGGACACGGTCGAACGCTTTCTCCAAATCCACAAAGCACATGTGGACTGGTCGGGCGAACTCCCACGAACCCTCGAACACCCGATGTAGGGTATAGAGCTGGTCCAGTGTGCCACGACTGGGACGAAAACCGCATTGTTCCTCCTGAATCCGAGGTTCGACTATCGGCCGGATCCTCCTCTCCAGCACCCTGGAATAGACCTTACCGGGAGGCTGAGAAGTGTGATCCCTCTGTAATTGGAGCACACCCTTCGATCCCCCTTCTTAAAGAGAGGGACCACCACCCCGGTCTGCCAATCCAGAGGCACTGTCCCCAACCGCCACGCGATGTTGCAGAGACGTGTCAGCCAAGACAGCCCTACAACATCCAGAGACTTAAGGTACTCGGGACGAATCTCATCCACCCCCGGGGCCTTGCCACCGAGGAGCTTTCTAACCACCCCAGTGACTTCAGCCTGGGTGATGGACGAACCCCCCTCCGAGTCCCCAGCCTCTGCCTCCTCATCGGAAGACGTGACAGTGGGATTGAGGAGATCCTCGAAGTACTCCTTCCACCGCCCGACCACATCCCCAGTCGAGGTCAACAGCTCCCCGCCCGCACTGTAAACAGTGTTGGTGAAGCACTGCTTCCCCCTCCTGAGGCGCCGGATGGTTTGCCAGAATCTCTTCGAGGCCGACCGATAGTCCTCCTCCATGGCTTCTCCGAACTCCTCCCAGACCCGAGTTTTTGCCTCTGTGACAGCACGAGCTGCAGCACGCTTGGCCTGCCGGTACCTCTCAGCTGCCTCCGGAGTCCCACAAGCCAACAAGGCCAGGTAGGACTCTTTCTTCAGCTTGACGGCATCTCTTACTTCCGGGCGCCACCACCGGGTTCGGGGATTGCCGCCGCGACAGGCACAGAGACCTTACGGCCACAACTGCGAGCAGCCGCATCAACAATGGAGGAGGAGAACATGGTCCACTCGGACTCCATGTCTCCAACCTCCCTCGGAATCTGGGTGAAGCTCTTCCGGAGGTGGGAGTTGAAGACCCTACTGACAGAGGGATCCACCAAACGTTCCCAACAGACCCTCACAACACGTTTGGGCCTGCCAGGTCTGACCGGCTTCCTCCCCCCTGCCAGCGGATCCAGCTCACCACCAGGTGGTGATCGGTTGACAGCTCAGCCCCTCTCTTCACCCGAGTGTCCGAGACACGCGGCCGGAGATCAGATGACACAACTACAAAGTCGATCATCGACCTCCTGCCTAGGGTATCCTGGTGCCACGTGCACTTATGGACACCCTTGTGCTCGAACATGGTGTTCGTTATGGACAAACTGTAACTAGCACAGAAGTCCAATAACAGAACACCACTCGGGTTCAGATCGGGGAGGCCGTTCCTCCCCATCACCCCCGTCCAGGTCTCACTGTCGTTACCCACGTGGGCGTTGAAGTCCCCCAGTAGAACAATGGAGTCCCCAGTCGGAGCACTATCTAGTACCCCTCCCAGGGACTCCAAGAAGGCCGGGTACTCTGCACCGATGTTGGGCCCGTAGGCCGAGACAACGGTGAGAGACCTGTCCCCAACCCGAAGGCGTAGGGACGCGACCCTCTCGTTCACCGGGGTGAACTCCAACACGTGGCGGCTGAGCTGGGGGGCTATAAGCAAACCCACCCCAGCCCGCCGTCTCTCCCCGCGGGCAACTCCAGAAAATGGAGAGTCCAGCCTCTCTCCAGGAGTTGGGATCCGGAACCCAGGCTGTGCGTGGAGGTGAGCCCGACTATATCTAGCCGGTATCTCTCAACCTCCCGCACAAGCTCAGGCTCCTTCCCCCCAGCGAAGTGACGTTCCATGTCCGAACCAGAAGCTGCGCACCGACAGGTCGTCGAGGCACCCGCCTTCGACTGCCACCTAGTCCTCTCTGCACCCGACCCCTGTTAAAAATCTCCTGAAGAAATCAGAATGCAGCAAAGGTGACCCCTATATTTCACTTTTGGAGTACCGAAATACATCTCTGGAAAATGTAGGACTTTCACCAGCACAGTTGCTCATGGGACGGAGGCTCAAAACAAAACTGCCAACGTCCATGTCGCTGCTCACCCCACCTGGATCGGACAAGATTCATCAGCAACTACAAGGAAAGCAGGAGAAACAGAAACTGGACTTCGACAGACAAGCAAGGACATTGCCAGATTTGCAGGAAGGAGAAAATGTCAGGATGCAAAGAGGAGACACATGGCAGCCGGCAGTGGTCCTGCACAAACACCAGCAGCCACGTTCATTTGTGGTTCGCACACCGGATGGAAGAGTTTACAGGAGGAATCGCAGACATCTGCGTAAACAGAGGAGAAAACGTTTCCAATAACAAATGGACTGGACACTAATCTTAAATGGACACACAAATGCAATATGGTGATTCAGAGAGTTTCCAAACAGAACAAACAAGTTTTCTGAACAAGTCAATGCCCAGAACACACATGGTTTTGAGGATAGGTCTGATGCTCTCTCATACAAAACTAGATTTGGTAGAGCAGATAGTAGAAACCACATGCTAGATATAGAGAGTAATAGTAATGCTTACAGAAGACATAATGGTCTCGCAGTTAAATGTTTAAATTAGAGCCAAGTCTTCACATTTCCATACACAGCTATAATGTTATTGTTTATACAAAGTAAAACATATTGCTAAGAAGAAAAAAAAAAGTGCTTTTGGGAAATTCATTACATTGTGTTAAACCTAAAAAAAAAAAAAAATATTGTTAAAAAGGGGGATGTGATGTATTTGAGTTTGTGCCCCCACCCGTACTAATGTTTATACGCATGTGCATTACATGAGCGGGAGTTGCTTGTTGACACTCACTGTAACTACATGTCGTAGCTTGATGGCTCGTCAGTAAAAGCTTGTTAAACCTATCTGTTGTACTGCCTCCTAAATGTAACAGCGGCCCATGTAAAAAGAGCGTTAAAAAAAAGCGTTGAACCGGGGACCTCCTGCACCAGAGACTAGCGCTCTATCACTGAGCTATAAACCCACAGAAAAGTGGGCCGGTCTTCTCTAAATTGTCGGGCCGAAATGGTCCCAGCACGCTATTGGCCGACCATGCTCACATGTGAGAAGAGAATCAAAGGATACTTGTGATTTACGGGTTATATCTATTGAATCATATTGTTGACAAGGTAACTTCGCCCAAAGACGTGGGTGTCTTTTATTCTTTTCTTTTTTTTGAATGTTTGTTCACGTTGATTTAAAGCTTACACTGAATGAAGGATAACTGAAATAGCCAAAGAGCACAGGGCAACAACATTAACTCACACATAAGCCTACTGAAAAACAAAAACGACATCGACAACAAAGAACGCAAAAGAAACAATAACAAACAAAAACAGCCAACAATGCGGGTGTATGCTTGAGCCCCGTAGCACCCACTGGTGTAGTGTTTCATCTCTCGGCTGAACCTTTGTGAATCTTGTAGTACTGAAACATGGCCTCTTGATGTCACCGTGGAGTCGGTTTCGAACTGTGTTTCGAAGCTTCGGCACAATCGCTTAAAAAAATGCTTTGGTGTTTCATGAAGCTTCATGTTGCCCATCCCTAGTAGAAAGAAGAAGTGGGTTCCCAGCGCCGCTTCTTCTTCTTTAGTTCTTCTGCTTCTTCTTCTTCTTTGGCTGTTTAACGGCGGATGCGGACTATCTTAGCGCACTACCGCCACCCTCCAGATAGATTGCGTCTGATCATCAATGTGGCTCACATCCTTAAAAATACTGTAGCCTGCAAGCTACAGAGAAAAACAAACCCAAAACCTTTACTCTATCAATGAGTCCGGTGTGCTTTAAAAATTCAAACAAATACTTTATTACCTTATGATCTGAGGCTTTAGATAAAATATCTCTAAAGATAAACCTTTCACCACTGTCCTCTATTTTCCCTTTAATTAAAACCCTTTCTCTGTTAAACTTCCTACACACCATAAAGACGCTCCACTGTTTCTGGCACATTGCACATCTCGCAGTTTCCTGAATTATGTTTTCCTATTAGATGTAATGTTTTGTTCAGTCCGGTGTGTCCTATTCTCATTCTAGTAAAAGCTGGCTCTTCTTTTCGACATCTTCCTACCCGGCGACCTTGACCAACTTCAGGGTTTACACTGTAAAAACCCCTCCCTTTCTCTCCACTATCCCATTTATCTCGCCATAACTTTTTTACATGTTTTTAATCACTGACTTGGCCTCTGACTTTGATACTTTCTTCTTTAGTTTCTTGGCGGGTGGTAAATTAACCAACAGCTTAGGTGTTTATCGCCACCTACTGTACCGGGTGTGTCTCGGGATGCCAGTTACTTCAGGTTACATTCTAGTATTGAGAACTGTACAGTGTAGAAAAGAGTAAGACAGAAAAAGCCAACCAGGGGTAAGGGGACCCCAGTGTGTACGCACGCTCTAAGCAGGGGGGACTTTTTCAGATCTAAAAATAAGTCAAAACTGGACCGTATTTCAATGATATTTTGAAAGGAAAGTTCTTTTTAACGATCATTTGCAGAGAAAAGTAGAATTTTGAGTGTTTTTGCTTTATTTATGTTTTTAACACAATACAACTAAATACCAATAAATCTGAGTTTAGCGGATCATTTTCTAAATAATTGGCAGCACCTTAGAGTTTAGGGCAGGGGTGCCCAAAGTGGGGCCCGCGGGCCAGATTTGGCCCGCCGAAACAATTCTGTGGGCCCGCCAAAGAGTGACCTACTTTTGCGCTGTATGTAAATATGGATGCAGTACACTTTTTGGCCACCAGCGTCAAATTGGGGGCGCTGTTTCACTCTTTTCGCAAAGTTAAGGAAACACTGTTGTGGCATCAACTTTCCCAGTTTTCATACTTTTATTGCAAGGTTTGTTAACATCAACATAGGTCATGTTAAAATTGACTTTGAATTGAAAAGAATTGATGCTGAACTGACACTTTCAAAATGATCTAATGTGGCATTTTCTTTGAGTTAACAAATGAATGAGGTAAAGTCACTGTAGGTGCTGTAGATACAGGTGTTTACATTTTGCACTTTATTGCTATAATTGTTGATTTTGTTCTACTAAAACTAGGCTTTTGCCATAGTTAACATTTGTTTTCTCATAGCATGTTATTTGCATAGATATAATCAAGTGCAAATATATACCTAAAAATAAAATAAAATAACTATTATTATATGCAGTTATATGTGTTTCACGCTTGACATCGCCGTGTTTGGCCCACGACCCACAGGCACTTTTTCATTTTGGCCCTCGGACACAAAAAGTTTGGGCACCCCTGGTTTAGGGGTTACCTTGTGTAGAAATGAAGCACTCAAGGGAACTGCTCTAAACCAAATAATTGTAAAGTATATCAATTGTTTTCCATTTAAAAGTGACCAAAGGCTTGAGAAGAGTAGATTCTTTATATGGATAGTGATGTCCATAGACGTCTTGATAAGTTTTAAATTCATGATTAATGCTGTTATATTGAGGACATTAAACCTGCAGCTTCTTCCCTCACTGTGAGCATAGAGACTGCTGCAGCTGCTGCACTTTTATGATTATCCTCCAGTCTCTCTCTCTGTAAAGTGGACTACTGTACAGCCCAGCTTCAGACACTCAGTGTGTATTGTATAATGCACAGCTCCTCGTTTAATCCTTACTTCAAAATGCTGCTTTAGGTGAGCACTCGTGACAAAACAATGATGTTGGATAAATCCACAGTGACATTGGGCTAAAAACTGGGACATCAGGTCACCCTAAACATGCTCAGAGTTCTTTAGACAACTGTCACAAAAGTCACCATTTCCAGACACGTTTTCCTACTTTGAATAATGTGTAATTAAGTCTGTCTTAAAACATTTTACCTTCTGATGCCGCTCGTTCATAGGCCTTCTAATCTTCTCTGAATTTAATCAAACAACCTTGAAGTTTCCCCTTGTTCCCTCACGTGTTGCTACTTCCTCTTCAATAAAAAAGCCCCGTCTTTATTTCCTTTAACCCCGACTACATGTGCAGGTTCACCCAGAAAAACGATTAATCCCATGGTCTGGATTCTATATAACACTGGTCTCATTTCTGTCAGTAGTCCTCTCTGCTGTCAGAATGGCTGTATTAAATATGACAGAGGAGATTTTGAGTCTGAACATATCACAGATCTCGCTTTATTAGAAATGAGAGTGTGCAGATTTCTAACAGGATCTACTGGGTTCAAGAGTGGAGCTCCGGACTGTGGCCCAGGCGGCAGAGATGAGGAAACCAAAACATACAATAAAACATAAAATAAAATGATGAAATAAATCATATGGATGTGCAGCTGATGAACAAGTTTTAACAGAAACACGTGAAATAAAGTCAAACATTTGGAAAATAATCTGTTCTGGTTCGCTAAAAATCAGTGAATCGTCTTCAGACACTCTGTCCTCTGTGGACCCTCATGTGGGATTTGAGATGAGACTTTACGGAAAAAGCTTTGTGACAGACTGTACAGCTGAAAGGTTTCTCTCCTGTGTGTGTTCTGACATGTCTATCTAAACTGTTTTGTTGTGTAAATGTCTTATTACAGGTTTGACATCTAAAAGGTTTCTCTCCCGTATGCAGTCTCATATGTAAATCTAGATGACCTTTTTGTGTAAAACTCTTGTTACATATTGAACAGCTGTATGGCTTTTCTCCTGTGTGCACTCTCATATGTAAATCTAGATTACATTTAGGCTAAAAGTTTTCTCGCATGTGGTACAGCTGTAAGGTTTCTCTCCTGTGTGCACTCTTGCATGTAAATCTAGATTACATTTTTGTGTAAAACTCTTGTTACAAATTGTACAGCTGAAAGGTTTCTCTCCTGTGTGTGTTTTTCTATGATATGATAAAGCTGATATTTGAGCAAATGTTTTTTCACATAATGAACAGCTGTATGGCTTTTCTCCTGTGTGCAGTCTTACATGGCCATCATAATTACATTTTAGGGTAAAGGTTTTCTTACAGGTTGGACAACTAAAGGTTTCTCTCCCGTATGCACTCTCATATGTAAATCTAGATGACCTTTTTGTGTAAAACTCTTGCTACAAATTGAACAGCTGTAAGGTTTCTCTCCTGTGTGAACCCTAGTGTGTCTTACTAAATCCTTTTCAGACCAAAAGTTCTTGTTACAAACAGAGCACTGGTGCTTCTTCCTCTCAGCTCCTCCATCAGCTCCTGCCTTGTCTCCACTGTGGACACTGGTCTGTGGTGCAGACTTGTATTTGGGGAATAGACCTGTGCTTTTTGCAGTTGGAAAGCTGGGCTGTTCCCAGTCGTCATCATTGTCAGTGTCAGACGAGTGCTCAGTGTGTCCCTCAGTCTCTGAGTGGAAATGTGGCTCTGAGCTGATGTCCTCTCCCTGCGTTTCCTCTCGGTGCTCAGTTTGTCTTTGTTGAAGCAGTGAGGACTCTTCAGTCTTCACACAGACAGCACTGGACTCTGGGACAGGCCTGAAAGAGGGATTTAAATATAAATATATTTAAAATCTGCAGTCAGTTTGTGTGAGTGAAATGTGTGACATGTTTAAAGTGGTGGAGCCTACACTGGCAGCTGCTCTTCCTCCTGTTTGACGCTCTGTTCCTCTGGCTTCTCTTTAGTCCGTGGAGTCTCTGTGATTTCCTGCTTCAGACCGGGACCAGGACTCGTTGGGATCTGGACATTCGCTCTGACCAGTTGGACCCTCGGGCTCAGAACCTTGTCCAGGAGCTGCTGTTTCCTCTGGTTCTCCTGTTTGGAGCGACACAGTTCCTCCTCATACTCCGCTATCGTTCTTTCAATCAGCACAAATATGTCTTCAGCCGCCGCAGCCAGACGCTCATTCACCAGAGCTCTCAGCGTTTGGGCACGAGACATTTTTACAAAGTCACAAACAGGTGGAGACGACTTCAGCCCTAAACAGAGACAACAGAGAAAACAATGAGGTTCAGCTCTAACAACACGTCTAATGTGACCATCATCTGTGAGCCGTGGCTCTGACTCTAACTGCAGATCAGCCGCTACTGAGAGATTAGAACTTCATCAAATATCAGACTGAGAACAACAAGAACAAACTACTAATGGAACATGTGTTTGTTGAGTCTGAACTCAAGTCTCAACTTTAAGTGTTTTGAGGAACTTGGGAAAATACCATTGATTTAAATGTTTGAAATAATTTTACTCCGTCTCTAAAGAGGATATTAAGGAATAGATTTAACACAGTCACTTTAGAGAGAGCAGGGTAATATACATAAATACATAAACATAAATAATCATGTAACATTTAAGGGCGTTTTCGAGCATGTTTTTGTCTTTTCATTTTAAGTTTTCTTTCCGTTCATAAACTCCATCTGCAGATTGAGACGTTTACCCCAAAGAAACAAACAAATGAATAATTTGGTCTGAGAAGTAGAAAAGACTGTAATGCTTTAATCAATAATGTTACATGAAGATAAAATGTCCAATTACCGTTTAGCCCACTGATTTAACCTTTACAGAACAAATTCACTTATCAGTTCAAATGTAATAAGTATTATAAATCCGTAGCTTTATTTAGTCCAAATGTTGTTCTTCTTTATCGTTTATTCCATTGATTGTTTCCTCCAAGTTAAACATTACAATGTCTAATAGTAAATATTTCTCCTTTCGTGTTAAGTCTTAGGCCGCATTCAGACCAAAAGAGATTGAAGGAGTCAGGGGCGAGTGATTTACATGTTATCTCTATGCCAGGGGGCGCTAAGGAGGGAATGAATGGCCGGTGGTGCGATGGATGAGAGTAGAGCTGGAGATGAGGGCGAGTAGAACGACCAGAACGGAACGAATGTGGCGGAAGGGTCGTTTGGCATCTGGAGCGAAGCGGTAAAAATGTCGCCTCCACCGCCTCCTCGCTCGAGTTGAAAAATCGGAACTTTTTGGTCAATTCGCGGCGTTGACCAATCAGAAGACGAGCTGTTTTGTGACGTGAGCACAACATGCCGGTCACAGAGCGGCCAGAGAGCGGGAGGATGAGGAGAGAAGACCCGAGACGGGGATTTGATCTACAGGCTCCACTCTGTGTGTGGACCACAGCACTCACATCCCCGATTCTCCTACTTAAGACACAAATGTTTCCCCAAAATACCCAGATTCTGAAAGAGGAAAGTGCGATTGGTGACTGAGACACCACTGCATGTATTAATGTCTGTAAACCAGATAAAACTCAAAGACTGGGATTATAATACCATTGCCTTATTTAGTGACATGGCTGTTTTTTTTACGTTGAAAATACAGACACGATAAAGCTGTATTGGGCAGAGAGAGCTAATCAGAGGCTGTCAGTGCTTATGAGATGGGGCTGAGGGCTGATTTTTACTATAATCTCCCCAGGGAGAGCTCACAGACACCGGGGGCAGCGGTTAGCCATCCCGGGCTGCCTTCGAGGCTCAGAGCGGGGCAGTGTGTGACTGAGTGTCCGCTAAAGGCAGGAGGGGGAATGGGGAGATACGAGCGCCAAATGTCTGCTGCGTGTGCTCGGCATGTAGCCGGTACGACAGGCATGAAACTCCGGGAAAGTGGCGCTACATGCCCGGAGAAGCTAGGACGCCTGCACTGGAGCTGGAGGCTGTAGAGCGGGGAGTGTGTGGCTGAGTGTCCGCTGAAGGCAGGAGGGGAAGCGGGAAGACACAAGCGCCAACGGTAGGGAGTCGGATCAGTCATCGGCTGAACTGATGGACAGCCCCAACATCCAGAGTGGTGACATCAAGTCATTCAGGTTGTTCGCCCTGAACGTCAGATCCCTGGTGAGCATGTTGGAGCAGCTCAGTTTAAAGGGGCAAGTTGAGCTGGACTGTGGTTCTCATGTCACCCGTCTACTGGACAAGCTGCCGCACGACCAGAGATCCAGTTTCAGGGGCTACATCCACCCGCTCCGCATTCCTATCCCCACTCTTCTGGACCTAGCAGATTGGTTGGAATACGAGCTCCATATCCAGGAGGATATAGCACAATATCGCTTGAAAAGGGACACTGGAGCTAAAGCCCAAAGACGCCAAGAGTACTCAAGTTGGCAACCAAGGCCTCAGTCCTCATGCTGGGGGCCAAACCCAAACCGGTTAGGGATCCGGACAAATCTACTCCTCCAACCAGTCTAGAATCAGAAGTTCTGCCCATTCTGTGACAACTACAAGCACACTCTGAATAATTGCACAAATTTCAAACTGCCCAGCGCCACCCAGAAACGCAACTGGATTCAGGAGAACAACAGATGTTGGCGGTGCGGCAGAGAACACAGATCTGCTGAATGTGATCTGAAGATGTGCTGTAAAACATGCAATAGCAGACACCTGCTCGCTCTGCATGATGTCAGCGAGAGAAGCCAAGCCAAGACTGATAAAGCAGAGAGAAGGCCTGACCAGGTGAAATCCAGTGATTTTGCCTTGGCTCAGACCACCCCCACTTGGTGACTCCAGTTGAGCCAGTCATCTTTGGTCCCCCTGGTGCACCGGTTGCTGTCCGCACCCGTCTCGGATGGACGCAACAAGGTCCGACAAACAATCTAAAGCAGTACCTTATCGAACAACGCTGTCTGTTCACCACCTTCGGAGCACCTCCAGCCCACATCTACCAGCACGTCGAGAGAATGTGGCAGCTGGACGTCCTCCCATGGCGCAGCGAAAAGGCTAGTACGAGGTCACGGCAGGACAAGGAGGCCCTTGAATGCTTAGATAAACAGACTTTGCGAGTAGATGTTGATGGTGTCCACCGCTATGCCACTCCTCTCCTCCGCATGAAGAACTTTCCCCAGCTCTGCGCACCAAAGGAGGTAGTACTTCCTCAGCTCCGGAATACGGAAAGGCGGCTGGCGAAGACCCCTGAGACGGCCCAAGTCTACAATGCAGAGATCCAGAGACTCGAACAGGCTGGCTATGAGGCGAAAGTACCCCATGGCACGGAGAACACCTCAAGCAGCTGGTACATCCCTCACCACCTTGTCGAGCACAACGGCAAGCACAGAGTGGTTTTTAACTGCTCTTTCCAGTACAACGGCGCTGACCTGAACAAACTCCTGCTTCCCGGTCCAACCCTCGGTCCACCTCTCCTTTCAGTTCTCCTGTGATTCAGGGAACATTGTGTGGCCTTCAGCAGTGACATACCGGGGATGTTTCACCAGGTCAAGCTCCTTCCGGAGGATGAGCCTCTCCTCCGCTTCCTCTGGAGGGAGCTCAAGCGTGATGAACAACCCACAGTCTACCAGTGGAAGGTGCTTCCTTTCGGCACAACCTGTAGCCCCTGCTGCGCTACATACGCCCTACAGAAGCATGTCACCGACCATACTCAGCCGGCTGATGCAGTGAGAGACTCCGTGTTAAGACACTTCTATGTGGATAACTGTCTTCAGAGTGTATCTACAGTTGAAGAAGCTAAGCCCATCATCGACAAGCTGCAGACTCTCCTTGCCGAAGGAGGCTTTGAGCTACGCCAGTGGGCCAGTACCCATCCAGACACCATTCGTCACCTCCCTACTGAGGCGAGAATAGGCTGGTGCTGAAAAGTGGATCACCCAAGGTCACCCACGTCAAGAAGAATCAGCCCTGGGCCTGCAGTGGGACTGTCAAGAGGACACCCTGTCCTTTAAGTGTCGAGAGGCTGTAGCCACTGAAGAAGTTGTCACTATGCGCTCCATCTACAAAGTGGTGGCAAGCCAATATGACCCCCTTGGCTTTCTAATACCATACACATCCAGGGCCAAAGTTGTCATTCAACATCTATGGGACAAAAGGCGCGACTGGGACGACCCTGCTCTACCAGACCACCTGCTTGCTGCGTGGAGAGAATGGGAGGACGAGTTACCTTACTTACAAAGCATAGCACTTCCGAGGTGCTACACTGACCGTGAGTTAGACCCTCCCACCTGTGAGCGTGAGATCCACGTGTTCTGTGATGCCTCAGAGAAAGCTTATGGCTCTGTGGCATACCTCCGAACCAAGAACCCGCATGGTGTAGTCCAAGTAGCTTTCATCACCGCAAGATCCAGAGTTGCTCCAAAAAAGCAGCAGTCAATCCCACGCCTCGAGTTATGCGCCGCTTTGACCGGAGCACAAATGTCTCAGCTCCTCAAATCTGAGCTCACACTACCCATCCAGCGGGTTGTGCTCTGGTCGGACTCTACTACCGTGCTCACGTGGTTGCAGTCTGAATCGTGCCGATTCAAAGTGTTCGTCGGCACACGTGTGGCAGAGATTCAAGATCTCACCGAGGGCGACATGTGGACTCTGCACAGAACCCTGCCGATGACATAACGCGTGGCCTCTCAACACGTTGACACCAGACAGCCACTGGGGTCAGGGCCCAACCTTCTTGTGGTGTGATCCAGACAAATGGCCACAAAGTCCTCCGATTCAGACAGAGTCCGATCAGGGTGAAGAGCTCAAGAAACCTCCATTCTGCGGCCTCACTACTACCACGCCAAGTCATCTCCCTGACGCTAAGCAGTTCTCTTCCTTCACAGACCTCCTGACTGCACGGGGCGGCCCCAGGCAACGCCATGGCCTATGGGCAAGCCCAGCTGGCTCTGCTACAACAGATCCAACAAGACAGTTTTCCTATTGATTATGCCGAGCTGCAGTCAGGGAAACCAGTCGCCAAGAGCAGCCGGCTTCTCAAGCTGGCACCAGAGTTCGACAACAACGACAAGCTCATCCGTGTTGGCGGACGTCTGCGCCATAGCAACCAGCTGGAACCAGATACTATTCACCCGGTGGTACTAGATGCCAAACACCCAGTCACGCAGCTGCTCATCCAAGAGTATGATGACCACCATCCAGGCCCAGAGAGGGTCTTCTCGAAGATGCGCCGCAAGTATTGGCTACCAGGAGGGCGAGAGGCTATCCGCCGCTTTCAGCGCAAGTGCCAGGAGTGTCAGAAATGGCGCGGAAAGCAACAAATCCCTAAAATGGCAGACCTGCCTCCATCCAGACTCCGACTTTTCAAGCCAGCATATTTTACTCAACAGGAGTAGACTGCTTTGGGCCATACTCAATAAAGATTGGGAGGAGGAGTGAAAAGCGCTGGGGAATAATCTTTAAATGCATGATCACCCGAGCCGTACATATCGACCTACTCGCCAGCTTGGATACAGACTCCTTCCTCATGGCCCTGAGACGGTTCATGGCCCGCAGAGGAAAGCCGGTCGAGTTGATCTCAGACCAGGGGACAAACTTCAGAGGTGGCAATCGAGAGCTCCAGGAAGCATTCTCCGACCTTGCTCCAGACATCAAAGCTCAGCTCGCCTCTCAGCAGATCGACTGGAAGTTCAATCCACCAAATGCCCCCCACTTTGGCGGCTGCTGGGAGCGTGAGATACGCTCGGTGAAACAAGCCCCGCAAGTAACCCTTGGAGCTCAGCTTGTGACAGATGAGGTACTGAGAACCCTGCTAGTTGAGATTGAGGGGATTCTCAACTCTAAACCATTAGGCTACACATCTGCAGACATCGCCGACCCTGATCCAATAACCCCCAACTCATTGCTCATTGGTCGGCCAGATTCCTCTCTCCCGCAGGTGGTGTATCCGGACTCCGAACTCCTGAGCAGTAGGCGTTGGCACAGAAGTGGAATGCTGAAAACCCAGACCTGCACATCGGCAAGACGGTCCTCATCATCGACCCGCAGATCCCCCGCTCACTGTGGCCAGTGTGCAAAGTGACCAGCGTCTCCCCCGGCCTCGACGGTAAAGTGCGATCTGCTGAAGTGAAGGTAGGAGACAGGTCGTACATCCGCCCTGTGGCTCGACTCATCCAGCTTCCAGAGCTGCCAGACTAACCACTACCTGACGAGTGGGTGCCTTTTCTTCTTCTACAGATTCCCTTCAGTAATCTGGGGGCGGCTGTAAAAAAGGCCCCCTTGTGGCCGCTAAGCATCAGACACTTTACTGTGACTTTCTCTCTCCTACTGTGGGACGCCTCGCTTCACCTGGACGCTTAGCCAATCACAAGTTGACTCAGACTCGCGACACGCTGGTATTATTCAGTACGAGACTTTTGCCAGTAGTGTACGCTAGCAGCAAGGACTAATAACCCACCTTGTTAGTACACCTTGTTAACCTTGTTAATTAACTCTGTAGTCAAGGCAAGTTTTTTCCAGCTTCGCCTTCTGGCTAAAGTGAAGCCTTTCCTCAGCCGCTCTGACCTGGAAAAAACTATTCACGCATTCATCAGCTCACGATTGGATTACTGGAATGCACTGTATATTGGACTCAGTCAAACCCTCATTCACAGATTACAGCTTGTGCAAAATGCTGCTGCCCGACTCCTCACCAACTCTCGCAAACATGACCATATCACACCTGTCCAGGGAGTCTGCATTGGCTCCCGGTCCTTTTCAGAATCCAGTACAAACTTTTGCTTTTTGTTTTCAAAACACCCAACACCACCTGCTGGAGGTGCCCAGGTCACATTACAAAAAGTGGGGTGATCGGGCTTTTGCTGTGGCAGGTCCGAAACTCTGGAACTCGTTGCCACTTGAGTTGCGTGCCTGCCTCTGTTCAAAACAAAACTAAAGACTCACCTGTTTAAAAAGGCATTTGACACATAGTTCTGTGGCAACTGTTGTGAATGTGATAATGGTCTGTTTTTAATGAAATTGTATTTTTTATTGTGTGCAGCGATTTGGTCAACTTTGGTTGTTGTGAGGCGCTTTAGAAATAAAACTTGATTGATTGTTGATACAACTGTCCTGTTATTCTGTGTGCGTCTTTACAAGTAAGAATCTGTATTTCATTGTTCTTTACGGTCATTGTGAAGACGCGATTGGGTGTGTTTGGTCTGCTTAGTGTTGCTAACGTAAGCTCAGGCTTTGCCTTCCCTACTAGGCCTCGGGCGGTGATGTTTCCTTCTGTAGATGTATATGTTGCCATTTGGGCATTATATTTTTGTTACACATTGTTCACTAGCAGTTAAGCACCCTAGGTGCATAGTTTGTAAGCTATCACTGTTATTCTCGCCTTAAATCCAGTTAATTGGCTCCAAGTCACGCACCTCCCGCATGGTGTAGCTATTTATGCGACCAGCAGAGGGCACCATTGTATTGTGGATGGTTTATTCTTCCTCATTTTCATGGTTGGAGCTGTTAGGCCCACAGAACATCTTTTTACATTGTTTTAATGCCAGTTTCGGCCATGTTAATAAGTTATTGTAATTTATTCCAGCTATATTATCATAACAGCATATCGGAAATACTGAAAGATGTTGCATTATAATCCATCTCTCTAGCTACATACTGCTTTAAGCTAACGCTACGAAAACGGGTCACTTGTGGTCAGTCAATATTTTGTTTTAATGTACTTGTGTTATAGGTATAGCATTTATTGTGTGTTTAATGTTTTTAAAGGGACTGACATGGATGTGGACCGCTTGATCCGTCTGTGGATGCATAACGACCGCCTGTTCTCAGGCCGGCGTTTTGCTGCCGCGGCTGGATGGGAGTACGACCATTATGAAAGATTTGTTTTGTAAAAACGTCTACTAGTATTACATTGCCGTTTATGTATCATTACTTTAGGGCGATAGTAAAGGAAATGGGGCTGAGCTGCCTGGTCAGCCCTGCCAGAGCGGCTAAGAAGTGGGAAAATATTAAGACCTACAAGGTTTGTTTTTTTGAAGCTTTGTGTGTAATGAATATAAGGTGACGAACATAGTTATACAAAACTTAGTGTCTGAAGGAGCTCAGACAGCCACAGACTGGGTTAGGCACTGAAGGAGGGGAGCCCACTGCTGTGACGTGGAAGTGGTACTCCCTCATGGACGGGCAGCACGGTAGTACAGCGGTTAGAGCTTCACAGCTAGAAGGTCCGGGGTTCCGGTTTCCCCTACCACTAAAAACATGTACAATAGGCCAGGATGAATGAGAGTGTGTTTGAGAGTGCGCATGGGGGACGATGGATGCAAATTAGCCAAAGGCTACAATCCGGTGTGGCTTGTTTACATGCATGAGACCCATGTATGTTCATTAACATGCACTGTCCCGACCACATAAACCAATAAATAAATGGATGAGGCCATAGGCAGCAGACCTTCTGTGCAGCCTCCCTGCCTGAGGGCCCTTCCACATCTGTGGATCACCCCCCTGCCCCGGTGCAACAAGAGGCAGAGGAGGAAGAGGGCAGTAGCAGCAGCATGGCAGCCAAGAGGCCGAGGCGAGAAAGCCTGGTCAGCTTGATGCAGAAGGCAGAGAAGAAGGTCAGGCCTCTGGTGACGAGAATATCAAAGACGGTAAGCAAATAAGTCGACCAAATTCAGATATTTTCCTATTTTATTTTATCATGTATATTAGACACAGACATATTTGATTTATATACATAAAGTATATTGAACCAATTGTCACAGCTAAAATAGTGTGCACCTCATCCGAATCGCCAACAGAATGAGTGCACCACTCACTCACTATATAGTGACTATATAGTGAGTGAGTGGATAGGGAATAGTGTGGACATTCGGATACAGCCTTATATTTATCAGCTACACAACTTTTCTAGTGCTAGATCAACGAGCATTAAACAATAATCTGAACAAAATAAGCGAGAGCAGCCTGTTCAGAACCTGGCCCTGAGGAGGAAAGAAATAAGTTGGTCACTGAACTGCGCAGGCGTAGTAGATATCCCTGAAGCTATGGAGGCGAATTTACTCTGGCGACAGGAGCGAGTGACACCCAAATATTCAAGCGATAAACGCCTGGCGTTTGATGCGATTGTTTTGCCTCCATCGCGTTCGGTCTGAATGCGGCATTAAACTGAGCTGTCTCTGCTTTAGTAGAAACGTGTTAAAGTCCATTAAACTTAGCGCTGCTGCGGGTGTTTTGCTAAATGCTAACCTCGTGTTAGCCGTTAGCATAACATTAGCATCAGGATTTAGCAACAGCAGAAACAGAGTCAACACCGAGGGAATAAAAGGTTAAACTTACTGTAGATTGAGTTAAAGTGTGTACAAAAGATTCAGATTCACAAAAGCGCAGCCACAACAGGAAGAAACGATGATGTTGTAGAAAGAAGAAGCGGGTTCCCAGCGCCGCTTCTTCTTCTTTAGTTCTTCTGCTTTTTCTTCTTCTTTGGCTGCTTAACGGCGGATGCGCACTACCGCCACCCTCCAGATAGATTGCGTCTGATCATCAATGTGGCTCACATCCTTAAAAATACTGTAGCCTGCAAGCTACAGAGAAAGTTTAGTTTAGTTTATTTATTTGTTTGAGCAGTTAACCTGCTCAAAGGGAGTGGGCTGAAGCCAAAGGCTTATAAGCGCCCACCCCAAAATAAAAATAATAACATTACATTTAATATTTACAAGGTAGCAAATCATAAACAAAGGAACATAGGGCAAAGTAACAATAAATGATGAACCAGAACAAAATAAAAACAGCAAAATAAAGAACAAAGGAATGTGCTACTTTTATGTTATAAAGGTGCATTAATACATATTATATTCTGAGATCTTGCTACTTCCCAGTTGTCATTACCATCCTCAATATAATTTAATTTGGGTTTAATTATCATTATTATTATTATATTTGTTTAATTGAGTTATATGTGAAGTATGATGTAAGCCCTGCATAATGAGGTGCATTAAAAAGCCAGGGTGTAGAGCGGGCCAGTTGAAGAGGGCAGTAACTCCCCCTCAACAAACCCCCACCCAGCTGCCCTAACAGCTGATTTTGTAGATGATGTTCCTATGCTGAGTGGTGCATTAAAAGACAAGGTTTTGAGCCCGTTGGGAGGGTCCCTCTCAACAGATTCATAACTTGCCTACCCTAATTCTCAATTTGTAAATTTGAGCAATAGAATGACAACCGTTCCAAGCAGCAACACTCTTCCTTGATTATAGAGGAAACACACATAATTGATCCTACTGCGCCTCCTAGTGGCAACACATTTCTTGTTCTCTGTATATTTCAAAAGTCTTTTGTTTGTATTTATATTTGAACAGGTTGATGTTTGGACATCGTTTCAACTCCATTTCCAGTTTATTCCACAATTGTACACCATTAACTGTTGGGCTAAAACTTTCAAAGTTGAGCTATGTTTCTGAGTCCTAAAGTTTAATTCGTCACGTAATTCATAACAACCAGTACGTTCTTGGAACCTTCTTTGTATTTGGCCCGGTAACAGTTTGTACCTTGCTTTGTATAACATCTGTACAGTTTGGAACTCAACAATGTCACAAAACTTCATGATCTTTGATTTTAAAAATAATGAGTTTGTGTGGTCCAAAAACCCAACTTTATGAATTACTCGGATAGCTCTTTTTTGCAACAATACTATTGGTTTTAATGTGTTTTTATAAGTACTACCCCAAACCACAGTACAATAATATAGATATGGCAAAATCAGAGAACAGTATAAGATATGTAGAGCTTTGATGTTTAAAATGTGCTTTGCTTTTGCTATTACTGAAATACTTCTAGAAATGTTCGTAGATATATATTTAATATGAGCTTTCCAAGTAATTCTGTCATCTATAATAACACCAAGGAATTTGATTTCATGCACTCGCTCTATGACAACACCCTCTATCTGAATTGCTTCCTGAGCATTGGAATTACAGTTGCCAAATATCATCATTTTACTTTTACTCAGATTTAGAGATAATTTATTTTGTTTGAACCACTTATTGACACTTTTGAGTTCCAAGTTAACAATCCGACACAGTTGCTGTAAGTCGTCACCTGATGCAAAAATATTTGTATCGTCAGCAAACAAGATAAATTTAAGTACTTGAGAAGTTTTACAAATGTCATTAATGTACATATTAAACAATTTTGGGCCCAGAATGGAACCTTGAGGTAAACCACACACAATTTGTCGACAACTCGACTGATAATCACCTATTTTCACACATTGTTTTCTATTTTTTAAATAACTGGTAACCCACTGTAGAGCTACCCCCCTAATCCCATAATGTTCTAGTTTATTAATTAGTATATCATAGTTTATTGTATCAAACGCTTTACTCAGGTCAATAAATAACCCTATTGCATATTTCTTGTTATCTACAGCATTAGTTATTTCTTCAATTATATCAAAGAGAGCGTGTGAGGTTGAGTGATTATTCCTAAAACCAAACTGATTGTCCGAGAGTAAATTACACCTTTCAATAAAGCTGTCAAGTCTAGAGTTATAAACCTTCTCTAAGATTTTAGAGAATTGCGGTAAAAGGGAAACAGGCCTGTAGTTTGTGAAGAGATGTTTATCTCCTGCCTTGAACAGAGGAATCACTTTTGCTACTTTCATACTTTCAGGAAATTGTCCAGTTTGCAACGATAGGTTACAGATGTATGTTAACGGCTTAGAGATACTTTCAATAACAGTTTTTAAAGTTTTCATATCCATGTCATGGTAATCTGTCGAGGTTTTATTTTTACACCCTTTAACAATGTCCAGTATCTCCTTTTCCTCCACAGGTTTGAGGAACATGGACATAGGATTTGTGTCTATCAGTTCACAATTATAGTTCTCAACATTTGTAATTTTTGCAGCAAGATTCGGTCCAACATCTACAAAGAATTTATGAAATGTATCGACTACTTCATTCATATTATTTAAAGTGTTATCCTCATCTTTGAAATATTTTGGATAATTAATCGATCTTGGTTTATTTCTAATTATACTATTTAAGATGTTCCATAAACCTTTAATATTATTCTTATTGCTATCTAACAACTTATTATAATAATCCTGTTTACATTTTCTAATGATACCTGTCAGTTTATTTTTATATTTCTTATATTTATCCTCAGCTTCTTTTGTTCTATCATTTATACATTTTTGTAGAGTGAATTTTTTTCTTGCATGCATTTAGTAATCCCTTAGACATCCATGGGTTTCTTTACCCTTTCTGTTTTTACAATATTTCTTCATTGGGCAATTTTTGTCATATACTTTTTGAAATATTCGCGTAAACTCATCATATGCCTTATTAGTATCATTCTCTCTGTATACAATACTCCAGTCTTGAGCTAATAGTTCCTTTTTAAATGCATCAATAGTTTTTTCTGTTTTTACCCTTCTAAACCAATAACTATTTTCATCATCAATATTTAAATATCCATTTTTGTACAATACAAAAACTGGCAGGTGATCACTAATATCATTTATCATTAATCCACTGACTGTATCACTATCTATTTCATTTGAGAAAATGTTATCAATCAAAGTCGCACTGTGGGTTGTGATTCTACTCGGTTTAGTTATTAGAGGAAACAGACCTATACTAAATAAAGTATTTATAAATTCGTCAGTCTTTTTGTGTTTATATGGGTTTAACAGATCGATGTTAAGGTCTCCCCCCACAAACATGACTTTATGATTTAAACCTGAAAAGTGCTCCTCCATCCAATTAGAAAAAACATCTATATCAGAGCCAGGTGTTCTATAAATACAACTTACAATCATATTTTTCTTTTTTTGCCTTGTAATTTCTACAGTAAGGCATTCAAGTGCATCATCCACTACCATAGTCTTATTTTCCATTACGTTATAACTGTAGTTTGAGTCTACAAACATAGCTACGCCCCCACCATGCTTGTTTCTTCTGTTCATACTTATAAATTCATAACCATCAATAGAAACTCAATTTCTTTGTCATTATTAATCCATGTTTCTGTGATTAAAATTACACTAAATGGTTTAGAAAACTGTTTTAAGAAGCTTTTGATGTGGTCAAAGTTTGCACAGAGGCTTCGACTATTGAAGTGGATTACAGTGAATGCCTTAATGTTCTTAAGTTTACTATTGTAAAGATCCTCTGTATAATATTGACAGTCATTAGTAACTCTAGTAAAGAAGTTGTTTTCAGGGTCGATGTCGATCTCAGTGTTCTGTAAGTCATATTGTGATAATGTAAAATCCTGGTTATTTGCTTCAGCAATTCTCCTTAATGAAAGGTCCAAGTCGATGCTTCCTATAGAACTATATGTATTACAGGACATGTGAAATTATGTGCTTTTACATACCAAAATCCATACGCTTTTCCTGTGTTTATACTTGATTTGGTGTACTGGTGCGCGGACGTACAATGAGTTTATCATAGCGCAAAAGGCAATCTCCCCCTTTCCCTGGCAGCTCTCAGCTCCGGCATCAGTTCTTTTCGCTTCCTTTTGATGGATTCCGTGTAGTCCTCGTTTATGAAGATTTTGGTCCCTTTGAGGTGTTTAGCGCTGCAGGATTGCTTCGCGATCCTTCCAACGCAGTAGTCTGGCGATGATGGGTCTCGGCCAGACTCTCCTGCCGTCGGGTTTCCCTACGCGGTGAGCCCTCTCCACCTCCACCGGTGTTGTAGTTGTAGCTTCTCCCTCAGTAGTGTTTTAACGTTCTCCTCTGCGTCGGCCCAGGTCTCCCCAGGCGTCTCCAACACTCCCTAAAAGACCAGGTTGTTTCTACGGCTCTGTCCCTCCAGATATTCCAGTTTGTCCGTGATAATATGCAAATTGTCACATACTTTATAAAGATCGTTTTGTGTGGTGTTCGTGCGCTCAGTGAGTTTCAATGTTCCTTCTTTCAGAGTGTCCACCTCACCTTGCGTGAACTGTAGGCTTGTTTTTAGCTTTGTCTGTGAATCCATTCGGGTGTTTGTTGCTTCCATGATGATTTTAATGAATCCCTTGAAGTTCTCCTGTTGTTGTTGTATTATTTCCCTGAAAAACAAACCCAAAACCTTTACTCTATCAATGAGTCCGGTGTGCTTTAAAAATTCAAACAAATACTTTATTACCTTATGATCTGAGGCTTTAGATAAATATCTCTAAAGATAAACCTTTCCCCACAGTCCTCTATTTTCCTTTTAATTAAAACCCTTTCTCTGTTAAACTTCCTACACACCATAAAGACGCTCCACTGTTTCTGGCACATTGCACATCTCGCAGTTTCCGGAATTATGTTTTCCTATTAGATGTAATGTTTGTTCAGTCCGGTGTGTCCTATTCTCATTCTAGTAAAAGCTGGCTCTTCTTTTCGACATCTTCCTACCCGGCGACCCCGACCACCCTCAGGATTTACACTGTAAAACCCCTCCCTTTCTCTCCACTATCCCATTTATCTTGCTTTTTTACATGTTTTTTAAACACTGACTTGGCCTCTGACTTTGATACTTTCTTCTTTAGTTCTTGGCGGGTGGTAACTTAACCAACAGCTTAGGTGTTTATCGCCACCTACTGTACCGGGTGTGTCTCGGGATGCCAGTTACTTCAGGTTACATTCTAGTATTGAGAACTGTACAGTGTAGAAAAGAGTAAGACAGAAAAAGCCAACCAGGGGTAAGGGGACCCCAGTGTGTACACACGCTCTAAGCAGGGGGGACTTTTTCAGATCTAAAATAAGTCAAAACTGGACCGTATTTCAATGATATTTTGAAAGGAAAGTTCTTTTTAACGATCATTTGCAGAGAAAGTAGAATTTTGAGTGTTTTTTCTTTATTTTATTTTTAACACAATACAACTAAATACCAATAAATCTGAGTTTAGCGGATCATTTTCGAAATAATTGGCAGCACCTTAGAGTTTAGGGGTTACCTTGAGGAGAAATGAAGCTCTCAAGGGCACTGCTCTAACCAAATAATTGTAAAGTATATCAAAAGGGTCCTTGTATGATTCGTTCAATCATTTTTCAAATTGAAATCAAAAACGAAATTACCTAGAAACATCTGCTATGAGCATGTTTCGTTTTATGTAATGAAACAAATTTCACTCTAAATGGCTTTAATTTTGAGTTTTCAATCTGGAACTAAAATAGTAAAACAATATTTGAAAGTAACGTCAGTGTCATCATTTATCTTTTATTCGTCTGCAACAACGGAAGTTCTCTGTACGGCCATATTATTGTCCGGCTGCAACACTGACGGCACCGATGAAACTGGCCATTGTATTCAAGGAGATTTCTATAAACGCTGTAATATCAGATGTATGGACAGATACGGGCGGCACGGTAGCACAGAGGTTAGAGCTCGTGCTTCACAGCTAGAAGGTCCCGGGTTCAATTCCCACCTGGACGGGGCCTTTCTTTGTGGAGTTTGTATGTTCTCTCTGTGTCTGCGTAGGTTTGCTCCGGGTACTCCGGTTTCCCCTACCACTAAAACATGTACAATAGGCCAGGATGAATGTGAGTGTGTTTGAGAGTGTGCATGGGGGACGACAGATGTAAATTAGCCCAAGGCTACAATCCGGTGTGGCTTGTTCATTCACTTGAACTGTCCCTACCAAATAAACCTATAAATAAGCAGCATTTTATTCCTCCAAAACTGCAGAAATATAGTTTCTTCATGGCTGCGAGCACCAGGTCACGTGACCCGGCATCAGCTGGAGCCGCTGCAATGAACAGATGGTGTTTTCACTTGGAGTTGAGTCTGTTTGCATGGGTTTGGTTTGATATGATTTTTATAGCACATCCCAGTTTCCACCTTTACCTCTGTTACGTGACTGTGCCAAACGCGGTGATGCGCCTTCAGCTCACCTGCTCTTGGAGCGGTGGACAAAACGTGGAAGTGCGGAGGAGGTGGAAGAGAGACCTCAACCCGGAGAAAGATGCTGTTGCGGGCTGCAGGTCAGGGCGGCAGGGACGCTAGATGGAGGCGCAGCAGACGGACACATGGACCGGGAGTATAGGGGAGGGTGCGGGCCAGAGCAGTGCAGTGGAACATGAGGGCGTGGATGAAACGGCGGGTAGCCACGGGACAGGAGCGAGCGGCCACGGAAAGGTGCTTGTGATGAGGCCAAACACACTCGCACGACCCTTAACGCACGCGTGGAATAATAGGATTGGTTCTATTTTGAAGAATGCGTCTTGTGCGTTGCCCCTGGCGCGCTTTATGCACAGCTCATAGTGGCCGCTCTTCAATGAAATCTATCTCAAAACGTGTCAAAAAGGCACAAAGAAACGTGGCCACTGTGTCTGGGTCACAAACACCTTGTCCACGGGACATCAGGTCACCCTAAAGATGCTCAGAGTTCTTTAGACAACCGTCACAAAAGTCTCCATTTCCAGACACGTTTTCCTACTTTGAATAATGTGTAATTAAGTCTCAGTCTTAAAACATTTTACCTTCTGATGCCGCTCGTTCATAGGCCTTCTAATCTTCTCTGAATTTAATAATTCCACCTTGAAGTTTCCCCTTGTTCCATGGCTGTATTAAAGATGAGCATAGGAGATTTTGAGTCTGAACATATCACAGATCTCGCTTTATTAGAAATGAGAGTGTGCAGATTTCTAACAGGATCTACTGGGTTCAAGAGTGGAGCTCCGGACTGTGGCCCAGGCGGCAGAGATGAGGAAACCAAAACATACAATAAAACATAAAATAAAATGATGAAATAAATCACATGGATGTGCAGCTGATGAACAAGTTTGAACAGAAAACATGTGAAATAAAGTCAAACATTTGGAAAATAAATCTGTTTGGCTCCAGGTTCACTAAAAATCAGTGAATCGTCTTCAGACACTGTACAGCTGAAAGGTTTCTCTCCTGTGTGTGTTCTGACATGTCTATCTAAACTGTGTTGTTGAGTAAATGTCTTATTACAGGTTTGACATCTAAAAGGTTTCTCTCCCGTATGCACTCTCATATGTAAATCTAGATGAATTTTTTGTGTAAAACTCTTGTTACAAATTGAACAGCTGTATGGCTTTTCTCCTGTGTGCACTCTCATATGTAAATCTAGATTACATTTAAAGCTAAAGTTTTCTCGCATGTGGTGCAGCTGTAAGGTTTCTCTCCTGTGTGCACTCTTGCATGTGAATCTAGATGACCTTTTTGTGTAAAACTCTTGTTACAAATTGAACAGCTGAAAGGTTTCTCTCCCGTATGCTGTCTCATATGTAAATTTAGATTACATTTTTGTGTAAAACTCTTGTTACAAATTGAACAGCTGAAAGGTTTCTCTTCTATGTGTGTTTTTCTATGATATGATAAAGCTGATATTTGAGCAAATGTTTTTTCACATAATGAACAGCTGTATGGCTTTTCTCCTGTGTGCAGTCTTACATGGCTATCATAATTACATTTTCGGGTAAAGGTTTTCTTACAGGTTGGACAACTAAAAGGTTTCTCCCCCGTATGCACTCTCATATGTAAAACTAGAGAACCTTTTTGTGTAAAACTCTTGTTACAAACTGAACATCTGTAAGGTTTCTCTCCTGTGTGAACTCTAGTGTGTATTACTAAATCCCTTTTAGACCAACATTTCTTGTTACAAACAGAGCACTGGTGCTTCTTCCTCTCAGCTCCTCTGTCGGCTCCTGCCTCGTCTCCACTGTGGACACTGGTCTGTGGTGCAGACTTGTATTTGGGGAATAGACCTGTGCTTTTTGCAGTTGGAAAGCTGGGCTGTTCCCAGTCGTCATCATTGTCAGTGTCAGACGAGTGCTCAGTGTGTCCCTCAGTCTCTGAGTGGAAATGTGGCTCTGAGCTGATGTCCTCTCCCTGCGTTTCCTCTCGGTGCTCAGTTTGTCTTTGTTGAAGCAGTGAGGACTCTTCAGTCTTCACACAGACAGCACTGGACTCTGGGACAGGCCTGAAAGAGGGATTTAAATATAAATATATTTAAAATCTGCAGTCAGTTTGTGTGAGTGAAATGTGTGACATGTTTAAAGTGGTGGAGCCTACACTGGCAGCTGCTCTTCCTCCTGTTTGACGCTCTGTTCCTCTGGCTTCTCTTTAGTCCGTGGAGTCTCTGTGATTTCCTGGTTCAGACCGGGACCAGGACTCGTTGGGATCTGGACATTCGCTCTGACCAGTTGGACCCTCGGGCTCAGAACCTTGTCCAGGAGCTGCTGTTTCCTCTGGTTCTCCTGTTTGGAGCGACACAGTTCCTCCTCATACTCCGCTATCGTTCTTTCAATCAGCACAAATATGTCTTCAGCCGCCGCAGCCAGACGCTCATTCACCAGAGCTCTCAGCGTTTGGGCACCAGACATTTTTACAAAGTCACAAACAGGTGGAGACAACTTCAGCCCTAAACAGAGACAACAGAGAAAACAATGAGGTTCAGCTCTAACAACACGTCTAATGTGACCATCATCTGTGAGCCGTGGCTCTGACTCGAACTGCAGATCAGCCGCTACTGAGAGATTAGAACTTCATCAAATATCAGACTGAGAACAACAAGAACAAACTACTAATGGAACATGTGTTTGTTGAGTCTGAACTCAAGTCTCAACTTTAAGTGTTTTGAGGAACTTGGGAAAATACCATTGATTTAAATGTTTGAAATAATTTTACTCCGTCTCTAAAGAGGATATTAAGGAATAGATTTAACACAGTCACTTTAGAGAGAGCAGGGTAATATACATAAATACATAAACATAAATAATCATGCAACATTTAAGGGCGTTTTCGAGCATGTTTTTGACTTTTCATTTAAGTTTTCTTTCCGTTCTTAAACTCCATCTGCAGATCGAGACGTTTACCCCAAAGAAACAAACAAATGATTAATTTGGTCTGAGAAGTAGAAAAGACTGTAACGCTTTAATCAATAATGTTACATGAAGATAAAATGTCCAATTACCGTTTAGCCCACTGATTTAACCTTTACAGAACAAATTCACTTATCAGTTCAAATGCAATAATTATTATAAATCCGTAGCTTTATTTAGTCCAAATGTTGTTCTTCTTTATCGTTTATTCCATTGATTGTTTCCTCCAAGTTAAACGTTACAATGTCTAATAGTAAATATTTCTCCTTTCGTGTTAAGTCTTAGGCCGCATTCAGACCAAAAGAGATTGAAGGAGTCAGGGGCGAGTGATTTACATGTTATCTCTATGCCAGGGGGCGCTAAGGAGGGAATGAATGGCCGGTGGTGCGATGGATGAGAGTAGAGCTGGAGATGAGGGCGAGTAGAACGACCAGAACGGAACGAATGTGGCGGAAGGGTCGTTTGGCATCTGGAGCGAAGCGGTAAAAATGTCGCCTCCACCGCCTCCTCGCTCGAGTTGAAAATCGGAACTTTTTGGTCAATTCGCGGCGTTGACCAATCAGAAGACGAGCTGTTTTGTGACGCGAGCACAACATGCCGGTCACAGAGCGGCCAGAGAGCGGGAGGATGAGGAGAGAAGACCCGAGACGGGGATTTGATCTACAGGCTCCACTCTGTGTGTGAACCACAGCACTCACATCCCCGACCTCTCCTACTTAATAAAGACGCAAATGTTTCCCCAAAATACCCAGATTCTGAAAGAGGAAAGCGCGATTGGTGACTGAGACACCACTGCATGTATTAATGTCTGTAAACCAGATAAAACTCAAAGACTGGGATTATAATACCATTGCCTTATTTAGTCACATGGCTGTTTTTTTTTTACGTTGAAAATTCAGACACGATAAAGTTGTATTGGGCAGAGCTAATCAGAGGCTGTCAGTGCTTATGAGATGGGACTGAGGGCTGCTTTTTACTATAATCTCCCCAAGGGAGAGCTCACAGACACCGGGGGCAGCGGTTAGCCATCCCGGGCTGCCTTCGAGGCTCAGAGCGGGGCAGTGTGTGACTGAGTATCCGCTAAAGGCAGGAAGGGAACGGGGAGATACGAGCGCCAAATGTCTGCTGCGTGTGCTCGGCATGTAGCTGGTACGACACGCATGAAAGTCCGGGAAAGTGGCGCTACATACCCGGAGAAGCTAGCCGGTACGAGAGGCTTCAGTGTCCGGGAAAGTGGCGCCACATGCCAGAAGAAGCCAGGACGCCTGCAGTGGAGCTGGAGGCTGTAGAGCGGGGAATGTGTGGCTGAATGTCCGCTGAAGGCAGGAGGGGAAGCGGGAAGACACAAGCGCCAACGGTAGGGAGTCGGATCAGTCATCGGCTGAACTGATGGACAGCCCCAACATCCAGTGGTGACATCAAGTCACAGCGCCTTGGTCTAGCAGAACATTCATATCCCATTGCCACCCTGAAGAAGAAGTACAAACACCTGTCCAATCTACCTCTACAAGCCTTCAGTCATGTCTCACCATTGCTGTTAATTGGTGCTGACCACCCACACCTCCTGTGTCCTGTCGAACGAGTGCGTCTTGGCCCTCCAGGTGGTCCAACCGCCATCCACACCCGATTAGGATGGACATTGCAAGGGCCAGCAAGGATGCTGGAAACACAGCTACAACCTCAACAGTGTCTCTTCACGTCACTCAGTCCTGAAGCCGCTGAACTTGAGAAATGTTGAGAAGCTCTGGCAGGTTGACATTCTCCCCTTCAGAAATGAGAAAGGGGTCACTAGATCACGTGAAGACACTGAAGCATTAAACCTGCTCCAAGCCAAGACTAAGAGGGTGGAGGTGAACGGGATATTAAGGTACGCAACGCCTTTGTTAAGAAAGAAAGACTCACCTGTTTTTCAGGCTACCAAGGAAGCAGTGATGCCGAGTATGGAGAGACGCCTGGCGCGAGATCCTGACAAGGCTGTTGCTTACAGTGCAGAGATGGAGAAGCTTGAAACCTCTGGTGTCGTGGCAAAACTCAGTCCTGGCAACCAGTGTGACAATGATGAGAGCTGGTTCATGCCCCATCATATGGTCCAGCACAACGGGGAAAACAGAGTCGTCTTTAACTGCTCAAGGACTCAACCTAAATGAGTGGCTGTTACCTGGACCTACTCTGAGCCCGTCTCTGGTTGGAGTGCTCCTGCGCTTCAGAGAACACAGCATTGCCATCAGCGGGGACATCAAAGGAATGTTCCATCAGGTCCGCCTGTTACCTGAGGATAAACCTCTCCTGAGATTCATCTGGCGCAGTGACAGAGACAAACCTCCAGACATCTACGAGTGGCAAGTCCTCCCGTTTGGAACCACTTGTAGTCCCTGCTGTGCCTCCTATGCTCTACAGCAGCACGTACTCCAGCATAGCAAGCCCGAGGAAGATGTGCGGTTCTCGGTTGAGCAATGCTTTTATGTGGATAACTGTCTGCAGAGTGTTCCATCAGTAGAAGAGGCACGGCAGCTGGTCAACAAACTCAGAGCCCTATTGTCCCATGGAGGATTTGACATTCTCCAGTGGGCAAGTAACAAGCCAGAGGTTATCTGCCACCTACCACCCGAAGCCCGATCTGACAAGCTAGATCTCTGGTTGTCACATGACAAAGCTGAAGCCCTCGAGTCCACTCTGGGATTGAGCTGGCATTGTGACGCAGATACCCTCGGATACAAGCATCGGCCAATCACCTACGGCGATCCAACCATGCGAAACATATATCGCATTTTAGCAAGTCAGTATGATCCGCTGGGATATATCCTGCCCTTTACTACCAGAGCAAAGATCATCGTCCAACAACTGTGGGCTAAACACAGAGACTGGGACGACACTCAACTTCCTGAAGACCTGTTACTGTTGTGGTTATCTTGGGAAAAGGAGTTGGAGCAGCTACCAGAGGTGACTCTGCCAAGATGCTACACAGCACCAAGTATGGACAGACCTGAAGTGACACGAGAAGTGCACATCTTTTGCGACGCTTCAGAGCGTGCGTATGGCTCCGTAGCCTACCTACGCTCAGTAGATGACAGAGGTACTGTGCACCTGTCTTTTCTCATCGGCAGATCCCGTGTTGCTCCTAAGAAACAACTTTCTGTTCCAAGGCTCGAGTTGTGTGCGGCCCTCACTGGAGCTCAGCTGCTTAGGCTCCTCCAGGGGCGGCAGCTCTGCAAGACCCCTCACTACCTGCTATACCACCAGCCGAGACTTATAAACAAGCTGAACGACATCTCTTTCAGTCAATCCAAAGGGACAGCTTTTCAGAGGAATGCAACCTGCTCAAGTCTGGTAAGGTAATCCCAACTAATAGCCGTTTGTCATGTCTTGCCCCACAGTACGATAAAGATGTGGACCTGATCCGAGTAGGGGGTAGATTGCGTCGAGCCGAGAATATTGACGCAGCTGCTGCCCATCCTATAGTCCTTGATCCCAGACATCCTTACACCAAGCTACTCATCAAAGATTTTGATGCCCGTCTCTGTCATCCTGGGCCTGAACGAGTATTTGCAGAACTTTGCCGTTCAGTGTGGATTTTGCGTGGACGTGAGGCCGTTAGACGTCATCAACATGGCTGCCTTGAGTGTAGGAGGTGGAGAGCTAAAGTCGCTTCGCAACAATGGCTGACCTCCCTGCAGCTCGACTACAGCTGTTTAAGCCCGCCTTTTTCTGCACTGGAATGGATTGTTTCGGGCCTTTCCTGGTCAAAATAGGACGCCGCAAAGAGAAACGCTGGGGAATACTCTTTAAGTGCCTCACGACTAGGGCTGTTCATATCGATCTCCTGTCTTCAGTCGATACAGACTCCTTTTTGATGGCCTTCAGGAGATTCATCGCCCGTCGAGGTAAACCTGCAGAAGTGTATTCGGACCAGGGAACAAACTTCAAAGGGGGCGAAAGAGAAATCAGAGAAGCCTTTGCTCAAATGACATGAGCTTCAAGAGCAGCTGGCGAAGCAGCAGATTGGTTTCAGATTCAACCCGCCAGCAGCACCACACTTTGGAGGCGCATGGGAAAGAGAAATAAGGTCCATCAAGACAGCCTTGTATACCACCATCGCCTCACAGAGTGTCAAAGAAGAGGAGCTCAGAACAGTCCTTGTTGAGATTGAGGGCATCCTGAATGCAAAGCCGCTTGGCTATGTTTCTTCTGATGTATCCGATGCAGACCCTGTGACGCCCAACTACCTTCTTATGGGGCGGCCTGATAGCTCCTTACCACAAGTAGTCTACCCTGCAAGTGAAATACGTAGCCGACGTAGTTGGAGACACTCAAGTCCTGGCAGACCATTTTTGGTCAGCATTTGTACGGAACTACTTACCCAACCTCCAGACCCGGAGTAAATGGAGAACACCTGTGGAGAAAATCAAAGAAGGAACTGTAGTTCTACTCGCAGATTCTCAGGTTCCTCGCGGACAATGGAGAATCGGACAAGTGGTCAAAGTAATGCCAGGATCCGACGGCCTCATCAGAACTGCAGAGGTGAAGATTGAAGGCAAGACCTATGTGCGACCCATCGTAAGACTCATTGTCCTTCCAGAGATTAAGGATGAAGATGGACTAACCCTTCCTAATTAGTCTGTCTTTCCGTGATGTTACCAATTTGCCTTACAAATTGGGGGGCGGCTTTGTTGGAAAGACCGAAGGGTTGTGGTGCCCCTTAGTGGCAACTAGCGGTAAACGCACCTTACAGGTAGGCCACAGCCTCAGCTTTAATTAGGTCAGTTCAACACGAGGCTCGGGCGCAGTAACATCGGCAGCTCAAGTTGTGTGTGTTGTTGACCAGACGTAAGTCAATATAAGCCTGTCTATGGACATTTTATATATCTTTTGCCAAGGTGTTAGTAACGTATAGATGTATATTTTATGTTTCTAAGTGCAGTACCCTTGTAATGGTGGACCTAAGTAGAGTGTTAGCACGAATGCTAATGCTAGTTTTTTTCCTGTGGTGTTTTTAGTTTTGTATCCTAGTTATGCTTATGTTCATCCTGCTAAGTCTACATTATTGTTTAGTCCCTCTATGTTGAGCTATGTTTGTTTAGTTAAAGTAATGATAATTGTGTTAAAGGGCAAGTTTAGTAATTATTGTTTATTATTCTTTCTTTGTAGACCACATACATGTTCACATGACTGTGATTACACCTGCTGCTGGATGTTTCCTGAGCTTCATTAAACCCACCTGATTCAAATCTGCATCCTAATTTGTGTTCTGACCGACACCCCAAGGCGGATACAGTACTTGAGCTAACAAATATACAGTCCAAACAAGTACAAATTAAGAGCTCTCGAATACAGAGACTCGGACAGGCTGGCTATGAGGCGAAAGTACCCCATGGCACAGAGAACACCTCAAGCAGCTGGTACATCCCTCACCACCTTGTCGAGCACAACGGCAAGCACAGAGTGGTTTTTAACTGCTCTTTCCAGTACAACGGCGCTGACCTGAACAAACTCCTGCTTCCCGGTCCAACCCTCGGTCCACCTCTCCTTTCAGTTCTCCTGTGATTCAGGGAACATTGTGTGGCCTTCAGCAGTGACATACCGGGGATGTTTCACCAGGTCAGGCTCCTTCCGGAGGATGAGCCTCTGCTTCCTCTGGAGGGAGCTCAAGCGTGATGAACAACCCACAGTCTACCAGTGGAAGGTGCTTCCTTTCGGCACAACCTGTAGCCCCTGCTGCGCTACATACGCCCTACAGAAGCATGTCACCGACCATACTCAGCCGGCTGATGCAGTGAGAGACTCCGTGTTAAGACACTTCTATGTGGATAACTGTCTTCAGAGTGCATCTACAGTTGAAGAAGCTAAGCCCATCATCGACAAGCTGCAGACTCTCCTTGCCGAAGGAGGCTTTGAGCTACGCCAGTGGGCCAGTACCCATCCAGACACCATCCGTCACCTCCCTACTGAGGCGAGAATAGGCTGGTGCTGAAAAGTGGATCACCCAAGGTCACCCACGTCAAGAAGAATCAGCCCTGGGCCTGCAGTGGGACTGTCAAGAGGACACCCTGTCCTTTAAGTGTCGAGAGGCTGTAGCCACTGAAGAAGTTGTCACTATGCGCTCCATCTACAAAGTGGTGGCAAGCCAATATGACCCCCTTGGCTTTCTAGTACCATACACATCCAGGGCCAAAGTTGTCATTCAACATCTGTGGGACAAAAGGCGCGACTGGGACGACCCTGCTCTACCAGACCACCTGCTTGCTGCGTGGAGAGAATGGGAGGACGAGTTACCTCTCTTACAAAGCATAGCACTTCCGAGGTGCTACACTGACTGTGAGTTAGACTCTCCCACCTGTGAGCGTGAGATCCACGTGTTCTGTGATGCCTCAGAGAAAGCTTATGGCTCTGTGGCATACCTCCGAACCGAGAACCCGCATGGTGTAGTCTAGGGATGTCAAGATTAACCGGTTTTACGATTACCACGATTATAAAAGGACGCGGTAGGTTATCCGTAAGAATTTCAGAAGCCACGGTTTACCGCAGAAATTGTTCACGCTGACGCACGAGCCACTGCACGCTATAAATGGTGCGTAAACTCACCGGTAGTTGAACAAGGCAGAAGGACGCTCTCTTCCAGTGTTGTATCCACCCAAAAACGATTGAAGTCAGCAGAGTGGGACCTCTTTAGGATCCAAAACATGACCAAGGCGGCGTTGTTGTCGATGGACATTCGTCATGCAAATCCTGTCTTAAGAAAGTTGCAGCAAAAGGCGCTGATATCGGCTACGTCGAATATAAACAACATCTTGGAGATAATCCTTCGCTGTAAATGTCCAGGTCAAGGTAACGAACTGCATAATTCCCCAAAAAGTTGTCCAAATGTTGGGAAATAGCCACAACTGGTTCAGGATGTAAAGAAAAAGCTAACGCTCCGCTCTGCTTCAGCGTAACAGAAAGGAAAGTGAAACCGCGCACATGTGGAAATCAGCTGTTCAAAAGAGTCTCCTTAGTCATTTTGTAAACACGTTTCATTCTCTGTTCATCAAAACATCTGACAAATAATTAAGCAGCAGCAGAACTTTAGAGAACAGGAAACCTAGCCTAGCTTGTGGCCTAATAATAGTAAAACAATTATGATAATTATGGTAATTATAAAGAAGTAAAGTTGACATTGTTTTGCATTATTCAATGTAGGCCTATTTATTTTAATGCAAAACAATCTTAAAGCATTTTTAATTTTTAGAAACAGTTTACAAGTGTAAGTATTAAAAAGCTTTTTAAAGACAAAAACTAAAAATATCAGTTCTTTCCTTTTCATTCGGTCAATAATCGTGAATAATCGTAAAATCGCAATATTTTCTCTCACAATAATCGTGACTCAAAAAACTGAAATCGTGACACCCCTAGTGTAGTCCAAGTAGCTTTCATCACCACAAGATCCAGAGTTGCTCCAAAAAAGCAGCAGTCAATCCCACGCCTCGAGTAATGCGCCGCTCTGACCGGAGCACAAATGTCTCAGCTCCTCAAATCTGAGCTCACACTAGGCAAGGCAAGTTTATTTGTAGAGCACAATTCACACACAAGGCAATTCAAAGTGCTTCACAGTTGCATAAAATTACAAGAAAACAGATAAAAATCAATCAATAAAACATCAACATAAAGTTAATCAGTTACAGCAAAAGGCAAGAGTGCAGATAAAATACTTTCAGTTTTCATATGCACGGGTAAAAAGAGCTGTTTTCCGCCTGGATTTGAACATAGTCAGAGTTGAGGCCTGTCTCACATCCTCATGAAGACTGTTCCAGATTTTAGCTGCATGAAACTGAAACGCAGCCTCACCATGTTTATTATTGACTCTGGGAACCACCAAGAGACCCCTCCCTGAAGTTCTCAGGGCCCGAGATGGTTCATACGGCTCTAACATGTCAAAGATGTACTTTGGTGCTAAACCATGAAAAGACTTGCACACAAGCAGAGCTGTTTTAAATTCTATTCTCTGAGTGACAGGAAGCCAGTGCAGAGACCGGAGCACTGGACTAATGTGGTCGTATTTCCTGGTTCTTGTCAGGACTCGAGCAGCAGCGTTCTGGATGTTCTGCAGCTCTAACAGCTCGTTTAGAAAGGCCAGTGAGCAGCCGTTACAGTAGTCTAACCTGCTGGAGACAAATGCATGGATGCATCCAGCGGGTTGTGCTCTGGTCGGACTCTACTACCATGCTCACGTGGTTGCAGTCTGAATCGTGCCGATTCAAAGTGTTCGTCGGCACACGTGTGGCAGAGATTCAAGATCTCACCGAGGGCGACATGTGGACTCTGCACAGAACCCTGCCGACGACATAACGCGTGACAAACCTCTCAACACGTTGACACCAGACAGCCACTGGGGTCAGGGCCCAACCTTCTTGTGGTGTGATCCAGACAAATGGCCACAAAGTCCTCCGATTCAGACAGAGTCCGATCAGGGTGAAGAGCTCAAGAAACCTCCATTCTGCAGCCTAACTACTACCACGCCAAGTCATCTCCCTGACGCTAAGCAGTTCTCTTCCTTCACAGACCTCCTGACTGCACGGGGCGGCCCCAGGCAACGCCATGGCCTATGGGCAAGCCCAGCTGGCTCTGCTACAACAGATCCAACAAGACAGTTTTCCTATTGATTATGCCGAGCTGCAGTCAGGGAAACCAGTCGCCAAGAGCAGCCGGCTTCTCAAGCTGGCACCAGAGTTCGACAACAACGACAAGCTCATCCGTGTTGGCGGACGTCTGCGCCATAGCAACCAGCTGGAACCAGATACTATTCACCCGGTGGTACTAGATGCCAAACACCCAGTCACGCAGCTGCTCATCCAAGAGTATGATGACCACCATCCAGGCCCAGAGAGGGTCTTCTCAGAGGTGCGCCGCAAGTATTGGCTACCAGGAGGGCGAGAGGCTATCCGCCGCTTTCAGCGCAAGTGCCAGGAGTGTCAGAAATGACTCCACCCAGAGTCCGACTTTTCAAGCCAGCATTTTACTCAACAGGAGTAGACTGCTTTGGGCCATACTCAATAAAGATTGGGAGGAGGAGTGAAAAGCGCTGGGGAATAATCTTTAAATGCATGACCACCGGAGTCGTACATATCAACCTGCTCGCCAGCTTGGATACAGACTCCTTCCTCATGGCCCTGAGACAGTTCATGGCCCGCAGAGGAAAGCCGTTCGAGCTGATCTCAGACCAGGGGACAAACTTCAGAGGTGGCAATCGAGAGCTCCAGGAAGCATTCTCCGACCTTGCTCCAGACATCAAAGCTCAGCTCGCCTCTCAGCAGATCGACTGGAAGTTCAATCCACCAAATGCCCCCCACTTTGGCGGCTGATGGGAGCGTGAGATACGCTTGGTGAAACAAGCCCCGCAAGTAACCCTTGGAGCCCAGCTTGTGACAGATGAGGTACTGAGAACCCTGCTAGTTGAGATTGAGGGGATTCTCAACTCTAAACCATTAGGCTACACATCTGCAGACATCGCCGACCCTGATCCAATAACCCCCCAACTCATTGCTCATTGGTCGGCCAGATTCCTCTCTCCCGCAGGTGGTGTATCTGGACTCCGAACTCCTGAGCAGTAGGCGTTGGCGCCATAGCCAGCTGTTGGCTGACCACTTCTGGAAGCATTTCATCCGTTTCTACCTGCCCATCCTCCAGGCCCGACAGAAGTGGAATGCTGAAAACCCAGACCTGCACATCGGCAAGACGGTCCTCATCATCGACCCGCAGCTCCCCCGCTCACTGTGGCCAGTGTGCAAAGTGACCAGCGTCTCCCCCGGCCTCGACGGTAAAGTGCGATCTGCTGAAGTGAAGGTAGGAGACAGGTCGTACATCCGCCCTGTGGCTCGACTCATCCAGCTTCCAGAGCTGCCAGACTAACGGGTGCCTTTTCTTCTTCTACAGATTCCCTTCAGTAATCTGGTGGCCGCCAAGCATCAGACACTTTACTGTGACTTTCTCTCTCCTACTGAGGGACGCCTCGCTTCATCTGGACGCTTAGCCAATCACAAGTTGACTCAAACTCGCGACACGCTGGTATTATTCAATACGAGACTTTTGCCAGTAGTGTACGCTAGCAGCACGGACTAATAACCCACCTTGTTGATACAACTGTCCTGTTATTCTGTGTGCGTCTGCTAACGTAAGCTCAGGCTTTGCCTTCCCTACTAGGCCTCGGGCCGTGATGTTTCCTTCTGTAGATGTATATGTTGCCATTTGGGCATTATATTTTTGTTACACATTGTTAACTAGCAGTTAAGCACCCTAGGTGCATAGTTTGTAAGCTATCACTGTTATTCTTGCCTTAAATTCAGTTAATTGGCTCTAAGTCACGCACCTCCCGCATGGTGTAGCTATTTATGCGACCAGCAGAGGGCACCATTGTATTGCGGATGGTTTATTCTTCCCCATTTTCATGGTTGGAGCTGTTAGGCCCACAGAACATCTTTTTACATTGTTTTAATGCCAGTTTCGGCCATGTTAATAAGTTATTGTAATTTATTCCAGCTATATTATCATAACAGCATATCAGAAATACTGAAAGATGTTTGTTGCATTATAATCCATTTGCATCCAACCAATTCTGTTTTATTTCTGTTTATCTGTTTCCGAACCACAAACACACATACACACCTACAGTTGTAACTTCAATAAATACCATCTAAAGTGAATATCTTGTGTGATTCTGACCGATCACCCGCGGTGGGCTCTACCTTACGATCCACAACACATCTAAATCAAGGAAGCCAGTCCTTCTTCCGCACATGAGCTATAAATGTAAGTATTTAAATCATCATAGATATGTAAATGTGTAAACAGTTATATTGTTGACGATAAGCTGCCAAAATACACATTTGAAGTTACAATACCGATCGCCTTTTTATACGAACCAGCGTACTAATGTTATGCCGTGAAAATGCTAACATCTCTCTAGCTACATACTGCTTTAAGCTAACGCTACGAAAACGGGTCACTTGTGGTCAGTCAATATTTTGTTTTAATGTACTTGTGTTATAGGTATAGAATTTATTGTGTGTTTAATGTTTTTAAAGGGACTGACATGGATGTGGACCGCTGGATCCGTCTGTGGATGCAGAACGACCGCCTGTTCTCAGGCCGGCGTTTTGCTGCTGCGGCTGGATGGGAGTACGACCATTATGAAAGATTAGTTTTGTAAAAACGTCTACTAGTATTACATTGCTGTTTATGTATCATTATTTAGGGCGATAGTAAAGGAAATGGGGCTGAGCTGCCTGGTCAGCCCTGCCAGAGCGGCTAAGAAGTGGGAAAATATTAAGACCTACAAGGTTTGTTTTTTTGAAGCTTTGTGTGTAATGAATATAAGGTGACGAACATAGTTATACAAAACTTAGTGTCTGAAGGAGCTCAGACAGCCACAGACTGGGTTAGGCACTGAAGGAGGGGAGCCCACTGCTGTGACGTGGAAGTGGTACTCCCTCATGGACGGGCGGCACGGTAGTACAGCGGTTAGAGCTTCACAGCTAGAAGGTCCGGGGTTCTGGTCCGGTTTCCCCTACCACTAAAAACATGTACAATAGGCCAGGATGAATGAAGTGTGTTTGAGAGTGCGCATGGGGGACGACGGATGCAAATTAGCCCAAGGCTACAATCCGGTGTGGCTTGTTTACATGCATGCCTCATCCATGGGGGAGGGCCCTTCCACATCTGTGGATCACCCCCCTGCCCCGGTGCAACAAGAGGCAGAGGAGGAAGAGGGCAGTAGCAGCAGCATGGCAGCTAAGAGGCCGAGGCGAGAAAGCCTGGTCAGCTTGATGCAGAAGGCAAAGAAGGTCAGGCCTCTGGTGACGAGAATATCAAAGACGGTAAGCAAATAAGTCGACTAAATTCATATATTTTCCTATTTTATTTTATCATGTATATTAGACACAGACATATTTGATTTATATACATAAAGTATATTGAACCAATGACATCTTCATGCGTCATGACGGGGGTGTGATGTGAGACGCGGGCCGCGGCTAAAAGTAGTGTGCAGCTCATCCGAATCGCCAACAGAATGAGTGCACTACTCACTCACTATATAGTGACTATATAGTGAGTGAGTGGATAGGGAATAGTGTGGACATTCGGATACAGCCTTATATTTATCAGCTACACAACTTTTCTAGCGCTAGATCAACGAGCATTAAATAATAATCTGAACAAAATAAGCGAGAGCAGCCTGTTCAGAACCTGGCCCTGAGGAGGAAAGAAATAAGTTGGTCACTGAACTGCGCAGGTGTAGTAGATATCCCTGAAGCTATGGAGGCGAATTTACTCTGGCGACAGGAGCGAGTGACACCCAAATATTCAAGCGATAAACGCCTGGCGTTTGATGCGATTGTTTTGCCTCCATCGCGTTCGGTCTGAATGTGGCATTAAACTGAGCTGTCTCTGCTTTAGTAGAAACGTGTTAAAGTCCATTAAACTTAGCGCTGCTGCGGGTGTTTTGCTAAATGCTAACCTCGTGTTAGCCGTTAGCATAACATTAGCATCGGGATTTAGCTACAACAGAAACAGAGTCAACACCGAGGGAATAAAAGGTTAAGCTTACTGTAGATTGAGTTCAAGTGTGTACAAAAGATTCAGATTCACAAAAGCGCAGCCACAACAGGAAGAAGCGATGATGTTGTAGAAAGAAGAAGCGGGTTCCCAGCGCCGCTTCTTCTTCTTTAGTTCTTCTGCTTCTTCTTCTTCTTTGGCTGCTTAACGGCGGAAGCGGACTATCTTAGCGCACTACCGCCACCCTCCAGATAGATTGCGTCTGATCATCAATGTGGCTCACAACCTTAAAAATACTGTAGCCTGCAAGCTACAGAGAAAAACAAACCCAAAACCTTTACTCTATCAATGAGTCCGGTGTGCTTTAAAAATTCAAACAAATACTTTATTACCTTATGATCTGAGGCTTTAGATAAAATATCTAAGATAAGATAAACCTTTCCCCACAGTCCTCTATTTTCCCTTTAATTAAAACCCTTTCTCTGTTAAATTTCCTACACATCATAAAGACGCTCCACTTTTTCTGGCACATTGCACATCTCGCAGTTTCCTGAATTATGTTTTCCTATTAGATGTAATCTTTTGGTCAGTCCGGTGTGTCCTATTCTCATTCTAGTAAAAGCTGGCTCTTCTCTTCGACATCTTCCTACCTTGACCAACCTCAGGATTTTCACTGTAAAAACCCTCCCTTTATCTCCACTATCCCATTTATCTTGCTTTTTTACATGTTTTTTAATCACTTGCTGCATCCGAAACTGTGATATCGTATGAATCACGAGTCATGGATGAGGCAGCTTCTTCGTCTTAAGGGACAACTTTTATTACAGGACACAGCACTGAGACATCCTGACTGTATCTAGGTCTGTGCCGAATGCACTCTGCAATCTGTACTGTAGAGCTACTAGCTGACTTAACCACTATAGCCACCTTGTGGGCATGAACTGTAATTACAGGTGTCACTTCATAACATCCCTCCCCCCTTAAACTGAAAGTATCCTGCCGTTTAATAACTCAACATTTCCTTGTTCACCTAACTCCCATGCAAAACAAATAACACAGTATTTTCACTTAAACGCCTAACCTAGAACTCACATTGTTACAACCAAAAATCCACGTGTTGAAATGAATGAAAACAATTTTTTTTCATTTTTTTTTCATTACCAGTCTCTACACAAAGTCTCTCATATGTGCTGGAGGTCTCTTGTTTCGCTGAGATCGGCGCAACTCCATGGTTGGCGAGTTACCAGCTGCATCATTCTCTTTATTCTGTGCGACCAGTGGTGTGATCTGGTCCCCGACTTGCTCAGCACTTGCTTCCTGAGACCCTGCATCGATCATTGGGGAAGATGTCACCTGCTCTTCCTGTATGACATCAGGTATTACTGCAGGTAGATGTGGCTCCCGTCGGCTAAACAACTGATCCACATGTCGCCTGATCACTTTTCCATTTCCCACCAGTACTGTGTAGGACACAGGTCCTGTCATCTTCTGTATTAGTCCTGGAATCCATTTTGATCCACATCCGTAGTTTCTTGTATAAACAGGATCTCCAGCAACAAAATTGCGCTCTTTAGCATGTTTGTCATGGTACAGTCTTTGGTTTGCTTGTTTTGCTGCAACCCTATTTTTCAAATCTGGATGTATGAGATCAAGTGTGCACCTTAATCTCCGGCCCATCATCAGCTCTGCTGGAGACTTCCCCGTTGTTGATTGTGGTGTGATGCGATAGCTAAACAGAGCCCTGCTTAACTTTGTCTCCAATGTGTCTCCGGTACTTTTTTAAAAAGTTCCTTGAAAGTCTGCACAGCTCTCTCAGCTAAGCCGTTTGATGAGGGGTGATATGGAGCCGATGTGACATGTGTGATTCCATTTCTTGTCATGAACTCGTTACTTTGTTCACTGACAAAACACTGAGCGTTGTCAGATACGACCATTTCCGGGATACCGTGTGTACTGAAGCTGTTTCTCAAACAGTTTATTGTGGCTGTAGATGTCGCAGAAGGCACTGGGTACACATCTAGCCATTTTGAATGTGCATCCACTATTACCAGGAACATTTTACCCATAAAGGGGCCTGCATAATCTATATGCAGCCTTCTCCATGGCTTCTCGGGCCACTCCCAGGGGTGGAGCGGAGCACTTTGAGGGGTGTTTTTTGTTCTTGGCATGTGGTGCAGGACTTTACCTTATTTTTAATGTCCGTGTCCATATGAGGCCACCACATGTAACTCCTCACCAGGCCCTTCATGCGGCTCATTCCAGGGTGTGACTGATGTAGCTGTTCCAGCATAGGGGGTCGTCCTTTTTCTGGTATCACGATGCGAGCTCCCCACAGCACACAGCCGTCCTGCACACTCAGCTCATGCTGCCTCTGTCGGTAAGGGCCAAAGTCACTGTCTTGGTTACTGGGCCAACCTCTCAGAATATACTCGCGTACTCTGGAGAGTATGGTATCTTTGCTGGTCCACCTTTGTAGTTGTTCTGATGTCATCAATGGACCCTGCTCCTGATCCAACATAAACACATGTTCTTCTGATGATACTGAATCAGGGGGCGTCTCTGGCAGGGGAAGACGACTCAGACCATCAGCATTACCATTGTTCTTACCCTCTCTGTATTTAATAACGTACTCATATGCTTGTAATAGCACAGCCCATCTCATTATTCTCTGGGAGGCCATCTGAGGCACAGCCTTCATCTCATGGAACAAACTGATCAATGGCTTATGATCTGTGATTATCGTAAACTTCCTTCCATACACATACTTGTGAAAATACACCAAAATAACAGCTAAACCCTCTTTGTCAAGTTGAGAGTAGTTTTTTTTCAGATACAGTGAGTGTGCGGGATGCAAAACCAATAGGTTTCTCTTGACCATCTGACATGCGATGAGCTAACACGGCTCCCACGCCATAGGGAGACGCATCACAGGACAGTATCAGTTCTTTCTTTTCATCATGTGTACTAACACACTGCTAGATTGCAACAATTCTTTTGACTGTTGAAACACCTTCTCTTGTTCAGGTCCCCAGCACCACAGTTCATCTTTCCTCAGCAGTTTGTGCAGTGGGGCCAACAGAGAAGACAAGTTTGGCAGGAACTTGTTGTAAAAGTTCAGCAACCCCAAATAAGTTTTGAGCTCTGTCACTGATTTTGGGGCTGGGGCCTCCTGCACCGCTTTCACTTTTGCTGGTAACGGATGCAGTCCTGTCTTGTCCACGCGGTGTCCTAAAAATGTCACTTCCTTCTCCATAAACTGACACTTGCTCCTTTTAAGACGCAGTCCTGCGTTCTGTAGTCGCTGCAAAACTTGCTCCAGTGTCTTTAGGTGGTCTTTGTCATCCTTACCCGTCAGGATGATATCATCTAGATACACTGCAACGCTTGAGATTCCTTGTAGCACACTCTCCATGGTGCGCTGAAAGATAGCTGGACTGGAACTAACCCAAACGGTAACCGTGTGTATGTGAACAGTCCTTTGTGTGTGTTCACCGTGACATACTTTCTGGATTCTTCATCCAGCACAATCTGTTGGTAGGCATGACTCATGTCTAACTGTGTGTATTTTTCTCCTCCTGATAAACAAGCAATCATGTCCTCCATTCTTGGAATGGGATACTGTTCAGTGGGTGACACTTTGTTGACTGTTAACTTGTAGTCACACAGATCCTTGTGCTGGAATCTGTTTTTTGTACCGGTACAATGGGCGCAGCCCATTCAGAGAATTTCACCGGCTCAATAATTTTCTCTTTTAAGAGTCTCTCTAGTTCTTGCTCTACTTTCTTTTTTGTAGCAAAAGGAACAGATCGTGGCTTATAGAAGCAGGGTTTTGCATCACTTGCGACATGTATCTTTGCTGTGAAGCCTTTCAGCATCCCTAGCTCCTCCTTAAACACGGTTTCATGTCTCACCAGTAACTCCTGCAAGACATCATCTCCACCCTCTATCTTATGCACCGGTTGCCAGTCTAGTTTGAGGGCTTTAATCCAGCCTCGTCCCAGTAGACTGGTCCCTGAACCTTTAACCACCACCACTGCCAGCATCTTCACCATCTCTCCGTGTTCCACTTTAACTTTGGCAGCTCCCAACACTGGCACTCTGTGGCCACCATATGTTCTCAGTTTGATTCCACACCTAACCAGTTTGGGTTTGCTTCTATCAAATAACTTTTCAAATGTCCTCTTCGACATGATGGTGTAACCACAGCCAGTGTCCACTTCATATGTTATATTTTGTCCATTTATTTTTAGCTCTTTTCTGATCGGTTCCTCCTTTGGAATAACCAGCTCTTCATGCAAGTTGTACAGTGTGACAGTGCTTTCCTTCATGTGGTACATCACCGCAACTTCATCTTCACTCTCATTATCCTCCTCTTCCAAGAAATGTGCACGTTTTCCTTGTTTGTCTCTCCCCCCTGTAAAGTGTTTGTCCCTCTCTCGATTTTCGTCTTTCATTTTGCAGGCTCTCTTAATGTGTCCCACCTTACCGCAGTTGTAGCACTTTTCAGCGGCAAACCTGCAGTCCTTGGCGACGTGGCTCGTCCCGCCACATCTGTAGCACTTTATAGCGTCCTGCAGAGATTTTGCGCGGGCATCCGCCATCTTGTTCACGGCTCCCATACCCCTGTTGAATCCTGAACGCTCTGCCAATCCCCGCAAATCTTCAATGTCTTATTAGCGGCTTCCATGGCCTGTGCAAACTTGAGCGCCTTTTCAAAAGTCAGACCGTCCTCTGATAATAATCTGCGCTGTATTCTATCATCATTTATTCCACAGACCAAACGATCTCTTAACATCACCGTCAGGGAAACTCCAAATTACAGTCTTGTGCGAGCTTCCTCAGCTCAGCCACATAATCACCCACACTTTCTTCAGGCTTTCTGTTCCTCGTATTAAACTTCCACCGCTGAACTATTTCGCTTGGTTTCGGATGAAAATGATTTTGCAACAACCCCACCAATTCGGCGTATGAACGATCTCCCGGCTTATCTGGACTGAGCAGGTTCCTCATCAGCGCGTAGGTGTGGGCGCCCACGCTGCTCAGCAGCACCGCTCGTTTCTTGTCCTCGTCGTCGATGTCATTTGCCACAAAGAAATAATCCAAAATCTCACAGTATTCTTCCCAGGATTGCAATCCGTTATCGAAAGGCGCCACCGAGCCCACTGTAGCAGCCATAGTCCTCTGAAGACGGGCACGGCACTCTTGTCAGTATGTCGGCGCACTACTGCTTGCTAAACTTCACTAGCTAAGCTACGTAGCACAACTCAACTTGCCATCTGCAGGCTTTTATCCTCGTCGCCATATGTGATATCGTATGAATCACGAGTCATGGATGAGGCAGCTTCTTCGTCTTAAGGGACAACTTTTATTACAGGACACAGCACTGAGACATCCTGACTGTATCTAGGTCTGTGCCGAATGCACTCTGCAATCTGTACTGTAGAGCTACTAGCTGACTTAACCACTATAGCCACCTTGTGGGCATGAACTGTAATTACAGGTGTCACTTCATAACAGAAACCATCAAATTGTAGCCTCTAAGTACTAACACTAGCAACTAATCCTTAACCTTTCATGGCTCAGCTGTTAGATCTCTATGCAGTTAGTGAACTAGAGCTTCAACAGCATTTGCCCAATTCGACCATCCTTACCCAGGGGAAGGGGAAGTGACATCACCAACAGCTGTTTTTTTTCTTCTTTAAAGTTCAGTGCAGGCCAAACAAAAGCGCATACCGCCACCTACTGTATATTGTCCAACAACATAGTGTCCAAATAAAGACATTTAAGGTGAAAAAAAGAGAAACATCCAAATGATCCTTCACATTTCCCTTTATTTTATCTCAACAGCTGTTTCATAAAGCTACAGTATGCAAATTAGCCATGTGGCTTAAGTTTCTACTATATGAAGCAAAAGCACAACTGCCTTCAGTCCATTTACTGAGGAGGCTCTTTAAAACCATGTGACTGAGCTGTGGTGACTCTAACATGTATTTTGTCACTTTTATAAAGTTTGGCTTGTGCAGAATCTTATTTTTCTTTAATTATTTTTATTATTAAATGTGCACCTGTCAATCAACAGTGGTTGCGCATGAATCACTCGAGGGTGGGGGCGAGGGGGGTGGGGAGATTGGCGCAGTGGCTTATGGGATGGCACATGGCTCCTAATCGCCAGTAAGTTAGCATCAGAGGTCCCTATGCTAAAGTGGCTATGATAGTTAGCATACAGGCCACTTTCCCTAACTCCTTCCTAACTGAAAGCCCAATTCGGACGCATCTTATCATGGCGGACGCTGACGCACATCCGGTTTGGCGTAAGACCTCTTACCAATTTACTGGTTTCGGATGGAGCAATAGACTTGGCCTCTGACTTTGATACTTTCTTCTTTAGTTTCTTGGCGGGTGGTAAATTAACTAACAGCTTAGGTGTTTATCGCCACCTACTGTACCGGGTGTGTCTCGGGATGCCAGTTACTTCAGGTTACATTCTAGTATTGAGAACTGTACAGTGTAGAAAAGAGTAAGACAGAAAAAGCCAACCAGGGGTAAGGGGACCCCAGTGTGTACGCACGCTCTAAGCAGGGGGGACTTTTTCAGATCTAAAATAAGTCAAAACTGGACCGTATTTCAATATTATTTTAAAAGGAAAGTTCTTTTTAACGATCATTTTCACACAATACAACTAAATACCAATAAATCTGAGTTTAGCGGATCATTTTCTAAATAATTGGCAGCACCTTAGAGTTTAGGGGTTACCTTGAGGAGAAATGAAGCTCTCAAGGGCACTGCTCTAAACCAAATAATTGTAAAGTATATCAAAAATGCACCCAAATGTGTTTCCAATTGTTTTCCATTTAAAAGTGACCAAAGGCTTGAGAAGAGTAGATTCTTTATGTGGATTAGTGATGTCCATAGACGTCTTGATAAGTTTTAAATTCATGATTAATGCTGTTATATTGAGGGCATTAAACCTGCAGCTTCTTCCCTCACTGTGAGCATAGAGACTGCTGCAGCTGCTGCACTTTTATGATTATCCTCCAGTCTCTCTCTCTGTAAAGTGGACTACTGTACAGCCCAGCTTCAGACACTCAGTGTGTATTGTATAATGCACGGCTCCTCGTTTAATCCTTACTTCAAAATGCTGCTTTGGGTGAGACACTCGTGACAAAACAATGGTGTTGGATAAATCCACAGTGACATTGGGCTAAAAACTGGGACATCAGGTCACCCTAAACATGCTCAGAGTTCTTTAGACAACTGTCACAAAAGTCACCATTTCCAGACACGTTTTCCTACTTTGAATAATGTGTAATTAAGTCTCAGTCTTAAAACATTTTACCTTCTGATGCCGCTCGTTCATAGGCCTTCTAATCTTCTCTGAATTTAATAAAACAACCTTGAAGTTTCCCCTTGTTCCCTCACGTGTTGCTACTTCCTCTTCAATAAAAAGCCCCGTCTTTATTTCCTTTAACCCCGACTACATGTGCAGGTTCACCCAGAAAAACAATTAATCCCATGGTCTGGATTCTATAGAACACTGGTCTCATTTCTGTCAGTATGTCCTCTCTGCTGTCAGAATGGCTGTATTAAAGATGAACAGAGGAGATTTTGAGTCTGAACATATCACAGATCTCGCTTTATTAGAAATGAGAGTGTGCAGATTTCTAACAGGATCTACTGGGTTCAAGAGTGGAGCTCCGGACTGTGGCCCAGGCGGCAGAGATGAGGAAACCAAAACATACAATAAACATAAAAACATAAAATAAAATGATGAAATCACATGGATGTGCGGCTGATGAACAAGTTTTAACAGAAATCATGTGAAATAAAGTCAAACATTGGAAAATAAATCTGTTTGGCTCCAGGTTCACTAAAATCAGTGAATCGTCTTCAGACACTCTGTCCTCTGTGGACCCTCATGTGGGATTTGACATGAGACTTTACGGAAAAAGCTTTGTGACAGACTGTACAGCTGAAAGGTTTCTCTCCTGTGTGTGTTTTCTATGATATGATAAAGCTGATATTTGAGCAAATGTTTTTTCACATAATGAACAGCTGTATGGCTTTTCTCCTGTGTGCAGTCTTGCATGGCTTTCAAATTACATTTTGGGTAAGTTTTCTTACAGGTTGGACAACTAAAAGGTTTCTCTCCCGTATGCTGTCTCATATGTAAATCTAGATTACATTTTTGTGTAAAACTCTTGTTACAAATTGAACAGCTGAAAGGTTTCTCTCCTGTGTGTGTTTTTCTATGATATGATAAAGCTGATATTTGAGAAAATGTTTTTTCACATAATGAACAGCTGTATGGCTTTTCTCCTGTGTGCAGTCTTACATGGCTATCATAATTACATTTTCGGGTAAAGGTTTTCTTACAGGTTGGACAACTAAAAGGTTTCTCTCCCGTATGCAGTCTCATATGTAAATCTAGATTACCTTTTTGTGTAAAACTCTTGTTACAAATTGAACAGCTGTAAGGTCTCTCTCCTGTGTGAACCCTAGTGTGTCTTACTAAATCCTTTTTAGACACACATTTCTTGTTACAACAGAGCACTGGTGCTTCTTCCTCTCAGCTCCTCTGTCGGCTCCTGCCTTGTCTCCACTGTGGACACTGGTCTGTGGTGCAGACTTGTATTTGGGGAATAGACCTGTGCTTTTTGCAGTTGGAAAGCTGGGCTGTTCCCAGTCGTCATCATTGTCAGTGTCAGACGAGTGCTCAGTGTGTCCCTCAGTCTCTGAGTGGAAATGTGGCTCTGAGCTGATGTCCTCTCCCTGCGTTTCCTCTCGGTGCTCAGTTTGTCTTTGTTGAAGCAGTGAGGACTCTTCAGTCTTCACACAGACAGCACTGGACTCTGGACAGGCCTGAAAGAGGGATTTAAATATAAATATATTTTAAATCTGCAGTCAGTTTGTGTGAGTGAAATGTGTGACATGTTTAAAGTGGTGGAGCCTACACTGGCAGCTGCTCTTCCTCCTGTTTGACGCTCTGTTCCTCTGGCTCCTCTTTAGTCCGTGGAGTCTCTGTGATTTCCTGCTTCAGACCGGGACCAGGACTCGTTGGGATCTGGACATTCGCTCTGACCAGTTGGACCCTCGGCCTCAGAACCTTGTCCAGGAGCTGCTGTTTCCTCTGGTTCTCCTGTTTGGAGCGACACAGTTCCTCCTCATACTCCGCTATCGTTCTTTCAATCAGCACAAATATGTCTTCAGCCGCCGCAGCCAGACGCTCATTCACCAGAGCTCTCAGCGTTTGGACACCAGACATTTTTACAAAGTCACAAACAGGTGGAGACGACTTCAGCCCTAAACAGAGACAACAATGAGGTTCAGCTCTAACAACACGTCTAATGTGACCATCATCTGTGAGCCGTGGCTCTGACTCGAACTGTTAGAAAGCCAAGCCGAGCAGTGCTCCCCCTGGTGTTAGGTTTCGTTATCTTCATGCTGTGGGACCAGGGGAAGAGCAGCTGCATGGCATAGAGGAAACGCATGCTGGACCAATTAAGGACCGTTGCAGTTTTATACCTTTGTTTTACCGTGCGTTTGTGATTACAAGGTAATTGTATCTTTATTTTACTTATGTAGGTGCAATTTTATGTTGTTAGTTTTGTGTTTTGAAGCTAAATTGGCATGTGCACCTCTGTATTATCCTGTTTGTTTAATTAAGTCATATTCAGTTTTTCACCTCGCTCCTCGCCACCGATGGGGAAAATGCTTCACAGGACTCCCGACCGTTAAAGGGGGGTATTATGTAAAATCGACTTTTTCAAGCTTTATATCATGTTATTATGTCATTCCCTCATTAAACACATGCCTGGAGTGTTGCCTTGGCTCATTCACATTGAGTAATCAGTAAAAACTTAGACGGCAGCCATTTTAGGTGTAGCTATGCCTCAGTCCTCCTAGGAACGCCCCCACCTCCTGGAGACGCCTCTGGACCTTTCGTCACCAGCCAAGCCACCAACCACTGCTCCTCAGCTCAGCAGAGCCCCCTCCCCGCACAGTAGTGTTGTTTAGATGCCACAGCAGTGTGCTGAAGGGGGCGTGTCGGAAAGCTTCTTAAAGAGACGGAGGCCTATTTCAAGACGTTCAGTACAGCCATTTTGAGAGAGCAATTTTATTGAAGGCAGTTATTTTAATTTACTGCATATACAGACCAACAGAAGGTTACGTCATCATTGTAGTATGCTATAGACTGGTGCTATGTGATTGAAAAAAAGCATAATACCCCCTCTTTAACTCCAGAGAGTTACCTTCAGCCACCTCCACCATCAACGCAAAAGAGTAACCCGCCAGTCTTCGCCCAACCAGCTGTGAGTACCGCTGTACCCAATATCTCCACAGTTTCCTCGGCCGCACTGCCTCCAGTACCAAGGCAACTTGCAACAGTGCCATCCAATAACTTTACATCTCCTAGCCTTCCTCAAGTTACCTTGCCGTCGCAGTACCTTCTTCCACCTGTATCCACATCCAGTGTGAGTGTACCTACTGGACCGTCAAGCTACAGCTTTCCACCTGCCTCGGCACCAGCGCCTGTTGTTATGTCCACTCCGCTCAATGTAGTGCAACAGCCACAACCTGTGACTCAAATTGTGACAGCACCTGTGTTCAGCCAGCCTCCACCAATGCTTGCATACCAGCCACCATTCCAAGCTCCATCCGTCGCTACATTTTCTCAGCTATATCAAGCAGCTCCTCAACCCACTTCTGTGCCACCATTCGGAGCAGATCTATTGATTGCATCAGCTTATGGGATTCCCAGGCCTACACTGCCGTACTTTGAAAGTGGACGCGAAAGTGACTTTGCATTGCTCAAGATGGCCCTTGATAACCTCCTGAGTACTCACGCTCACCTTAGTGAACAGTACAAGTATCAGGTTTTGCTCGGCCAGCTCAAGCACGCTAGCGCACTTCAACTAGCCAAGCTTTCATGTACCACCAGCAGCCATACACCAGTGCACTCCAAGCACTCCAAGACAAGTATGGTCAGCCACGTCAGCTTGTCCAATCTGAGCTAGGCGCCATCTTAAGTATGTCAGCTTTCAGACCAGGAGATGCGGCGGATTTTGACACCTTCGCCTTGTTGTACAGACATTAGTTGGGATGCTGAGAACACTGGAAGGCCAGAACGGTTTACAAGCTAATGTGTGGATCGCACGTTGATCGTGTACTGAGCAAGATGTCACCAAACCTCCGCGATAGCTTTGTGGAATACTGCCTGAACCGGAGTATCCTGCAGACAGGTACGAACAGAACGTACACACTCCCGGATCTTGCTGACTGGTTGCAGATTAAGTCCCAAGCAAAACGGATCTCCAGTCGTGCACCCTCACTCTTCAGTCCAGAGCCTCACAAGCCTGTTAAGCCCAGTCGGAGCACGCCTGTGAAGGACAAGTCCATACGAGTTCTGCTGACTCTCAATGAGAAACCACCTCCATCAACCTCCACTCCACCTAAAACCACTCCTAAGCCAAAGCCATATTGCCCTCGATGCGATAACAGAGACCATTATCTCAACTCCTGCAAGAGTTCAAGAAACTTAGCACCAACGAGATAGTGCAGTGGATAAAGGATGGCAAGCGATGTTGGAAATGTGCGAGGAACCACTCAGCAGATACCTGTAACTTGAAGCGCCCATGCAAGCTCTGTAAGGAGACCCACCTCACCAGCCTTCATGACTCCGTCCAAGCCACTTCCGGTGCTGTTCTCATGGTCAATGTTCCCTCTACACAGATCTACTTTGACCGTCCAAACCGCTCTCAACGGGTCATGTTAAAGATCGTGAGTGTCCTAGTCCACAATGGCGACCAAGCAATGGAAGTCCATGCTATCCTGGATGATGGATCAGAGAGGACTGTCATTCTTCCCCAAGTGGTCCAACAGCTGAACCTCAAGGGTGACCCAGAGACCCTAGCTCGACGGACTGTGCATCACAGCATCAATCACCTAACTGGTTCATCTGTTTCCTTCGACATATCGTCCCTGGAGAAACCCTCAGAGGGGTACCACATCCGCAATGCCTTCACAGCTTCAGAACTTAGTCTTGCGGAAGTGACCTACCCCATAGGAGCTCTTCAACAGCGCTACAAGCACCTTAAAGGTCTCCCGCTACGACCGCTGAACCAAGTCCAGCCGCTGATTCTGATAGGGTCGGACGCACCACACCTGTTGACTCCAATCCACCCTACACGCAAAGGACCTGAAGGTGGACCCATCGCCGTCTGCACACTCCTAGGATGGACATTGCAGGGTCCAATGAGTCCTTTCCAGAGTCCCCACAGGGAACAACAGTGCCTTCACCTGGCTACAGCTGAGGATCGCCAGGAGCTTGCTCGCAATGTGGAACGATTGTGGCAACTTGACGTCCTCCCCCAGAGCGAGAAAGTGTACACCAGGTCTAAACAAGATCAGCAGGCATTTGACCTCCTACAGTCAGCAACTACCAGAGTCAATGTGGAAGGAGTGGAACGCTACGCTACCCCATTGCGCCGACGCACTCCAGTAGTCAAACTACATGCTCCTCAAGAACCGGTGCTCCCTAACCTACATAACACAGAGCGCAGGCTGGCTAGAGATCCCAAGAGAGCTGAATCATACTGTGCGGAAGTCAAGAAGCTCGAAGAAGCAGGCTATGTGGCGCGGATCACCCCACAAGAATCTGACCAGTCCGAAGAGTCATGGTTTATTCCACACCATATGGTACACCATAACGGCAAAGACAGGATTGTCTTTAACTGTTCCTTTCAGTACCAGGGACAGTCCCTGAACAAACAGTTACTGCCAGGGCCGACACTTGGACCATCTCTCCTTGGTGTCCTACTCCGATTTCGCCAGCACAGCGGTGCAGTGAGTGGAGACATTAAAGGTATGTTCCACCAAGTGCGCCTTCTGCCCTCTGACCGACCTTTGCTAAGATTTCTGTGGAGGAATCTACAGAAAGATGAAGACCCATCCATCTTTGAGTGGCAAGTGCTGCCGTTTGGGACTACGTGCAGTCCGTGCTGTGCCATCTATGCACTTCAGCACCACCTCAAAGAGAACAGCAGCAAAGGAATCCCGGCTTTGGAGACCATTGAGCAGTCCTTCTACGTGGACAATTGTCTCCACAGTACCCAAACGTCAGCTGAGGCACGGAGCTTGGTGGACACCCTCCGTGAGTTACTCTCCGAAGCAGGATTTGAGTTAAGGCAATGGGCATGTAACCTTCCTGCAGTCATTGAGCATCTTCCATCTGAAGCCAGGTCAACAGCGAGTGAGTTGTGGCTCTCCAAGGGAAGTTCAGATCTTCAACAGCTGACCCTCGGTATGCAGTGGAATTGCCTCACAGACACCCTGGGATATAAACATCGTTCCACAGAGCCACTTCCTCCCACGCCCCGCAACCTGTACAAGAAGCTAGCCAGCCAGTACGACCCACTCGGCTTCATGATCCCGTTCACGACCCGGGCCAAGATTCTCATCCAGGACCTTTGGAGAGAGGAACTCGGATGGGATGACCCAATTGAATCAGAACACCTGCGTGAGGAATGGGACACATGGCAACAAGAACTGTCCAATCTCCCACAGCTGCACTTCCCGCGACCGTATGCTCCTGCATGTGCTGATTCATACACCTCCACCAGAGAGCTTCATGTTTTCAGCGATGCATCTGAGAGGGCATATGGAGCAGTGGCCTACATCCGTACCATCGATAAGAACGGCGATATCCACACTGCCTTCGTCATGGCCAAGTCCCGTGTAGCACCACGGAAGAAACATTCTATCCCGCGCTTGGAGCTGAGTGCAGCCCTTACAGGTGCTCAAGTGGCTCAAGTCATCCTCACTGAGCTGACCATTCCAATCAACAAGGTCTTCATGTGGTCGGACTCCACAACTGTCCTTCAATGGCTACAATCCGACTCTTGCAGGTACAAGGTTTTGTTGGAACCAGAGTGGCTGAGATTCAGAGCTTGACCAATGTGGCTGATTGGAGATATGTGGAAAACACCCAGAACCCGGCAGACGACCTGACCAGAGGTTTGAACCTTGCAGCATTAACCCAACCTCATCGATGGATCTCAGGCCCTGCATTCCTGCTGGAACCACCAGACCAATGGCCTAAAACTCCTGTGTCATTGGAGGATTCCGACACGAGTGAGTTCAAGAAGTCGACACTCATCGGAACAGTCATGACCAACATCTGTAATCAGATACCCGACGCTGCTCAGTTCCAGTCCTGGCAAGACCTTGTCCAAGCTACTATCAGGGTCCTTGATGGGGCGGCTGACGCAAACGCCGACAAGCCGCACAACGTTGCTGACATCATCAATGCAGAGAAGCTGATTCTAGCTCAGTCCCAGCTACACTCATTTCCCGACGAGATAAAGGCTCTAAAGGCCAAGAGACTTATGCCAGCTGACAGCTGTCTCGCTTCCCTCGCACCAGAGTACGATGAGGTCACCGGTCTAGTTAGAGTCGGTGGACGACTGAGACGGGCAGAAGATCTGGATCTTGAATCTATCCACCGATCGTTCTCGATCCAAGTCACCCAGTTACCAGACTACTAATTCAGAAGTTTGACCAAGAGCTTCTTCATCCGGGTACAGAAAGAGTCTTGGCAGAGATTCGGCGCCAATATTGGGTGCTCAGAGGATGAGAAGCCATCAAGAAGCTGCAACACTCCTGTCGAGACTGCCAACATTGGCGTGCCAAACCCAACATCCTAAAGATGGCAGACCTGCCACCCAGCCGACTACGTCTGTACAAACCTCCATTCTATCTACTGGAGTGGACTACTTGGCCCATTCTTGGTCAAGATTGGACGTCCACAGGAGAAAAGGTGGGAGATCTTGTACAAGTGTATGACCACCAGGTGTGTACATTTAGACCTCCTGGAAAGTTTGGACTCAGACGCCTTACTGCTCGTCTGCATGTGCACCTCTGTATTATCCTGTTTGTTTAATTAAGTCATATTCAGTTTTGCAATGTGATTTTAGTTATGTAACCCAATATTTATTCCTGCTTTATGTCCCTTTTTAGTAATATTTTCTGCCTAATTAGTATGTTTATAGATGTTTTCAGTGTTAATTGTTGATTCATTTAATTGCATACTTGTTTATAGCATATGTACACAGTATACCTATGTTACCTGAGTTAGATACTCATGATTCTGTCTGTTATGTTTTTCAGACCACACCTTTAACCAAACATTCAACCAATTTAACCCTATGTCACCCAACAATATAAATAAACATCATTAAAGACACCTCTCCTCTGGATTCCTTCACTGTACTGTCCCCGCGCTCAACCAGTTAAATTACCACAGTGGGCCATCCATAGTGCCTCCACTTCACTAACTGCAGATCAGCCGCTACTGAGAGATTAGAACTTCATCAAATATCAGACTGAGAGAACAAGAACAAACTACTAATGGAACATGTGTTTGTCGAGTCTGAACTCAAGTCTCAACTTTAAGTGTTTTGAGGAACTTGGGAAAATACCATTGATTTAAATGTTTGAAATAATTTTAGTCCGTCTCTAAAGAGGATATTAAGGAATAGATTTAACACAGTCACTTTAGAGAGAGCAGGGTAATATACATAAATACATAACATAAATAATCATGTAACATTTAAGGGCATTTTCGAGCATGTTTTTGTCTTTTCATTGAAAGTTTTCTTTCCGTTCATAAACTCCATCTGCAGATTGAGACGTTTACCCCAAAGAAACAAACAAATGATTAATTTGGTCTGAGAAGTAGAAAAGACTAACGCTTTAATCAATAATGTTACATGAAGATAAAATGTCCAATTACCGTTTAGCCCACTGATTTAACCTTTACAGAACAAATTCACTTATCAGTTCAAATGCAATAATTATTATAAATCCGTTGCTTTATTTAGTCCAAATGTTGTTCTTCTTTATCGTTTATTCCATTGATTGTTTCCTCCAAGTTAAACATTACAATGTCTAATGTCAGTCAATATTTCTCCTTTCGTGTTAAGTCTTAAACTGAGCTGTCTCTGCTTTAGTAGAAACGTGTTAAAGTCCATTAAACTTAGCGCTGCTGCGGGTGTTTTGCTAAATGCTAACCTCGTGTTAGCCGTTAGCATAACATTAGCATCAGGATTTAGCTACAGCAGAAACAGAGTCAACACCGAGGGAATGAAAGGCTAAACTTACTGTAGATTGAGTTAAAGTGTGTACAAAAGATTCAGATCCACAAAAGCGCAGCCACAACAGGAAGAAACGATGATGTTGTAGAAAGAAGAAGCGGGTTCCCAGAGCCTCTTCTTCTTCTTTAGTTTCTTGGCGGGTGGTAACTTAACCAACAGCTTAGGTGTTTATCGCCACCTACTGTACCGGGTGTGTCTCGGGATGCCAGTTACTTCAGGTTACATTCTAGTATTGAGAACTGTACAGTGTAGAAAAGAGAACCAGGGGTAAGGGACCCCAGTGTGTACGCACGCTCTAAGCAGGGGGGACTTTTTCAGATCTAAAAATAAGTCAAAACTGGACCGTATTTCAGTGATATTTTGAAAGGAAAGTTCTTTTAACGATCATTTGCAGAGAAAAGTAGAATTTTGAGTGTTTTTTCTTTATTTATGTTTTTAACACAATACAACTAAATACCAATAAATCTGAGTTTAGCGGATCATTTTCTAAATAATTGGCAGCACCTTAGAGTTTAGGGGTTACCTTGAGGAGAAATGAAACACTCAAGGGCACTGCTCTAAACCAAATAATTGTAAAGTATATCAAAAATGCACTCAAATGTGTTTGTGCAATTAAATCTTTGTCCGATTGTTTCCATTTAAAAGTGACCAAAGGCTTGAGAAGAGTAGATTCTTTATATGGATTAGTGATGTCCATAGACGTCTTGATAAGTTTTAAATTCATGATTAATGCTGTTATATTGAGGCACATTAAACCTGCAGCTTCTTCCCTCACTGTGAGCATAGAGACTGCTGCAGCTGCTGCACTTTTATGATTATCCTCCAGTCTCTCTCTCTGTAAAGTGGACTACTGTACAGCCCAGCTTCAGACACTCAGTGTGTATTGTATAATGCACGGCTCCTCGTTTAATCCTTACTTCAAAATGCTGCTTTAGGTGAGGCACCCGTGACAAAACAATGGTGTTGGATAAATCCACAGTGACATTGGGCTAAAAACTGGGACGGTCGTGGGTAAACTGGGACATCAGGTCACCCTAAACATGCTCAGAGTTCTTTAGACAACTGTCACAAAAGTCACCACTTCCAGACACGTTTTCCTACTTTGAATAATGTGTAATTAAGTCTCAGTCTTAAAACATTTACCTTCTGATGCCGCTCGTTCATAGGCCTTCTAATCTTCTCTGAATTTAATAATTCCACCTTGAAGTTTCCCCTTGTTCCATGGTTGTATTAAAGATGAGCATAGGAGATTTGAGTCTGAACATATCACAGATCTCGCTTTATTAGAAATGAGAGTGTGCAGATTTCTAACAGGATCTACTGGGTTCAAGAGTGGAGCTCCGGACTGTGGCTCAGGCGGCAGAGATGAGGAAACCAAAACATACAATAAAACATAAATAAAATGATGAAATAAATCACATGGATGTGCAGCTGATGAACAAGTTTTAACAGAAAACATGTGAAATAAAGTCAAACATTTGGAAAATAAATCTGTTTGGCTCCAGGTTCACTAAAAATCAGTGAATCGTCTTCAGACACTCTGTCCTCTGTGGACCCTCATGTGGGATTTGAGATGAGACTTTACGGAAAAAGCTTTGTGACAGACTGTACAGCTGAAAGGTTCTCTCCCGTGTGCACTCTTGCATGTAAATCTAGATTACATTTTTGTGTAAAACTCTTGTTACAAATTGAACAGCTGAAAGGTTTCTCTCCTGTGTGTGTTTTTCTATGATATGATAAAGCTGATATTTGAGAAAATGTTTTTCACATAATGAACAGCTGTATGGCTTTTCTCCTGTGTGCAGTCTTGCATGGCTTTCAAAATTACATTTTTGGGTAAAGGTTTTCTTACAGGTTGGACAACTAAAAGGTTTCTCTCCCGTATGCAGTCTCATATGTAAATCTAGATTACCTTTTTGTGTAAAACTCTTGTTACAAATTGAACAGCTGTAAGGTCTCTCTCCTGTGTGAACCCTAGTGTGTATTACTAAATCCTTTTTAGACACACATTTCTTGTTACAGACAGAGCACTGGTGCTTCTTCCTCTCAGCTCCTCCATCAGCTCCTGCCTTGTCTCCACTGTGGACACTGGTCTGTGGTGCAGACTTGTATTTGGGGAATAGACCTGTGCTTTTTGCAGTTGGAAAGCTGGGCTGTTCCCAGTCGTCATCATTGTCAGTGTCAGACGAGTGCTCAGTGTGTCCCTCAGTCTGTGAGTGGAAATGTGGCTCTGAGCTGATGTCCTCTCCCTGCGTTTCCTCTCGGTGCTCAGTTTGTCTTTGTTGAAGCAGTGAGGACTCTTCAGTCTTCACACAGACAGCACTGGACTCTGAGACAGGCCTGAAAGAGGGATTTAAATATAAATATATTTAAAATCTGCAGTCAGTTTGTGTGAGTGAAATGTGTGACATGTTTAACGTGGTGGAGCCTACACTGGCAGCTGCTCTTCCTCCTGTTTGACGCTCTGTTCCTCTGGCTTCTCTTTAGTCCGTGGAGTCTCTGTGATTTCCTGCTTCAGACCGGGACCAGGACTCGTTGGGATCTGGACATTCGCTCTGACCAGTTGGACCCTCGGCCTCAGAACCTTGTCCAGGAGCTGCTGTTTCCTCTGGTTCTCCTGTTTGGAGCGACACAGTTCCTCCTCATACTCCGCTATCGTTCTTTCAATCAGCACAAATATGTCTTCAGCCGCCGCAGCCAGACGCTCATTCACCAGAGCTCTCAGCGTTTGGGCACCAGACATTTTTACAAAGTCACAAACAGGTGGAGACGACTTCAGCCCTAAACAGAGACAGAGAAAACAATGAGGTTCAGCTCTAACAACACGTCTAATGTGACCATCATCTGTGAGCCGTGGCTCTGACTCTAACTGCAGATCAGCCGCTACTGAGAGATTAGAACTTCATCAAATATCAGACTGAGAACAACAAGAACAAACTACTAATGGAACATGTGTTTGTCGAGTCTGAACTCAAGGCTCAACTTTAAGTGTTTTGAGGAACTTGGGAAAATACCATTGATTTAAATGTTCGAAATAATTTAGTCCGTCTCTAAAGAGATATTAAGGAATAGATTTAACACAGTCACTTTAGAGAGAGCAGGGTAATATACATAAATACATAAACATAAATAATCATGTAACATTTAAGGGCATTTTCGAGCATGTTTTTGTCTTTTCATTGAAAGTTTTCTTTCCGTTCATAAACTCCATCTGCAGATTGAGACGTTTACCCCAAAGAAACAAACAAATGAATAATTTGGTCTGAGAAGTAGAAAAGACTGTAATGCTTTAATCAATAATGTTACATGAAGATAAAATGTCCAATTACCGTTTAGCCCACTGATTTAACCTTTACAGAACAAATTCACACATCAGTTCAAATGCAATAATTATTATAAATCCGTTGCTTTATTACTCCAAACGTTGTTCTTCTTTATCGTTTATTCCATTGATTGTTTCCTCCAAGTTAAACATTACAATGTCTAATGTCAGTAAATATTTCTCCTTTCGTGTTAAGTCTTAAACTGAGCTGTCTCTGCTTTAGTAGAAACGTGTTAAAGTCCATTAAACTTAGCGCTGCTGCGGGTGTTTTGCTAAATGCTAACCTCGTGTTAGCCGTTAGCATAACATTAGCATCAGGATTTAGCAACAGCAGAAACAGAGTCAACACCGAGGGAATGAAAGGCTAAACTTACTGTAGATTGAGTTAAAGTGTGTACAAAAGATTCAGATCCACAAAAGCGCAGCCACAACAGGAAGAAACGATGATGTTGTAGAAAGAAGAAGCGGGTTCCCATAGCCTCTTCTTCTTCTTTAGTTTCTTGGCGGGTGGTAACTTAACCAACAGCTTAGGTGTTTATCGCCACCTACTGTACCGGGTGTGTCTCGGGATGCCAGTTACTTCAGGTTACATTCTAGTATTGAGAACTGTACAGTGTAGAAAATAGTAAGACAGAAAAAGCCAACCAGGGGTAAGGGACCCCAGTGTGTACGCACGCTCTAAGCAGGGGGGACTTTTTCAGATCTAAAATAAGTCAAAACTGGACCGTATGTCAATATTATTTTGAAAGGAAAGTTCTTTTTAACGATCATTTGCAGAGAAAAGTAGAATTTTGAGTCTTTTTCTTTATTTTATTTTTAACACAATACAACTAAATACCAATAAATCTGAGTTTAGCGGATCATTTTCTAAATAATTGGCAGCACCTTAGAGTTTAGGGTTACCTTGAGGAGAAATGAAGCTCTCAAGGGCACTGCTCTAAACCAAATAATTGTAAAGTATATCAAAAATGCACTCAAATGTGTTTGTGCAATTAAATCTTTGTCCGATTGTTTTCCATTTAAAAATGACCAAAGGCTTGAGAAGAGTAGATTCTTTATATGGATTAGTGATGTCCATAGACGTCTTGATAAGTTTTAAATTCATGATTAATGCTGTTATATTGAGGGGCATTAAACCTGCAGCTTCTTCCCTCACTGTGAGCATAGAGACTGCTGCAGCTGCTGCACTTTTATGATTATCCTCCAGTCTCTCTCTCTGTAAAGTGGACTACTGTACAGCCCAGCTTCAGACACTCAGTGTGTATTGTATAATGTTCATGTTATGTTTATGTTATTTGGTAGGGACAGTGCAAGTTAATGAACAAGCCACACCGGATTGTAGCCTTGGGCTAATTTCCATCCGTCGTCCCCCATGCGCACTCTCAAACACACTCTCATTCATCCTGGCCTATTGTACATGTTTTAGTGGTAGGGGAAACCGGAGTACCCGGAGCAAACCTACGCAGACACGGGGAGAACATGCAAACTCCACACAGAAAGGCCCCGGCCTTGGTGGGAATCGAACCCGGACCTTCTAGCTGTGAAGCACGAGCGCTAACCGCTGCTACCGTGCACGGCTCCTCGTTTAATCCTTACTTCAAAATGCTGCTTTGGGTGAGGCACTCGTGACAAAACAATGGTGTTGGATAAATTCACAGTGACATCGGGCTAGAAACTGGGACGGTCGTGGGTAAACTGGGACATCAGGTCACCCTAAACATGCTCAGAGTTCTTTAGACAACTGTCACAAAAGTCACCACTTCCAGACACGTTTTCCTACTTTGAATAATGTGTAATTAAGTCTCAGTCTTAAAACATTTTACCTTCTGATGCCGCTCGTCATAGGCCTTCTAATCTTCTCTGAATTTAATCATTCCACCTTGAAGTTTCCCCTTGTTCCCTCACGTGTTGCTACTTCCTCTTCAATAAAAAAGCCCCGTCTTTATTTCCTTTAACCCCGACTACATGTGCAGGTTCACCCAGAAAAACGATTAATCCCATGGTCTGGATTCTATATAACACTGGTCTCATTTCTGTCAGTATGTCCTCTCTGCTGTCAGAATGGCTGTATTAAAGATGAGCATAGGAGATTTGAGTCTGAACATATCACAGATCTCGCTTTATTAGAAATGAGAGTGTGCAGATTTCTAACAGGATCTACTGGGTTCAAGAGTGGAGCTCCGGACTGTGGCTCAGGCGGCAGAGATGAGGAAACCAAACATACAATAAAACATAAAATAAAATGATGAAATAAATCACATGGATGTGCAGCTGATGAACAAGTTTTAACAGAAAACATGTGAAATAAAGTCAAACATTTGGAAAATAAATCTGTTTGGCTCCAGTTCACTAAAAATCAGTGAATCGTCTTCAGACACTCTGTCCTCTGTGGACCCTCATGTGGGATTTGAGATGAGACTTTACGGAAAAAGCTTTGTGACAGACTGCACAGCTGAAAGGTTTCTCTCCTGTGTGTGTTCTGACATGTCTATCTAAACTGTTTTGTTGTGTAAATGTCTTATTACAGGTTTGACATCTAAAAGGTTTCTCTCCCGTATGCAGTCTCATATGTAAATCTAGATGAATTTTTTGTGTAAAACTCTTGTTACAAATTGAACAGCTGTATGGCTTTTCTCCTGTGTGCAGTCTTGCATGTGAATCTAGATTACCTTTTTTTGTAAAACTCTTGTCACAAATTGAACAGCTGAAAGGTTTCTCTCCTGTATGTGTTTTTCTATGATATGATAAAGCTGATATTTGAGCAAATGTTTTTCACATAATGAACAGCTGTATGGCTTTCTCCTGTGTGCAGTCTTACATGGCTATCATAATTACATTTTAGGGTAAAGGTTTTCTTACAGGTTGGACAACTAAAAGGTTTCTCTCCCGTATGCACTCTCATATGTAAATCTAGATGACCTTTTTGTGTAAAACTCTTGTTACAAATTGAACAGCTGTATGGCTTTTCTCCTGTGTGCAGTCTTACATGTCTATCAAAATTACATTTTAGGGTAAAGGTTTTCTTACAGGTTGGACAACTAAAAGGTTTCTCTCCCGTATGCACTCTCATATGTAAATCTAGATTACCTTTTGTGTAAAACTCTTGTTACAAATTGAACAGCTGTAAGGTTTCTCTCCCGTATGCAGTCTCATATGTAAATCTAGATTACCTTTTTGTGTAAAACTCTTGTTACAAACTGGACAGCTGTAAGGTTTCTCTCCTGTGTGAACTCTAGTGTGTATTACTAAATCCTTTTAGACCAACATTTCTTGTTACAAACAGAGCACTGGTGCTTCTTCCTCTCAGCTCCACTGTCGGCTCCTGCCTTGTCTCCACTGTGGACACTGGTCTGTGGTGCAGACTTGTATTTGGGGAATAGACCTGTGCTTTTTGCAGTTGGAAAGCTGGGCTGTTCCCAGTCGTCATCATTGTCAGTGTCAGACGAGTGCTCAGTGTGTCCCTCAGTCTCTGAGTGGAAATGTGGCTCTGAGCTGATGTCCTCTCCCTGCGTTTCCTCTCGGTGCTCAGTTTGTCTTTGTTGAAGCAGTGAGGACTCTTCAGTCTTCACACAGACAGCACTGGACTCTGGGACAGGCCTGAAAGAGGGATTTAAATATAAATATATTTAAAATCTGCAGTCAGTTTGTGTGAGTGAAATGTGTGACATGTTTAAAGTGGTGCAGCCTACACTGGCAGCTGCTCTTCCTCCTGTTTGACGCTCTGTTCCTCTGGCTCCTCTTTAGTCCGTGGAGTCTCTGTGATTTCCTGCTTCAGACCGGGACCAGGACTCGTTGGGATCTGGACATTCGCTCTGACCAGTTGGACCCTCGGGCTCAGAACCTTGTCCAGGAGCTGCTGTTTCCTCTGGTTCTCCTGTTTGGAGCCACACAGTTCCTCCTCATACTCCGCTATCGTTCTTTCAATCAGCACAAATATGTCTTCAGCCGCCGCAGCCAGACGCTCATTCACCAGAGCTCTCAGCGTTGGGCACCAGACATTTTTACAAAGTCACAAACAGGTGGAGACGACTTCAGCCCTAAACAGAGACAACAGAGAAAACAATGAGGTTCAGCTCTAACAACACGTCTAATGTGACCATCATCTGTGAGCCGTGGCTCTGACTCTAACTGCAGATCAGCCGCTACTGAGAGATTAGAACTTCATCAAATATCAGACTGAGAACAACAAGAACAAACTACTAATGGAACATGTGTTTGTTGAGTCTGAACTCAAGTCTCAACTTTAAGTGTTTTGAGGAACTTGGGAAAATACCATTGATTTAAATGTTTGAAATAATTTACTCCGTCTCTAAAGAGGATATTAAGGAATAGATTTAACACAGTCACTTTAGAGAGAGCAGGGTAATATACATAAATACATAAACATAAATAATCATGTAACATTTAAGGGCGTTTTCGAGCATGTTTTGACTTTTCATTGTAAGTTTTCTTTCCGTTCATAACTCCATCTGCAGATCGAGACGTTTACCCCAAAGAAACAAACAAATGATTAATTTGGTCTGAGAAGTAGAAAAGACTAACGCTTTAATCAATAATGTTACATGAAGATAAAATGTCCATTACCGTTAGCCCACTGATTACCTTTACAGAACAAATTCACTTATCAGTTCAAATGCAATAATTATTATAAATCCGTAGCTTTATTTAGTCCAAATGTTGTTCTTCTTTATCGTTTATTCCATTGATGTTTCCTCCAAGTTAAACATTACAATGTCTAATAGTAAATATTTCTCCTTTCGTGTTAGTCTTAGGCCACATTCAGACCAAAAGAGATTGAAGGAGTCAGGGGCGAGTGATTTACATGTTATCTCTATGCCAGGGGCGCTAAGGAGGGAATGACTGGCCGGTGGTGCGATGGATGAGAGTAGAGCTGGAGATGAGGGCGAGTAGAACGACCAGAACGGAACGAATGTGGCGGAAGGGTCGTTGGCATCTGGAGCGAAGCGGTAAAAATGTCGCCTCCACCGCCTCCTCGCTCGAGTTGAAAAATCGGAACTTTTTGGTCAATATGCGGCGCGTTGACCAATCAGAAGACGAGCTGTTTTGTTACGCGAGCACAACATGCCGGTCACAGAGCGGCCTGAGAGCGGGAGGATGAGGAGAGAAGACCCGAGACGGGGATTTGATCTACAGGCTCCACTCTGTGTGTGGACCACAGCACTCACATCCCCGACCTCTCCTACTTAATAAGACACAAATGTTTCCCCAAAATACCCAGATTCTGATAGAGGAAAGTGCGATTGGTGACTGAGACACCACTGCATTGATTAATGTCTGTAAACTCTTTTTTTTTTTCTTCGGAACGGACGTAGGGAACTGACCCATAAGCCCTTTCAGATGAAGCACAAAATGCATGTAGCTCTCTACAGACATTTGAAAGCTCCAGAGTGGCTGACTCATAGCAGCGATGGAGGACCACTTGGGGGAGCTGGTCAAGTTCGCTGTACTAAGAGTTCCATCGCGTCACCAGGCCAGGGTCCGCAATGGGATCATCCCAACCCTTAGGAGAAGCCACAAGTCCTGGACAAGGATTTTTGCCCTGGTCAGGTAAGGAAGTATGTATCCCAAGGGATCATATTGGCTGGCAAGAATGCGATAAATGTCCCTTAGAGTTGGAGGAGAAAGACTGGGAGACGTAGGAACCTTTCCTTTGTAGGTGAAGACATCTGTGCGACAGTTCCAACATCGGCTCCTGTGGGTCATTCGTTGTGTGGGAGACTCAGAGGTCGCAAGGACTGGAGCGAGCGGCAGAAGGAAGATGGCGACTCTCAAACCTCCAGTAAGGAGGAATGGACGCAGGTCATTAACGAACTGTCGAGCGGCGTCTGCTGTAGGAAACTTTGCAAGCAGTTGTCCACATAAAATGAATGCTCGACGGACTTGCGGAGATCATGCTCTGGTTCAAGGTGGTCCTTGGCAAGACGTTGGAGAGCATAGATGGCACAACAAGCAGTACTGAAAGGTAAGACTTGCCACTCATAGACTCTTGGTTCCTCCGGTCGTAGGTTTCTCCAAAGGAAACGGAGTAAGGGGCATCCTCAGGGAGCAAGCGTACTTGGTGAACATGGCCTTGATGTCCCCAATGACAGCCACTTGGTGCTGCCTGAAACGGAGAAGCACACCAAGCAAAGTTGGGCCAAGGATGGGACCAGGGAGGAGGCAGTCATTTAAGCTTAGTCCTTTATGGTGGTAAGAGCAGTTAAACACCAGCCGATGTTTACCACTGTGCTGGGTGACCACATGATGTGCCAGAAACCAGGATCTAGAGCCAGAACAGAGTCAGGATCTACAGGAAGGACATAACCAGCTTCAAGAAGTGTCTCAATCTCTTGGCAGTGCACCTCAGCAAGAATGTGATCTTTGTCAAGACGTTTCTCGGTCCGCTTCAGAACAGGAAGAAAGGAAGCTACGTCAGTACTTAGTGAAGGAGATTGAGGATGGCGGAGAAAAGGGGTAGCATATCGCCATTGACCTTAACATTGACTTTCTGGGTCTTAGAGTCCAACAGCGCAAGGGCGTACTGGTCTTGTTTTGAACGGGTCACGTCCTTTTCATTCTGCCGGGGTAAAGTGTCCAGTTGCCAGAGTTTCACCACGTTTCTCATTAACTCGTATGAGAAAGGGGTAGCAGTGAAGTAGCATTGGGTATCTGGAACAGAGGTAAGGTTGGCAGAGGAAGGACCTTGGAGTGCCCATCCAAGTGCAGTACGGACTCCGGAAGGACTACCAGAAGGACCAAAATGCACAGGCTCAATTGGGACTATCAGATGATGATGATCTGAACCCAGCAGTACCAGAGGTTGAACACCATCGAGGGAGGATAAAGGTAGGTCTCTCAGGTGTTGGTACCGCTTCTGAAGTGCAGCGGTAGGACAAGAATGTTCCATCAGATTCAAGATGTCCGCTGTGAAGGCATTCTTCACCTCATATGTGATAGGGTGTTCAGCGAAAGGTGAAATGGAAAAGTTCACTCTGGACCCCTGCACCTGAAGGACATCACGGCGAACGGTCTGAAGGTTAAGGACTTCAGACTCCCCGGAAAGGTTAAGCGCTTTAACAGCAGGAGAGAGAATGATAGACCTTTCGGACCCATCGTCTAATATGGCATAGGTTTGAACGGCGGTCGTGACTGTGCAAGACCACAGGGACCACCTTCAGGATGACTTGAGCAGAACGGTTTGGCCGGTCAAGGTAAAGATCTGGAGTGGGAAGGCTAACCATCATACAAGCATTACCAACAGCAGGTAAACTATTGTGCAGAATGGTCAAATGGAGTTTATCACAAGTACTGCAAGGCTTCTTAAGCGTGCAAGCCTCAGGGGAATGTTTCCGACAGCATCTCCAACAGCGATCATTATCACGTATCCAAGAGCTCCTTTCAGAGGCTGTCATCTTGCTGAAGGTCCAGCAACTGTTAAGGAAGTGTTTCTTGTTGTTACAAAAAGGACAGTAAGGCTGAAATTTGGGTTACGGGCAGGCTTCTTTGCTGGAAAGGCTGCAACGCTCTGAGGTATGGAAGGTGGCACTTCTGTAGACAGATACATAGTGGCTGGTTTAACAACATATTTGAGAAGTGGTTTAGGCTCGTTTCTCACCTCTCTTCTGTCCTCTTCAGAAGCAGTAACAGTGTTGTGAGACAATCGGCGAGCATGAGCCTTTGTTTGAAGCCATGCTGACAGGTCCATTAAGGTATAGGTACGCAGGTGGATGCTTAAGTCTTTCAAGTAGGATTTGGTATTTGTATTGCTCAGACAGGTGCTTATGGATACTGAGAAGGCTATCGAAGGCCATTTTGAGTAGCAAAAGTCACTCTTAGGAATCCCATAAGAAGAAGAAATCAGGAGCTCCGTCATAGTTGGAGTACCGCCAGCTTGTTGTCTTTGCTCCTGTGGAGCATGAGGAACGTAGTAGTTGGAGGTGTCATTGGAGACGGTTGGCTGCCGACCATCCCTGTCAGATAGCAGAGTTTCTTGCGCTGAAGAAGGGCCGGAGGCTGTATTCTGGGTTCTTCGGGAGGGCTGGGACCGAGGAAGAGTGGAAGGGGCTGTCACCGATGTAGTAACAGGGAAAGAAGCCATTAGAGGAGCAGAGGGAAGAGGTGCTGGCAGACCTGCAACTCCTAAGCTGAACAGGGATGAAGCTGCTCCATCTGCAGGCTGTATTTTGGACAAGCTGGTACTAGCTCGTTGTTCTAGGCTAGCACCTGGGCCTTCAAAGTAAAGAGACAACATCTTTGCCTCCTCTAAGTCCCACTCCGCTTGCCGTATTCTCCTATCCCTTGTCATCCGATTGGAGAGGTGCTCGCGGGCCAAGGAAGCCTCACGCGCTTGCTCATCCAGTCTCCTCAGATGCTCCTCGACCTTTTCCTCCTCCTGCTGTTGATGCCGAAGTTCATCCAGCTCCATATGCCTTAATCGCTCCTCCAATTGCGCGAGTTGTGGCGCATCGAGAGACTCCTTCAAGGTTTCAACAGGCCTTTGACTGCAAGAAGAAGTCCTTGAACTAGAACACGACTCTGCGTGGTCAAAGATGCGTTCATCATAGTGTGCAGGGAACAGACTGACCTTGTAGTCCTTGAGATATGAAGGCATCCTCCTCTCCCTACGGCTGCTTCTCACACTAGGTGCAGGATAAGTGGAGTTTTGTTTCGGCCTGGCCCCAAGCTGTGGGTATGGAACGGAAAGGATGGGTCAACAGCAGAACCTCCCCATGTGGCCCAAAGTCCGAGCCATGTTGGGTTGGTGCAGGGGTGGGTTAGGTTCGGATAATGCTGTTGCTTCAGCTTGGGTTTGGTGATCCAGCTCCTCTGTTCCCAGTAGTAGAGGAGGGTCACTTGAAACGAACTGTGTTGCCTTATCCATCTATAGGGTTTTAATATCCGGCTCGAAGGACCATTGTAAATTTTGTGACTCTGGTAATAGTAAAACCTATAGATGGATAGAGAGGCAGGAGACAAGGGATCAGTTCAATAGATTTATTTCTCCACTTTTGTGTTCTGTCCAGCTCTCTTTGCCTTTAGGGCTAGAAGCGTGGTTTCTTTTATCTTTTTGCCTTTAGGGCATGAGACATGGTTTCATCTAGGACGCATGCTCAGCATGAAGGCAGGGAAAAGACAGAACAATGGAGTTTAGTGTCCTTTATAGATTGATGATTGCTGATCAGCAGCAGGTGGTGGAGGGCGGAGTAAACAGGGAAGGTGTGCTTGGTTTATCCACCTTCATCCATGTGTATGTTCAGGGCTCCTTGGATGATGGGAATTTCTCACAATGTCTGTAAACCAGATAAAACGCAAAGACTGGGATTATAATACCATTGCCTTATTGCAGCTGCTGCAATAAGGCAATAAGGCTGTAAAGTGGACTACTGTACAGGCCAGCTTAAGAAACTCAGTGTGTATTGTACAGTATAATGCACGGCTCCTCGTTTAATCCTTACTTCAAAATGCTGCTTTGGGTGAGGCACTCGTGACAAAACAGGACAGAGCGTGTGTGACAAATCAATGGTGTTGGATAAATCCACGGGGACTTCGGGCTAAAAACTGGGACATCAGGTCACCCTAAACATGCTCAGAGTTCTTTAGACTACTGTTACAAAAGTCACCATTTCCAGACACGTTTTCCTACTTTGAATAATGTGTTATTAAGTCGCAGTCTTAAAACATTTTACCTTCTGATGCCGCTCGTTCATATGCCTTCTAATCTTCTCTGAATTTAATAATTCCACCTTGAAGTTTCCCCTTGTTCCATGGCTGTATTAAAGATGAGCATAGGAGATTTGAGTCTGAACATATCACAGATCTCGCTTTATTAGAAATGAGAGTGTGCAGATTTCTAATAGTGTGTACAGACCAAACGCTGACACGCCACCAACTCCATGTTAACCCTATGTAGACGCGCTTCGAAATGTAAGCAAAGATGTCCGCGCGTATGAAGCGTAGCAAATGCGAGCAGATGAGGATTAACGCGCGTCAACACCAGGGAGAACAGCGCGGTACAGAGCAGCGATGCCCCGCCCACTGCTTCATGCACTCAAGTAATCACAATCTACACGTGCGTTCATTTACGCCTTGTTAACCAATCAGGGACTGGGCTCAAATAGTGAGCACACGCGTCACCTGTTACCTGCAGCAGTGGCGCAAAAAGGGCAACGCAATATATGCCTTTCATAGGGCGCCAATAGTGATGTGTCGGTCGCGAACGATCCGGCTCTTTTGAACGAGTCTTTACAGTGAACGATATGAACAGGTTCGCGGAGTTTTTTTTTTATTCCTCTTTGGGGAGGGGCGTCACTTTAGTTGTGCTTATTTTGCGAAACAAAAGTCACTGCTGGAGTGGGGCAGAGAGGAGTGGAGGATTGCAGAGGGACAGTCATCTCCACCCCCCACGAGGAGCTCAAAGTGAGCATAAGGCAACAAGTTTGAGAAATAAAAGTCCTAATGAAATAATAAACACGGTTACAGAGGAGATCTCGTTGAAGCTTGCGTTGTTTTCTCCCCTCTTGCGCGTGGGAGAGAGAGGGAGAGGAGGAAAAGTTACGTGAATGAAGCAACAGAAGCTTAATCGGGCCGTGTGATTGTTTTTTTGTGATAACAAACTCCATAGAGGGAAATGTCGATGTTATATTGTGTGAAAACAACACAGTGAAAGAGGCGTTTTGATTCAACGCGATCTCCTCTGTAACCGTGTTTTATTTCATTAGGACTTTTATTTCTCAAACTTGTTGCCTTATGCTCACTTGAGCTCCTCGTGGGGGTGGAGATGACTGTCCCTCTGCCAATCCTCCACTCCTCTCTGCCCCACTCCAGCAGTGACTTTTGTTTCGCAAAATAAGCACAACTAAAGTGACGCCCCTCCCCCAAAGAGGAATTTAAAAAAAATACTGCGCGAACCCGTTCACTGTAAAGACTCGTTCAAAAGAGCCGGATCGTTCACGACCGACACATCACTTTCGGCGCCCCTATGAAAGGCATATATTGCGTATGCCCTTTTTGCACCACTGCTGCAGGTAACAGGTGACGCTTGTGCTCACTATTTGAGCCCACGCTTCATACGCGCTTACATTTCGAAGCGCGTACATAGGGTTAACATGGAAGTTGGTGGCGTGTCAGCGTTTGGTCTGTACGCACCATAAGTGTTTGAGGAACTTGGGAAAATACCACTGATTTAAATGTTCGAAATAATTTTAGTCCGTCTCTAAAGAGGATATTAAGGAATAGATTTAACACAGTCACTTTAGAGAGAGCAGGGTAATATACATAAATTAATAAACATAAATACATAAATAATCATTTAACATTTAAGGCTGTTTTTCTCTTTTCATTTTAACAGTTTTCTTTCTGTTCATAAACTCCATACTTTACTTTACTTTATTTGTTTATTTGAGCAGCAACACTCTGCTCAAAAGGAGTGGGCCGAAGCAAGAGCTTATAAGCCCCGCCCTCAAAATCAATACAATTAAAATAATCATTTCACAAGAACATAGTGGAACAACAAAGGAACAAAACAGCAACAAGGAAACAACAGCAAAACAAAATAAACCCTACACATCCGACCATACCCTAAAACAGAACAATACTGATTACAAAACAACTATGAGAATGCCACATACTTACAAACTATTTACAAAGAACTATAACTTACAAAACACTGTTTGAAGTGTTTGTACATTAACAAAAGGTACAGAAAAAAAGCACAATTACAACAACGGTCTATATTCTATCTTTATATTAAGCGCTGACGAAGACCTGGTGGTCGAAACATGTTGGCTTGGCCATTGTAAATGACCATTAAGTATTTTGCTTTTATTTTATTTTGGCGTTTGCCATCAGCTACAGTTAACTTCCTGTTAGAGTCAGATTTTATTTTGAAAGAACCATTTTCCTGCTAATTGTTCACGCGAGCTAGCTTAACGTAAAAAAGGAGAAAAGGAGAAAAAGAAAAGTTACGACAGAGCGAACGAAATGCATTTCATAATTAGCTACCCCTTTGTAGAGGAACAAGGTACGTTTACAGTGAAATATAAGTACATGTTTTAAATGTTTGTGTTACAAATTGTCAATTTTAAGGCCAAAGCTAAGGTTAAATTTAAGTGAAAGGTTGTAAGAGTATGGAAATTAGCTTACACGCTGTTTTTATTGTGTGTCCCCAGCTCTTACGGTGAATTTTCGGGTTTTGCCATTAAACCTTAAATCATCAGTCAAGTGTCTTCCTTCATGCGGGGGGGTATGCTACAGTAAGAGCTTGCCTCCAGGAAGAGTGAGACCTTGTCGCCTGGGAGAAGCACGAGCAACCGAGCCCTGCGAGGACCGCGCTTCACCCCATGTGCTACAACGAGCTACCCGCGGTCTCAAGGAACGGCACGGCGCGGAACAACGAGTTGCAGCAACGGTTTAAGGCTACGGTGACAAGCGATTGCTCTGAACATGGCAAATACAAAAGAACAGATAAATGAAAAGGACCAACCTGAGGAGTTGCAATCTAAAATGGATGAAACAGTTGTTGAAGCGGTACCAAGGCGATCAGAACGGCATAGTGTGCCCACAGAGAAAATGCTTCAATACCAAAATGATGAACAGTCAAAAAGAGAGAGAAAATTATTAACCATTTATGAACATTGGAAAGGTGTGGTAAGAGTCTACAGAGAAGACTTAAAAAGAGATATATCAGATTCACGGTTAGCAGAAATGGCCGATGATATTGAAAAGACAGTATATGACATGACAAAGGCATACAGTGAACTAAGAGAGCGTAATGCACCGTCCCATGTCATAAGGCGCAAAATGGACTCTTGCGAATCAGTGACAAAGGACATTATGAAAATCATTTCTGAGCGTTTAGCAGCCATAGATGAGTATGATGCAGATAGAGAAAAGCAGCGCCTCCATCAGCTCTTAACCTTTGAACATGCTAAGTCCATATTTGGCACTGCATCACAGTCAAGTTACACTCAGAAGCAAGTATAGCTGCCAAAGAATTGATGCAGCTGCAGAATTAGCTGCAAAGGAAGCTCAGTATAAAATCACAGAAGAGGAAATTAAACAAAAGGACAAAATAAGAGAAATGGAAGAGAAACACAGGAAGGAATTAGATGCACAAAAGTCTGAATTAGAGCGTTTACAAGCAGAAAAGGAAAGGCAAGCTGCACGTGCAAAGTTAGAGATTTACGACAAGGAATTAAGAGTTGATATGGACGGTCAGTTAATGGTACATAACAATGGGACCTCTCCTGTCAACCAAAGCTTCGTACAACCAGCGCCAGCGCTCTCTACAGACTCATATCATCCCACTCCTGCAACAGTATGCATCCATCCCTGTCAGCAATCCTGTACAACAACCATACTCTCAATTTGTCCCTCCATCGCCTCCTACAGACATTTCCCAGCTGGCTAAAGCTATCCAAGACAGCATAGCTGTAAACAGAATCCCAGTGCCAGTGCCCATGGTGTTTAGCGGAGATCCCATCACCTACATAGAATGGAAGGCTTCCTTCAGCTCATTGGTGGATTGCAAAGGTATATCTCCTGCTGACAAACTGCACTTGTTAAAAGGTATATCACTGGTCCAGCACTTAAATGTCTTGAGGGCACATTTTATCGCAGTGATGAAGAGGCTTACAAAGATGCATGGAAAAGGCTTGACCAACGCTATGGTCAGCCTTTTGTTGTTCAAAAGGCATTCAGAGACAAATTGTCAAAGTGGCCTAAAATCCACTTCAAGGATGCAGAAGGTTTACGGACATTTTCGGATTTTCTCACGGCCTGTCTCCAAGCAACACCACACGTAAAGGGCTTAGAGATACTAAGTGACTGTGAGGAGAACCAGAAGTTATTACAAAAGATTCCAGAATGGCTCGCAACACGTTGGAATCGTCGGGTCACAGTGGCTCTCATGGAAGGTAAAGATTTCCCCTCCTTCAAGGATTTTGCTGAGTTTGTAGCACTAGAGGCGGAAATTGCATGTAATCCTGTGACTTCTTCATACGCACTCCATTCATGCAGCTCATCCCTGGAAAAAAGGCACACAAAAGAAATTAAACCAAACAGATCTGCAACACAAGTCTTTACAACACAAGTTTCAGTACATGCTGCAAAGTCAAATGACACAAAGTTAAAGGCACAGTGCATGTTCTGCAAAGATGAAAAACATCAGTTGTCAAAATGTTCAAGCTTCTCAGAAAGTCACTCGACGACAAACGGACATTTGTAAAGGACAATAAATTGTGCTACGGGTGCTTAAAGGTGGGTCACAGTGCCAAGGACTGTCGTCATCGCCACACATGTGACACTTGCAAAGGACGTCACCCCACTTGTTTGCACAATGAGAATCACAAGGCAAATGAAAGACCTCAGAGCTCCACAAACGTCACTCCAATCACAGAGAATGATACTACTGCAGCCACAGCTCTAAACGTCACAAAGGTGGGTCAATCAGGTAGTACCTCCATGATTGTTCCTGTGTGGGTTTCCACTGCCCAGAGTCCGTCTAAAGAGCAGTTAGTGTACGCTTTATTAGACACCCAAAGTGACAACACATTTGTAAGTGAAGAAGTAACTAACCACTTACAAGCAGACTCCCATCCGGTGAAGCTAAAACTAACCACAATGCTTGGAGTTCACATGACGGTCAAAAGTCAGAGAGTATCAGGGCTACGTGTGAGAGGTTATAACTCCGATGTTCAGATTGACCTACCGCCCTCTTACACAAAGGACTATATCCCATTTAACTATGACAACATACCCACAAATGAAACGGCAAAGCAATGGCCCCATCTGTCAGAGATAGTTGATAAGGTACCTCCTCTCCTGAGCTGTGATGTTGGACTACTCATTGGATTTAATTGTCCCAGGACTCTAGCTCCAAAACAGGCGCTACTCGGAAAGGACAATGAGCCATTTGCAATACAGACAGATCTCGGGTGGAGTATTGTTGGTGGTGCCACAACGGAGTCAAATGCAACTGAAACAAGTCTCTGCCACAGAGTTACGGTAAGGGAACTACCTCCCATAACACCTATGGACGTGATCAATGTTCTTGAGTCAGATTTTAAGGACGCAAAGGCAAGCGACAAAACTGTCTCACAGAGGATCTAATTTTTCTGGACAAACTTAAGGAAGGAATAAAGAAAAACGAAAAAGGACACTGTGAGATGCCTCTTCCATTCAAACAAAGACCACACTTACCAGACAACAGAAGGCTTGCAGAAATCAGACTCGAACACTTAAAGCGAAAGTTCAACAAGGATGAGAAATACAAAAAGGACTATGTTGCATACATGAATAACATAATTGAAAGAGGGGACGTCGAAGAAGTACACAATGAAGGAACACAAGGTGAGCAGTGGTACATCCCCCACCATGGGATTTATCACCCCAAAAAGCCCACAAAACTGCGTGTCGTATTTGACTGTTCAGCCAAACACAAGGGAACAAGCCTTAATGATCATCTTCTCCAAGGGCCGGACTTGATAAACAATTTGACAGGCGTTCTCCTAAGATTCAGGCAACATACTATCGCTTTAATGTGCGATATAGAAAAGATGTTCCATCAGTTTCACGTTGATGAAAGGGACAGGAACTATCTACGTTTCCTCTGGTGGAAAAACGGAGATACAAGCACACAACTCGAACCTACAGAATGAAGGTACACCTTTTCGGTGCGGCATCGTCTCCAGGCTGTGCCAATTACGGACTGAAGTACTTGGCCAAAGAGCACTTCGACTCGTACCCAGCAGGTTCACAGTTTATGGAGAAAGACTTTTATGTCGATGATGGAGTTACGAGCACAAGCACAGTGGAAGGAGCAATACAGTTGGCACAGGAGGCCAGAGAAATCTGCAGCAAAGGTAACCTCCGTCTTCACAAGTTCATTTCTAACAGTCGCACTGTTTTGCAAGGCATCCCTCTATCAGAATGTGCTGTAAAAACAAACACAAAGGACTTAACATTCAAAGACATGCCACAAGAAAGGGCACTAGGCATTCAATGGAACATTGAAAAGGACTGTTTCAAATTTGACAACACACTAAAGGTACAGCCAGCCACACGCAGAGGCATTCTATCCACTGTCGCGTCAATCTACGACCCGCTTGGATTCTTAGCGCCATATGTACTAAACGGAAAGAGGATCTTGCAAGAATGTGCCAACAAGGTATTGAGTGGGACGACCCCTACCAAACCCTCTCAAGCCAAGGTGGGAGAGTTGGCAAAGTGACTTTGTGAACCTAGAAAGGCTAAACATACCTCGCTGTTATCTGCCTGCTAGTTTTGGTGAGCCTAAAGAAGTAGAGTTACACCACTTTTCAGATGCAAGCTCAAGTGGTTATGGACAATGCAGCTATCTGAGAGCCAAAAACGTTAAAAATGAGATTCACTGCGCTCTGATAATAGCAAAAGCTCGAGTCTCTCCGACCAAACTTGTTACAATCCCCAGACTTGAACTCACGGCAGCTGTAGTTTCAATCTCAGTCAGTAACATGTTACGGGAAGAACTGTGTTATGATGTGAAAAGGGAATATTTCTGGACTGACTCAAAGGTGGTACTGGGCTACATAAACAATGACGTACGCCGTTTCCACACTTTTGTAGCCAACAGGGTCCAAAAGATTAAACAAAGTACCAGCCCTCAGCAATGGTTTTATGTACCGTCAGAAGTAAACCCAGCGGACAGTGCTTCAAGAGGCCTAACTGTCAATGAGTTAGTTAAGTCTAGCTGGTTTACTGGCCCCGCCTTTTTGTGGAAAAATGAACTGCCCACACCACAAACCGTTGAGCTGGATCTAGCTCTTGGCGATCCTGAAGTCAGAAAGTGCAGACAATGTTAACTAAAGTCATAGACACTGCAAGTCTTGCTGAACGTCTAAGTAAGTTCTCGTCGTGGTCCAATGCAACCAAAGCTGTAGCACATCTCATAAGAAGAGCTAAGCACATCAAGTCAAATGCACCTGCTACAGTGAGTGAACAGGAAAATGCTGAACTTGTGATCATTCGTGATGTGCAGAGTCAAAGATATGAACAGGAAATAAAACTGTTGAACAAAGGAAAGCAGCTCCCACATCACAACAAACTGTTTAAATTGGACATTTTCATGGATACAGATGGTCTCCTCAAGGTGGGAGGAAGACTCCAACATGCAACAAGTGACACTTTCAAACACCCAATCGTAATCCCAAAGGATCATAATGCAGCCAATCTCATAATATCTCACTGTCACAACAAAGTAAAACATCAAGGCAAAGGATTCACCATAAATGAAATCAGATCCAAGGGCTACTGGATTCCCGGAATGAGTAAAACAGTTGCTTCATTCATCCGCCAGTGTGTGACCTGCCGCAGACTCCGCAAAGCTCCAGAGGGTCAGAGGATGAGCGACCTACCTCCACAACGCTTAGAGCCCTCTCCTCCATTCACACACTGCGGCATGGACTGTTTTGGTCCATTTATGACTACAGAAGGAAGGAAACAACACAAACGGTATGGACTCTTATTCACTTGTTTTGTTCTCGTGCCATTCACATCGAGTTACTAGAGGACTTGTCCACTGATGCATTTATTAACGCATTAAGGTGTTTCATTTCAATCAGAGGTGCAGTCCGACAAATACAAAGTGACCAGGGAACAAACTTTGTTGGTGCTCGCAATGAGTTTAAGGCAGCCTTAAATGAACTGGACACTGAGCGACTAACAACTTACCTATCTGAAAGACAATGTGACTTTGTGATGAACGCACCCCACTCCAGTCACGCAGGGGAGTGTGGGAGCGTCAGATAAAGACTGTCAGAAGTGTGCTAAATACCACTCTGTCACTTGCTCATGGTAGGCTCAATGATGCTTCATTAAGGACTTTATTTTATGAAGCCATGTCTATAGTCAACAGCAGGCCCCTGACTGTAGATAACTTGAACAGCCCTAACAGCTTAGAACCACTTACGCCCAATCATCTGCTCCACATGAAGTCCAACGCACCACTGCCCCACCTGGCGCTTTTCCAAAGGAGGATCTTTATGGTAAAAGGAGGTGGCGTCGTGTGCAGTTCCTTGCAGAGCAGTTTTGGAGCCGTTGGAGACGGGAATATGTTCACAACATCATTTCAAGGCAAAAGTGGCACTCACCAAAAAGGAATCTAAAGGTTGGTGATGTTGTGTTGGACATGGACGAACTAACGCCCAGAGGCGAATGGAGACTTGCAAGAGTTCTAGAGACTGTCAATGGAAAAGATGGGCTTGTGCGAAGAGTAAAAGTCTCACTCGGAGAAAAGAGACTCAATGACAAAGGTCAACGCTCTAGTAAGCTATCAGTTGTAGAGCGCCCAGTACAAAAACTTGTCTTGTTGTTAGAATGTTCTTAAGGTAACCTCTTTATATGGGTACATTGTTTGAGAAAATTATTTGTTGTTGTTCTGTAAACCCAACACTCATAATTTTGGTGGGAGTGTAAATGACCATTAAGTATTTTGCTTTTATTTTATTTTGGCGTTTGCCATCAGCTACAGTTAACTTCCTGTTAGAGTCAGATTTTATTTTGAAAGAACCATTTTCCTGCTAATTGTTCACGCGAGCTAGCTTAACGTAAAAAAGGAGAAAAGGAGAAAAAGAAAAGTTACGACAGAGCGAACGAAAATGCATTTCATAATTAGCTACCCCTGTAGAGGAACAAGGTACGTTTACAGTGAAATATAAGTACATGTTTTAAATGTTTGTGTTACAAATTGTCAATTTTAAGGCCAAAGCTAAGGTTAAATTTAAGTGAAAGGTTGTAAGAGTATGGAAATTAGCTTACACGCTGTTTTTATTGTGTGTCCCCAGCTCTTACGGTGAATTTTCGGGTTTTTGCCATTAAACCTTAAAATCATCAGTCAAGTGTCTTCCTTCATGCGGGGGGGTATGCTACAGCCATCCTAATAAAGGCCTTTTTAAGTACTTCCTCGTGCTGTGCATATTTGTTTTAGAGTGCCTGGGTTTGCTGCTTTTTTTTACGGTCTAGTTTCAAGTACGAAGTCTAGTACAAAGCAAGTAACAAAGGCGATCATTGCGTTTCTTTCAGATGGTTACCATGGTAACATTGTTAGCATTACCAAAAGTCACTAGTTTTATATTAAAAAGACAGATTAATATACATCTGCAGATTGAGACGTTTACCCCAAACAAACAAACAAATTAATAATTTGGTCTGAGAAGTAGAAAAGACTGTAATGCTTTAATCAATAATGTTACATGAAGATAAAATGTCCAATTACCGTTTAGCCCACTGATTTAACCTTTACAGAACAAATTCACTTATCAGTTCAAATGCAATAATTATTATAAATCCGTAGCTTTATTTAGTCCAAATGTTGTTCTTCTTTATTGTTTATTCTATTGATTGTTTCCTCCAAGTTAAACATTACAATGTCTAATGTCAGTTAAAGTCCATTAAACTTAGCGCAGCTGCGGGTGTTTTGCTAAATGCTAACTTCGTGTTAGCTGTTAGCATAACATTAGCATCAGGATTTAGCAACAGCAGAAACAGAGTCAACACCGAGGGAATGAAAGGTTAAACTTACTGTAGATTGAGTTAAAGTGTGTACAAAAGATTCAGATTCACAAAAGCGCAGCCACAACAGGAAGAAACGATGATGTTGTAGAAAGAAGAAGCGGGTTCCCAGAGCCTCTTCTTCTTCTTTAGTTCTTCTTCTAATGGCTTGCACAGGCTGTACACTAGCAAAGCGTAAAGTTGCCCTCTTCTGTTCACTAAAATCACTTCACTTTACTTTAGATTCTTGAGTAGAGGTTGGTATTAAACGCGAGTTTGTCCTAGACGAAAACATCGATTTTATTGAAAACACTGTAAACCCAAGGGTTGCAAGTAGGGATCAGCAGGGATGGCCATCTTGAACCACGGGATTCGACGCTGGCTGTTTCCCAATTGCGAGGATGCTCGGCGTCTCGACCACTTCGGACGTAATCCACGTCATCACAGCGCCGCCAAGTGGTGTTCCAATTCTCTCAGACCACTCGCCTCCTCGCAGTTCGACTCCTCCGTTTGGCTCATTTACGAAGGATGCACCTGTGGATCCTCCGCTGCCTCGGAGAGCTGAAATTACCCATGATGCACTGCAACACTGTTTTTTTTCTTTCTTTTTCTCACAAAACTTTATTATTTTGAAGTTTTGTTCGACATTTATGCAAAAATATCTGTAATAATAAAATCATTGGTAGAAGTGTTGTAAGCAAGTAAAGATGTAAAAGAGGTTTATATAAAGTTAATGAAAGGCCTAATAAATAGGCTTCTTTATTGATAAATCAGACCTATGGTTGTTAACGTAAGTCGGCAATTGAAGGCGATTAGTGATAAACTGGACCTGCTAAATATATTTGATATTTTAATTGAATTTCTTACAAATCCTTGCATAAATGTTATTATTTTATTCAGGCCAAAATGTTCAAACAGTAAGACATCCAACCAAAGCCAGTTTATAAACAGCTTTTATTCATAAAACAGTAGTTTTTGTAAGCATAGATTGACATTTTATTATATTATTTGACACGTGACATGACGCAGCCGCTCGCTGCGGAGGCCGTTCCAATTGAGCTCAAATGCGGCGGTACGAGGACACTCGCCTCCGTTTGGGAGGAGCCCACCACCGAGGACGTCAACGAAGTGGACAAACGGAGGACGGATCCTCGCAATTGGGAAACAGCCACTGTGTGGAAGTCTTATGGCGCATGCGTGTCAAAACACTGCTTCAAAACAAGGTTCAAACCGCGCATGTCACGTGACTGGATCTGAGAAACGTTTCATGAAACGCCGCTGTTTTGCAAGTGTTTCACTAGGGGGCACCCACGTGCCGAACACGCATTTGATTGACAGGAGTTTCAACGAACCACAGAACAGCGCACCTGTCTCAACCTATCTCCCATAAAGTTTAAAAGACATTAGCACATCTGTCCCTTGTGGGTTTTGTGAGAGGAGAGAGAGATTCCCACATTTGTTCATTCTCTCAAAAAAATACTTGTGTATGCCAGCGACAAGTGTACCTTGTGTGAGAGTGTTTTCTAAAGCAGGAGAAGTTATTAGTCAGAAAAGAAATAGACTAAGTCCTTCCACAGCAGAGAAAATTATATTTCTGAATAAAAATCTTGAAATGTGAAACTATAAACCCCTCAGTCTTTATTTATGACAATATAACACATACACACACACACACACACACACACACACACCAAATAATAGCCTCATGAAATGTAAACACATTTACATTTCATCAGAAGCACTGAATTCAAAATTATGGCACATATGTACTTGTTTTAATATGTGCAAATAACAGCTTGACTGAATTGTTATTATTATTATTAGTAGTAGTAGTATTGGCTGACCTTATGTGTCTAATCAAATTTTATCTGCGACAATACTGAATAAGATGCTCATAGGTGTTGATTTATGTTTGAAATCAAACGACCGAACCAAAGAAAATAGACGAGTCTTGATCTTACAAACCCCATTATTAAGTCAATAATGGGCCGACCATGCTCACATGTGAGAAGAGAATCAAAGAACACTTGTGATTTACAAGTTATATCTATTGAATCATATTGTTGACGAGGCAACTTCGCCCCAAAGACGTGGATGTCTTTTTTTTCTTTTCTTTTTTGAATGTTTGTTTACGTTGTTTTAAAGCATACACTGAATGAAGGATAACTGAAATAGCCAAAGGGCAACAACATTAACTCACACATAAGCCTACTGAAAAACAAAAACAACAACGACATCAACAACAAAGAAAGCAAAAGAAACAATAACAAAACAAAAACAGCCAAAGATGCGTGTGTATGCTTGAGCCCCGTAGCACCCACTGGTGTAGTGTTTCATCTCTCGGCTGAACCTTTGTGAATGTTGTAGTACTGAAACATGGCCTCTTGATGTCACTGTGGAGTCTGTTTCCAACTGTGTTTGAAGCTTCGGCACAATCGCTTCAAATGCTTTGGTGTTTCATGAAGCTTCATGTTGCCCATCCCTAGTTGCAAGTTCTTTAAATAATATTCTCCTTTCAACAGAGTAACAGGCACAGGACAGTAACACATGTGGAATAGTCTCAGGCTGACCACACTGACTGTTGGATAAAGCGGAACTAATGTTCCATAGACATGTTCCCGTACGGAGGGGTAGGGGGTCAGGATGGGCTGAGCGGATATACATTAATAAAAATAAGTTGAAACTATCACGAGGTGTCGTCTGTGTCTCCCACATAACGTTAAGCCAGATATAGCTAACGTAACATGGTGTCAGAAGTAAACTAGCCAGAAATGGGCGAGGAGGGACAAAGCACCGTGCCCCAATTAGCGGCGCCAGGCAAGTTTGACTTCACGAAAGTTACCGAGTGGTCAAGATGGCTGAAGCGGTTTGAGCGCTATAGGATAGCGTCGGGACTCGACAAGCAGTCGCAAGAGTTTCAAGTCAACAGCTTCATGTATGCTGCCGGTGACGATGCGGAGGATATTTTAAACGTCCTGCCACTGACGGAGGCTCAGAGAAAGTCATACGATGAAGTAACAGCGGCTTTCACGGCGCATTGTGTGAGCAAGAGGAACGTCATTTTCGAAAGGGCGCGATTCAACCGGAGGTGCCAGGAGCCCGGCGAAAGCGTGGAATCCTTCATAACTGCAGTGCACACATTAGCAGAACACTGTGAGTTTGGCGTTTTGAGAGAAGAGCTCATACGAGATCGCATAGTTGTGGGCATAAGAGATGCTAAACTGTCAGAAAGCTTACAGCTAGATGCAGATTTAACGCTGAATAAAGCTATGACAAAAGTGAGGCAAAGTGAAACAATAAAAAGACAACAGCCAGTACTCAGAGGAGCTGAACAGCAACCGGGACACGTAGAGATGATACAGAAAAAGTTCACAAAGAAGCCTTTTAAAGCAGCTAAATCAGACACTAAAACAGGCGAGTGCAGCAGATGTGGGCAGTTAAAGAAACACTCCTGGATGGAGTGCCCAGCGCGTGATGCGGAGTGCAGGAGGTGTCACAAAAAAGGACACTTTGCAAAGAAATGCAGATCTGCTGGAGGGGTCCATAACATTACAGAGCTCCATGGCGGAAGTGGAGACGAAGAGGACTTTGCATTTTTGGGTGAAATGGATTGTATGGGGGACGAAGAGTGGAGTGACATCGTGCACTTAAATCAGGAAAAAACTCTCTTCAAACTGGACACTGGAGCGAGTGTTACAGCGATCCCAAGCAGCATTTACTCCCTAGAGAAACATGGGACACTGCAACCACCAGGAAAACTGCTGTACGGTCCAGGTAAACAGAAGCTGGACGTTAAAGGACGCTTTAAAGGTAAACTAACTATGGATCAGAAGGCAACATTGCAGGATGTGTATGTTGTTAATGGACTGTACAAGCCATTGCTGGGTCTGCCTGCAATCAAAGCACTCAAGCTTATCAAACGAGTTAACGCGGTGCAAGCCCAGCCAGAGAACTTTAAAGCGCAGTACCCATCAGTGTTTTCAGGACTAGGGAAGTTAAAGGAGCCCTACAAGATCGAACTGGAATCAGGAGCGGTCCCATATGCTCTGTCGACTCCACGCAGAGTGCCCCTGCCCCTGCGTGACAAAGTCAAAGAGGAGCTGGAGCGTATGGAGGACATGGGAGTGATCTCCAGAGTGACACAACCCACACCATGGTGCGCTGGTTTGGTTGTGGCACCAAAAGCACGGCCGGGGAAAATAAGACTGTGTGTGGACATGACTCATCTGAATAAGTGGGTGAGGAGAGAAAGACACATTCTCCCAGCGGTCGACCACACACTCGCCATGTTGTCCGGAGCAAAGGTATTCACAAAACTCGACGCAACCTCCGGCTTTTGGCAGATCCCGTTGGCAGAAGAGAGCCGACTTTACACGACGTTCATCACCCCTTTTGGCAGATATGCATTTAATCGTCTGCCCTTTGGGATTTCATCTGCTCCAGAGCACTTCCAGCGTCGCATGTCTCAGATGCTGGAGGGGTGTGAGGGGGTAGTTTGCCACGCTGATGACATCGTTGTCTTCGGGGAGGATATGCAGCAGCACAATGAGAGGTTACACAAAGTGCTACAGACTCTCAAGAAAGAAGGACTGACACTGAACGAAAAGTGTGAGTTCTCAAAAGATAAGATCACATTTGTGGGACACTGTGTCGCAGCTGAGGGGATATCTCCAGACCCAAATAAGGTCAGGGCTATCATGGAGATGCCAGAGCCGACAGATGCAGAAGGCGTGAGGAGAGTTATGGGCATGGCCAACTACCTCGGAAAGTTTCTACCTCATCTCGCATCATATACAAAACCACTAAAGGACTTACTCAGTGAAAAGAATGAGTGGCACTGGGGAGCTCCGCAGGAGGAGGCATTTCAGAAACTGAAAACTGAACTGAGCTCACAACGTGTTCTTGCACCCTACTCCCTAACGACAGAGACGTGTGTGGCAGCTGACGCCTCATCCTACGGGCTAGGTGCTGTCCTCACACAGGAACAACCGGATGGAGCATGGAGGCCTGTAGTGTTCATCTCAAGAGGCTTAACAGAAGCGGAGAAACACTATGCTCAAATAGAGAAAGAGGCCTTGGCAGTCACATGGGCATGCGAACGACTAGCACCCTACATTCATGGACTCAGATTCAGGTTGGAGACAGACCATAAGCCTCTGGTGCCCCTCCTAAGCACAAAAGCACTGGACGACCTTCCACCGAGAGTGCTGAGGTTTCGTCTAAGACTAATGAAGTTCACATTTGACATTGTACATGTTCCGGGTAAGAGCTTGATAACTGCAGACACCCTGTCAAGAGCACCAATCAGACATGCTCTGACACAGGATGACCTAGATAACGAGCTAGAGGTCAAAGTGTTTGTAGATGCGGTGATCCAAGGTCTGCCAGCTACGGAACCAAGACTAAAAGTGATCCAGCAAAAACAGCACACGGACCCCGTCTGCGCGAAACTCATCCAGTACTGCAAGTCAGGTTGGCCCGAGAAATATGCACTATCTCCAGAGTTGGGGATATTCTGGCCGGAGAAAGAAAACATCTCTCTAGCAGGAGAGGTACTGCTAAGAGGACAAAGAATCGTGATTCCACAAGGCATGAGGCAGGAAATCTTAGAGCTACTTCACAGTGGTCACCAAGGCATAGTCAAATGCAGAGCGAGAGCCCGCCAAGCAGTCTGGTGGCCAGGACTGTCCGTGCAGATCAGCCAATTTGTGGACAGCTGCAACACATGTTCACAACATAGGGCCGAGCACAAAGAACCTCTGATGACAACTCCAGTACCACAGCGCCCCTGGCAGAGGGTGGGTACTGACCTTTTCTTCTGGGACAAAGAAACTTACATCCTTATTGTAGATTACTTCTCAAGGTACATAGAAGTGGCCAAGCTAAAGGTGGCTTCTGCAGCTACGGTGATAGCAGCTATCAAGGACACCTTCAGCCGCCACGGGATACCAGAGACAGTCGTGTCGGACAACGGACCACAGTACAGCAGTGAACTATTTAAGGACTTTGCAGTAGAGTTCGGGTTCACTCATGTCACCAGTAGCCCACGGTACCCGCAGGCAAACGGAGAAGCTGAGCGGGCTGTGGCCACGGTGAAAGGAATATGGAAAGGGGGAGGGGAGAAGACAAAAGCGCTACTAGCGTACCGCGCTACACCTCTCGAGTGCGGCTTTTCCCCTGCACAACTTCTGATGGGCAGACAGCTACAAACTATTCTGCCACAGCACCCCGTCACCCTGGTTCCTCGGTGGCCTAACATCAAAAGATTCAAAAACAAACAGAGACAATCTAAGAAAAATCAACAGCGTCACTACAACCGTCGACACAGGGCCCGTCCACTAACACCATTGCAACCGGGTCAAAATGTTTGGCTTCCAAGAGAAAACAAAGAAGGGACAGTTGTACAGCAAGCAACTACACCTAGATCATATGTCATTCACACAGATGAGGGACATATCAGACGAAATCGCACACATGTGAGGCCATTATGTTCAACACCTGTGAACACATCAGTTACTACAGCAGAACGAGAGACTACAGCAGAACGAGAGACTACTGACACACAAACAAACAGTACTCAAGTCACACCCAGTAGTAACATAGATATGGACACAACCAATACACCTTATGTGACAGCCTCAGGACGAATGTCCCGTGCACCGAAACGTTTAGACCTCTAAGTTCACAGTAAAAAAAAAAAAAAAAAGAGGTCCAGGTTTATTATGGATGTTCTGTATGTTGAATATGGTTAAAAGAAAGGAAATGTGTACTGCTATGCTATATTGACAGGCGTGGAGGTTTCTGACTAAAAAGGGGAGGTGTTGGATAAAGCGGAACTAATGTTCCATAGACATGTTCCCGTACGGAGGGGTAGGGGGGTCAGGATGGGCTGAGCGGATATACATTAAATAAAAATAAGTTGAAAACTATCACGAGGTGTCGTCTGTGTCTCCCACATAACGTTAAGCCAGATATAGCTAACGTAACACTGACATAGCCCGTCTGGATGCTTGCAGTGCCCATAGCTTGGTAATCCTGGCGAACTGGGTCTGGCGTAGCGTGGTGTTACACGTTGTTTGTTTATTTGTCCTGTGTTTATCGTACCCCGCAGTGTCCTTGAGATGTTAGTGCCGTTTTGATAGTATTTTATTTTGGTTGTCTGCCCCTTGTATATCATGTCCTGTCTATGCACCTTATATAAGTTGGCTCCTCCCGCTCCGTCATCCTTTTTGTATTTCCATGTTATGGAAAAGGTAGGAGCTGGAGCCATCTGCTTGTTATACCCCATTGTGTTGTATATTTATATGTCTTTTAAGTTATTATACTGTCTTATTGTCATTTATGTTTATATTAGTTATTTATGTTTATGGATGTCCTGACATGTGGGGCAGGACCGCAGTCGGGGCTAATGCCTATGTTGTTTATTTTGCCATATAATAAATGGAGCGGGAGCGAGTCCATTTAACGTCAGCCACATTGATGCCGTGACAGCCGTCAACAACCGGACCGGGCCACGCCACGTCCACGTCGTCGTGCTACTCGAGCTCCGGACTGGGTCTTCCTGGTGCCATCCCCGCCTCGCCACTCGGAGCTGCCATTGCCACGTCGTTGGGCTGTTTGCGCTCTGACCAGCAGGGGGCTGTCCTTGAGACTAACATCTCCTGTCCTCACAAGCACAGCTCGGAGACGACGTGGCGCAGAAAAGATGTGCCACCATCCTGTACTCAACCAGTTCCTTTTCACAGTTTCCGTCAGGCCACTACAAGAATCTCAACAGGTCGCAAACTTCAGGTGGCACTCTGACCTGAAGAAACATGGCCTCGACGTCTGCCATGAGCACCACTAGTTCTTTTCAGAATCTGGTCAGAACACCAACGAGCTGGCCCGTAAGATCAGGTTCTTGACGAAGGTGCGAGTTCAATGAAGTCCCCTGGAATGTGGCCCCACCATCAAAGACCACACGCAGTTTTTTCTTTGTAGGGTGATACACACCGTGGTGGGGCATATACCACACTCGTCCATCACATCGGGTCAACTGCTCAGGTGGAACTCTCTCTGCGTAGCCTTTCTCCAGCATTTCTAACATGAACTTGACGTAATCAGAGCGAAAGGATGGATCTTTAAACAAGCGTTTCTTGAGACTGAACGCTCGTTGTACTGCAACTGTCTTATTGTTTGGCCATTTGAGGTATCTTTGTTTTACTGGCAATCCAATACAATAGTGCCCATCGATCAGGTTGAATGTGAGACTGACTTCATGAAGCGCTCATCCTCCTTTGATAATCATGTTGATCATCTTGTTGGGTTTCAGGGAAATCAACTTAGAGCTGCGTCTCCCACAGTTCATCCAACTTTGCCACTGAGATATGATTTACTGTGACATCAGGCTGCTTGCACTGGTTATCCATTTGGAAATCTCCTCTAAGCGGACCATTCACCGTTCAACCCAGGATGGTCTTGATGGCATAAGGGCCTCCGTCTACTGCTCGAACCCTCCCAGGGCTCCAGCGCCTGAGGTACGTTGGTGCCAATAAGGAGATCCACATCTGCTTCAACCTCTGGTATTTTTATGTGTCTCAGATGCGGCCAACGTTGGAGGTCCTTTGATTGTGGGATATTTCCTCGGTGAACAGGCATGATCCTTTGTGTGAAGATCTCTGGCAAGTCGCAAAAGTCCTGTGATTCCAGACCAGCCACTTCCAAATCTGTCAACATGTAGCTGTCCACAACTTTCTCTTTCCCCATCGTTCTGAGGAGAATCCTGAGCTTCCTTCCTGTGAGGTTTAGCCGGTTCATTAGTCGTTCGGTGCAAAATGAGGCAGTGCTCCCTGGATCCAAGAACGCGTAAGTGACCAGAGTCTCTTGTCCCCTTTTGGACTTCACCTGCACGGGCAGTATTGACAGCGTACAGTCCTGCTTGCTGGCCACAGTTAATCCCCTGTACTGAAGAGACACCATGGCACCTTCTCTGGCCCTTTGTGAGCCATCATTAGCCTGTGTAGAACTTATTTGCTTTGTTTTGGAGTGGACATGCAACAACGTAGAATGCTTCAGGTTGCATACTCTGCACGTGAGACGCCTTTTGCAATCTCTGCTTCTGTGCCCAATGCGCAAACAACTGAAGCACATCCTGTTTTCCTTCAAAAAAGACATCTTTTCATCTTGAGTCTTTTTATCCAACAGAAGGCAAACATCCAAAGAATGTCCAGCTCCACAGAACAAGCACGATCTCTCAGGTAAGTTCTTTTCTATTTTGTTCACAGGCTCCGCTTTCTTCTCAGCAGGTGCTACATCGGTGGCAAAACTACTGACTCGAGGTTTTGCACCAGTCCGGAACGTTCCAGCTTTCCTTTCCTTTCTTCCAGATCCAGGTGAGTCTTGTATATCTCCATCTCCACCGATCACACAGCTTGTAAGGAAGCATTTTTATGATTGTTTGCATGTTGGTGGGCACATTCAGGTCACCTACGGAATCTCCCATAGAGTTGCAGCACTCACGCAGTAGTAGACTGTAGGCCTGCAATGCCTTGAGGTCTTCTCCCTTTACCAAAGGCCACAAGAGGACCTTGTCCATGTAGGCAGAGGCCACGTTGAATGGGTCTCCAAAATGCTCTTGTAGCAGAGCCTTTGCCTTGATGTACCCATGAGCAGGTGGCAGCTGTTGACAGCTTTGGACTAAATCCCGAGACTGGCCTCTTGTATACTGCTCAAGGTAGTACAAACAATCTTCGGTCTTCAATGTTGTGTTCGAAAGCTCTTATGAAAGTTCGATAATGAAGTGGGTCTCCGTCGAATACTTCCAGGTCTCGTTTGGGTAACAGGTAAAGCGACTGTTGTTCAACTAGTAGATATGTAATTTCATTCTGCTTCTCCAGCACTGTAATCAAACGTCGATCAGAAGTGTTCTCTGTCGTAGGTGCGGTTTGGTCAGGCTGGATAAGAGGAACGGATTGATGGCGTATAACTGATGGTAACGCTGGCAGGCCGGCCCCAGTCAGAGTAGAATGAAACTTAGTAGGGTTGTCACGGTAAACGGTGTAGCGGTAAACCCCGGTAAATATTTTGACGGTAAAAATTACCGTCTTGTTTTTGAAAAACTATATTATCTGGGTGGATTACCGCGCCCGCGGTGTAGGCACGGTGAGCCTCACCAGCCACCGTCTCATCTGCTAAAGTTGCCGCGCATGCGCACTGTGTTGTTTGCAACCAAAACAAAACTTTCTCGAAGTTGAAATCATGGCCGAAGGAGGAGACGGCAGCGCTCAGGACGTCTATCAGCCTCAAACAGGACCAAGTCTGAAGTCTGGGCATATTTTGGGTATTTGAAGAAAGCCAAGGGACAGCTGATGGAACACAGTTATCCTGTTTGCAGGACGTGCAGGAAAAAAAGTTTCTGCGAAAGGCAGCAACACTTGGAACCTCATGACACATCTGCGTGACCATCACCCACAACTCTATAGCCAATGCAAGTAAGTTAACGTTATAGCTGAAATGCATGATGTGCAGACTTTGGGTTGAGGGAGAACGCAACGAGTCGCCCCATAGTGCAGCCGCAGCGCCTCGCGGATACCTCCGTATTTAAATGGCACAATGCGTTACAGGCTCCTGGAGGCCAGATTAAAGTCGCCAATGCAATAGATTCACTCTCGCCGCATTATTATGAATTTAACAATGATTACTGTCTGATGGCATTTTTCCAAATCTGCAGAGTGAAAGCAAACTGGAAGGACACAAACTGAGAACAATATTCCTGATATAGAGGCTTTATCTCGTTAAAAATATTCTAACACAGTTCTGGCGCTATAAATAGTACATGTAATAACCTCCAAACGATCACCAATACATAGTTATAGTTCATTTACTGAAAAGTTGCACTTTTGATATGGCTTTGTCTGTATTTTTTTTAAATATAACAAACACTGTTACACTTTTTTGAAACTATTTCAGTTTGTGTAGGACTATCAATGCTTTCGGAACTTATTAACACACATTAAAAAAATACCGCGATAATCCCGAAAACCGTGATAATTTTGGTCACAATAACCGTGAGGTAAAATTTTCATACCGTGACCCTAAAACTTAGTTTGGTGACTTACTTTCTGCTTCACTGCCACATAAGCTGCTGGTATACTGTTCTTCATGACCTCTGTTTGCAGTGGTTGTGTGGTGAATGCAGGCACAAATGGAGGAGCATCCACGTTTAACTGCATATATTTACTTATTTGTAAATAAGAGTTCATGCCATCCGATTTAGCTGACACACGAGAACCTTCAGAGGCCTTCAGCACATTCACTTTAGCCAAAGAAGCGTGTTTGGAGGAAGAAGAATGATGAGTACCATCCCAAGAACACCATCCCTACTGTGAAGCATGGGGGTGGTAGCATCATGCTTTGGGGGTGTTTTTCTGCACATGGGACAGGGCGACTGCACTGTATTAAGGAGAGGATGACCGGGGCCATGTATTGCGAGATTTTGGGGAACCTCCTTCCCTCAGTTAGAGCATTGAAGATGGGTCGAGGCTGGGTCTTCCAACATGACAATGACCCGAAGCACACAGCCAGGATAACCAAGCAGTGGCTCTGTAAGAAGCATATCAAGGTTCTGGCGTGGCCTAGCCAGTCTCCAGACCTAAACCCAATAGAGAATCTTTGGAGGGAGCTCAAACTCTGTGTTTCTCAGCGACAGCCCAGAAACCTAACTGATCTAGAGAAGATCTGTGTGGAGGAGTGGGCCAAAATCCCTCCTGCAGTGTGTGCAAACCTGGTGAAAAACTACAGGAAACGTTTGACCTCTGTAATTGCAAACAAAGGCTACTGTACCAAATATTAACATTGATTTCTCAGGTGTTCAAATACTTATTTGCAGCTGTATCATACAAATAAATAGTTAAAAAATCATACATTGTGATTTCTGGATAATTTTTTTTAGATTATGTCTCTCACAGTGGACATGCACCTATGATGACAATTTCAGACCCCTCCATGATTTCTAAGTGGGAGAACTTGCAAAATAGCAGGGTGTTCAAATACTTATTTTCCTCACTGTAAGACTGGTCACCTGGAGCTCTTCAGCAATTTGCCTGATGAAGGTCTCAGGACCGAAACGTTGACCATATCCTAATAAACTATTTTTGCAAGGTTGGCAGTGTGCGGGAAGTAATATTTTTCATCAATGTCCTCTGATCCTCTGAAACGGTGCAGCGCCTCCTGGGTTTGTCCCTGTTTCAGAGCGTGGTGTCCTGCACTGGTCAGCTGTTTCCTGTAGATCCCCTTGTGACGCCTCCTCAGTGCTGCAGATGTGGGGGCTCTTGGTGCCTCTTCAGTGTCTCAGAAGAAGAAATGTGTAGGTCTCAAATGGGTTGAGCTAAAAAGCTAGCATTTTGTTTACCTTTAAAAAGCTGTTTTCTTCAGGACCATTTTAGACGCTCAAAGTAAACAAATCCACCAAACCTTCACAAAAACACGGCAAAGACGTGCAAAAGTATCCAGAAAAACAATGTGGAACAGAAACCACAAATGCAGGTCACAGAAAAAGGTGAAAAATTAAGTTGCACCAGGAGGGAGGGAGGTGTATTTCTGTTTTCATATCGCCATAAATAATGTGAAATTGACTAAAATGTAAAATGTAAATTTTGTTTACTGCAAAAAAATTGTAATTTATGTTTTTAAAAACATCTTTCCACTTCGCCTGCAGTGTCTCACCCATTTAATTTAATTTGAGGTGATTTAATTTTATTAAAGCTCACAGCCTCATGTTCATGAGCTACTTCCTGTGATGTCATCGAGTCCACTCGTTCCAAATGCTGAAAAAGCCGAGTCCACACTCGTGAAGTCCCCTAGTTCGGTCTCCGAGTCTGCACCTGCAAGTCCGTACCCAGGAGTTCACAAGTACAGAGTCTGCACTCTGAAAATTGAGAAACGGCCCTGGTCTGCACAGGTCCTCAACAGCCTGGGACTGATACCATCTGGTCCTGCAGCTTTCCTCTGCTTCAGTCGTCTCAGCTCTCTCCTCACCTGGTCCGGTGTGATTGAGAGGGGGGAGTGAGGGGGGACTGGGGTGGACTGCCGGGGGTGGGGCAGGTGCTGGAGGAGGGCCATAAGGTGGGGGCTGGAGGCAGGTGAAGGTAGTCGGGGGAGGGGGGCAGTGTCCACTGGGCTAGAGATGTGTGAGGAGTAGGGCTGAAACAACTAATCGATTAATCGACGACTAATCGATTATTGAAATGGTCGACAACTATTTTAGTAATCGATTAATCGTTTTCTGGTTCACACAGACTCAAATAGAGCTAAAATGACATGAAAGTGTAGTAATTTTGATGAAAACCTACTTTGTTTTTATAGTTCGGGTCTGTAGTGTTTTGTACATTGTAAATTTCATGAAAATCCTACTGTGTCTCATCCAATCAGAAGCAGAATTAGCGCTAAGAGGCGCCATTTTAGCTGCATGTGATGAAAAAAAAAACATTTTCATACACCATTCACAGACAATCGATTAATCGTAAAAATAATCGATAGATTAATCGATTACAAAATAACCGTTAGTTGCAGCCCTAGTGAGGGGGTGGGAGCAGGGAGGGGGGGAAGAATCATAACGGTTGAAATGTTCGTTGAATTCATCCGCCCCGCGCTGGGATAAATAGAACTAGACTCTGCAAACCAATTAAAACTGAACCAAACCAAGAATAGACCAGTCCACGACTTTATTAACACCATTCAGTGTTTGTGCTTTCCTGCCTTTCACACAGCCGTCACTTTACACAAAGAGTGGTAATATAATAAAGCTGAACTTCCTGATCTGAAAACAACACTTTGAACATGAATTGATTGAATCAGCTGGAAGGTTTCTCTCCCGTGTGTGTTCTCGTATGTAGATTTAGAACCGCTTTTTGGTTGAAAGTCTTGTTGCAGACAGTACAGTTGAACGGTCTCTCTCCTGTGTGCAGTCTCATATGTGAATCTAAATAACCCTTTTGGGTAAATGTTTTCTCACATGTTGCACAGCTGTAAGGTCTCTCCCCTGTGTGTGTTCTGACATGTCTATCTAAACTGTTTTTGTGAGTAAATGTCTTATTACAGGTTTGACATCTAAAAGGTTTCTCTCCTGTGTGCAGTCTCATATGTGAATCTAAATAACTTTTTTGGGTAAATGTTTTCTCACATGTTGCACAGCTGTAAGGTTTCTCTCCTGTGTGTGTTCTGACATGTCCATCTAAATTGTATTTTTGAGTAAATGTCTTATTACAGATTTGACATCTAAAAAGTTTCTCTCCTGTGTGCGTTCTTATATGTGCATCTAGAACATCTTTTCTGGAAAACGTTTTCTCACATGTTGTGCAGCTGTAAGGTCTCTCTCCTGTGTGAACTCTAGTGTGTCTTACTAAAGCCTTTTTAGACCCACATTTCTTGTTACAAACAGAGCACTGGTGCTTCTTCCTCTCAGCTCCTCTGTCGGCTCCTGCCTTGTCTCCACTGTGGACACTGGTCTGTGGTGCAGACTTGTATTTGGGGAATAGACCTGTGCTTTTTGCAGTTGGAAAGCTGGACTGTTCCCAGTCGTCATCATTGTCAGTGTCAGACGAGTGCTCAGTGTGTCCCTCAGTCTCTGAGTGGAAATGTGGCTCTGAGCTGATGTCCTCTCCCTGCGTTTCCTCTCGGTGCTCAGTTTGTCTTTGTTGAAGCAGTGAGGACTCTTCAGTCTTCACACAGACAGCACTGGACTCTGGGACAGGCCTGAAAGAGGGATTTAAATATAAATATATTTAAAATCTGCAGTCAGTTTGTGTGAGTGAAATGTGTGACATGTTTAAAGTGGTGGAGCCTACACTGGCAGCTGCTCTTCCTCCTGTTTGACGCTCTGTTCCTCTGGCTCCTCTTTAGTCCGTGGAGTCTCTGTGATTTCCTGCTTCAGACCGAGACCAGGACTCGTTGGGATCTGGACATTTGCTCTGACCAGTTGGATCCTCGGGCTCAGAACCTTGTCCAGGAGCTGCTGTTTCCTCTGGTTCTCCTGTTTGGAGCGACACAGTTCCTCCTCATACTCCGCTATCGTTCTTTCAATCAGCACAAATATGTCTTCAGCCGCCGCAGCCAGACGCTCATTCACCAGAGCTCTCAGCGTTTGGACACCAGACATTTTTACAAAGTCACAAACAGGTGGAGACGACTTCAGCCCTAAACAGAGACAACAGAGAAAACAATGAGGTTCAGTGTGGGGTTGTGGGTTATGCTAAAATATCTTTCAGAAATACAAAAGTACAGCTTGACAGGATGCAGGCGAGAGTTGTTGTAGATTAGAACGTTAGAACGTGTGGATGAGGGCAGTGGATTTTCTTCTTCTTCGGCTGCTTAACGACAGATAGGCTTACACCTATCAATGAGTCCGGTGTGTTTTAAAAATTCAAACATATATTTTCTGAATCATGTTTTCCTATTAACTTTACTGTTTTGCTTAGTCCGGTGTGTCTCTTTTCGACACCTTATTACTTGGCAACCCGACCAACCACAGGATTTACACTGTAAAAACCCCTCCCTTTCTCTCCACTATCCCATTTATCTGGCCACAACTTTTTAACATGTGTTTAAATCCTTGACTGAGCCTCTGATTTTGATACTCTACACTGAATAGACACAATTGTTTCTTTCAAAGCCTGTTTAGCAAACTTGTCTGCCAACTCATTACCCGCCAGACCTACATCAGCCAGAACCCAAACAAACTTAACATGTGTCCCTCCTGTTTAAAATAGCTCTAGAATAATGATTTATACTGATGTCATCGCAGACCCATGATGCACTTGGCCCGACACATCATAGAACTACTGTTTTTCTGATATGAAAGTGAAGAATATGACAAAACCAGTTGGTCTGAGCAGATTAAACTAATGCTTCCTTTTCAGCGCAAATACAGCTGCATACATTTACATTAAAGGAATCGGACACTGTGTTTAAGTCTCTCTTCCCCAGTCGAAGTGTTGTGACTTGTGAAGTTCAAAAATATAATCCATAGAAAGCAGCTCCATCTTCTTCACCTCTTTCGCCAAGTTTAATTTGCATTAAGAAGTATTAACAAACCACAGCCACAGATAAGCTCTGATTGCACGTGTTTTATTTTATTTTTATTTATTTGAAAAGGAGGTACAATACATATTAATGAACATTTTCACAAATGTAAATATGCCAGATTATATCATATTTACTTCTTCTAAAAAGAGACTGATCCAGGGTCAGGGTTTCCCTCTAAAGCAGAAATGTGACCATCATCTGTGAGCCGTGGCTCTGACTAACTGCAGATCAGCCGCTACTGAGAGATTAGAACTTCATCAAATATCAGACTGAGAACAACAAGAACAAACTACTTATGGAACATGTGTTTGTCGAGTCTGAACTCAAGTCTCAACTTTAAGTGTTTTGAGGAACTTGGGAAAATACCATTGATTTAAATGTTCGAAATAATTTTAGTCCGTCTCTAAAGAGGATATTAAGGAATAGATTTAACACAGTCACTTTAGAGAGAGCAGGGTAATATACATAAATACATAAACATAAATAATCATGTAACATTTAAGGGCATTTTCGAGCATGTTTTTGTCTTTTCATTGAAAGTTTTCTTTCCGTTCATAAACTCCATCTGCAGATTGAGACGTTTACCCCAAAGAAACAAACAAATGAATAATTTGGTCTGAGAAGTAGAAAAGACTGTAACGCTTTAATCAATAATGTTACATGAAGATAAAATGTCCAATTACCGTTTAGCCCACTGATTTAACCTTTACAGAACAAATTCACTTATCAGTTCAAATGCAATAATTATTATAAATCCGTAGCTTTATTTACTCCAAACGTTGTTCTTCTTTATTGTTTATTCCATTGATTGTTTCCTCCAAGTTAAACATTACAATGTCTAATGTCAGTAAATATTTCTCCTTTCGTGTTAAGTCTTAAACTGAGCTGTCTCTGCTTTAGTAGAAACGTGTTAAAGTCCATTAAATTTAGCGCTGCTGCGGGTGTTTTGCTAAATGCTAACCTCGTGTTAGCCGTTAGCATAACATTAGCATCAGGATTTAGCTACAGCAGAAACAGAGTCAACACCGAGGGAATAAAGGTTAAACTTACTGTAGATTGAGTTAAAGTGTGTACAAAAGATTCAGATCCACAAAAGCGCAGCCACAACAGGAAAGAAACGATGATGTTGTAGAAAGAAGAAGCGGGTTCCCAGAGCCTCTTCTTCTTCTTTAGTTTCTTGGCGGGTGGTAACTTAACCAACAGCTTAGGTGTTTATCGCCACCTACTGTACCGGGTGTGTCTCGGGATGCCAGTTACTTCAGGTTACATTCTAGTATTGAGAACTGTACAGTGTAGAAAAGAGTAAGACAGAAAAAGCCAACCAGGGGTAAGGGGACCCCAGTGTGTACGCACGCTCTAAGCAGGGGGGACTTTTTCAGATCTAAAAATAAGTCAAAACTGGACCGTATTTCAATGATATTTTGAAAGGAAAGTTCTTTTTAACGATCATTTGCAGAGAAAAGTAGAAAAGTATTTGGAGTGTTTTTGCTTTATTTATGTTTTTAACACAATACAACTAAATACCAATAAATAGGGATGGGAATTGATAAGATTTTATTGATATCAATGCCATCAATAATTTTACCCATCGATTTGATTCTTTATCGATTCTCTTATCGATACCTGACTTGTCTGTGTGTTGGGGAAAAGCAAGGAATGAATGTGCTTTCGATAAACTCTATCAAAAAGACACATCGTTAGTTTTCCCAAGAAAAAAATATTGATTAAATTAAACAAGTTTCCAAATATACTGTGGCTCCTGCTGGCACTCAGCCTGCCTGGCATCCTCAAATATAACGGTAACATTTGTACTTTTCAACAAGTGTCTGTAACTTGTAACAGACTGATGCTGTTTTGTAACACCTAAACAACAGGACTCGGTATCAGCCCAAACCCTACAGATTTTCATCTATTTCGCCTTCCCCCCCGTCCGTGTGAAATACTTCTGTTGCAGCCCGTTAGCCAGAGCTGCGAGAGATCAGCCGATCCGCTCATAGCGCACTCATAGTGGGGACGGGTAGAGGTAGACCCGTGCACAGTGAGCTCAGAGCGGGGACAGGCGGCCGCAGCCTCCGCTCTGAGCCCCGGGCCTGAGCGGAGTCTGCAGAGGTGCGCTCAGACCCGGGCTCAGAGCACAGCGGCACGGGGAGACAGCGGGCGCAGCAGCAGCACTGAACCCCGTGTGTCATGTCAACAGCGACATATCGAATGTTTGGAAAGAAACAGCAATACAGCGCAAATAAACGGAGCGTTCGCAGCTGCAAAGCGAAAACGTCGAAATTACACGTTTATAACAATGGGCTGTTTTAATTGACGACACTCTTTCGTCTTGTGAACGCGCAAAACGGAGGGGAAAGGCGAAGTAGAAGGCTCGTTTCCCTGCTTACTTCGAGGCAGCGTCAACAGACTCGGAGAACTAGTATGTCATTACGCACGTGCGTCTCTGCGGCGCAAAAAGAGTGTTTTCAGAGCGGGAGCATCGATAAGAGGGATCGATAATGAAGAAGACGTACGGTTCCGATGCTTTGCGCAAACATACGTCTCCCCCATTTAAAATAGCTCTAGAATAATGATTTATACTGATGTCATCACAGACCCATGATGCACTTGGCCCGACACATCATAGAACTACTGTTTTTCTGATATGAAAGTGAAGAATATGAAAAAAACAGTTGGTCTGAGCGGATTAAACTGGAACTAATGCTTCCTTTTCACATATTACATTTTCTTCTTCCTCCTCCTCTTCTTGAGGAGGAGGAAGAAGAAGAGACTGATCCAGGGTCAGGTTTTCCCTCTGAAGCAGAAATGAAGCAGAGAAGACGGAGCGGCTCTACTTTGTTACTTTATCAAACGTCACCAGATTGGACCAAATAAAAAACTGAATCAAACCAAGACTTAACCGGCCCACAACACTTTGACACTTTCTTCTAACACTGGGCTTTGACATTACCAATATTATCAGAAACAAAGAGTGGGAAACAAATTAAGCCGAACTTTATGATCTGAAAACAACATCAACAAACAACTTTGAACATGAATCAATAAGCCCAATTCCCATCTCAGCTCGCCCGTTGCATTATGGGTAATGGAATGTATTTTGGCCAAACAATAATGATAGTTCGCGTAAAGCAGAAGAAAGCTCTGATTTGGAGCGTTTTAACGGCTGGAAAGTTGATGATTTAAAGTGTTTTTGTCGTGGCCATGGAGCCTGTTACAATATTAGCTTAAAGTCTATTTTAGTGCCATCTGTGTCCAGATGGCACTGGGCTTATAAGATCTGAAACAAAAGAAGAACATAAGAAAACGTGTGATTAGGAGGAGAGCATTGAGGAGAGCGTCTCGGTGGAGGAGGCGGCGGCTCGTCTGCGTGTGGGCGTGGCTGTGGGAGGAGCCTGTCCTCGCGGCGCCGGCCTCAGGTGGTAGGCGTTGGCGGAGCCTTTGCGTCGGTCCGTCCTCCGCTGCTGACGGTTAAGTTGTCGCTGCAGCTTCAGAGCCACGCGCAGATCCTCCTCCTCCTGCTGCTTCCTGAAACACAGCAGGAGCAGCAGATCTCACGCTTTCTAAGGCCTTTCAGCCCAAATACAAGAGTTTTAAAGCTTTTTAATGTTCAAACTTTTAGTTTAGGCCCAAACTAGTGATGGGATTTACAGCTCTTTAAAAAGACTGGCTCTTTTAAACCTCTTCAGTTCGGCTTTACCCAAATCTAAAAGCTTCTCGACTGGAGCTTACAGCCTCTAGGCCAGAGTAACGCCGCAATTGAAAAGCTACAAAATTGATTGGTTTAGATTCTAAATGGATCTTTTTCCTCACGTTGTTGTCGCTTTTTGTCACTTTTTTTGTTGATTTTCCGCTTTCAGGATTTGCGTAATGTTAAACTGGAGACAATGTGGTTGGTTTAGGTGGGAGTTAAGAGCTTAATAACTCACAATATTACTGATGTGACGCTCCTGACCGAGCGGCTCTTCTGAACGGCTCCTTAAGGTGAACGGTTCGATCTCGATTGTGAGAGCTGGATCTTTTTTCCCCAGAACTCCCCCGAACACAAGAATCAGCCCGACAACAGAGCAGGCCACACAAGTGAAAGCTTCTGCTCTACATTCAAAGCTGTCGTCGGGGTTGGACTATTGCAACAGCCTGTTCACCTGCCTCAATAAGAAGGAGCTGTGTGCAGTGAGGCTCCTGACCCGCACCAACAGGAGAGACAATATTACTCCTGTTCTCAAGTCTCTTCACTGGCTTCCTGTTGCCTTCAGAGTCCTGACTTTCAGGGCGCTTCATGGACAGGCTCCAGTTTATATCACTGATCTGATCCAGCCCGACCTCAGCTCGGAGTCTGAGGTCTTCAATCCAATCCACTTTATTTATAACGCATTATTAAAAACAACAAAGTTGACCAAAGTGCAAAAAGGACAATATAAAAATACGATCATAAATACAGATAAACCGTGGCATAAGACGACAATTTGAACAGTAAAAGTCTTCAGGTCAAAACCTGCTCATGGTTCCTCAAACCTTTTACAAAACCAGAGGAATGAACTTCCTCTGTCCCTGCGGCTGATTCTGTGGAGACTTTCAAAAAGCAGCTTAAGACTTTCCTTTTCAAACAGGTTCCAGAAGCAATACACAACTAAAACAAGCAACAAAAACGTGCCGGAAAAGCAACAATAACACAATAAACAAGCGACAAAAACACAACAACAAAGAGACGAAAACAGAACAAAAACGCTTAAAAATGTGACAAAAATGCAATGACAACAGTTCCGATCAGTTTGTAGGTCTTAGCTTTCAAATGAGCCTATAAGGCTGTGAGCTCCAGTCGAGGGACTTTTAGATTTGGGTAAAGCTGAACTGGAGAAAATGTGCTCAGTTAAGGCGGGGGTTAAGAGGTTCAGGTTTTAAGGTGATTAAAAAACAAAAGCAATGCTTTCTATTTTTAGTAGGAAACTCTGAACCAGAAACATCGTCTAAACTGAATAAACGAGTCAAAGTGAAGTTTCACCTGCGCCTCTGAAGCTCCAGCTCACCCACGGCCACGCCCAGCGGACAGGATTGTGACTCCTCCACTGTGAGCTGCGATTGGTCCACGCCCTCGTCCCACGCCTCCTCGGGCTGTGATTGGCTGCTGTGACGCTCCTGTGGCTGTGATTGGCTGCTGTGAGGCTCCCGAGGCTGTGATTGGCTGTCGTGAGGCTCTTGAGGCTGTGATTGGCTGCTGTGATGCTCCTGTGGCTGTGATTGGCTGTCGTGAGGCTCTTGAGGCTGTGATTGGCTGCTGTGACGCTCCGAGGCTGTGATTGGCTGCTGTGACGCTCCCGAGGCTGTGATTGGCTGTCGTGACGCTCCGAGGCTGTGATTGGCTGCTGTGACGCTCCCGAGGCTGTGATTGGCTGTCGTGAGGCTCCCGAGGCTGTGATTGGCTGCTGTGACGCTCCCGAGGCTGTGATTGGCTGTCGTGAGCTCCCGAGGCTGTGATTGGCTGCTGTGACGCTCCCGAGGCTGTGATTGGCTGTCGTGAGTGGCTGTGATTGGCTGCTGTGACGCTCCCGAGGCTGTGATTGGCTGTCGTGACGCTCCCGAGGCTGTGATTGGCTGCTGTGACGCTCCCGAGGCTGTGATTGGCTGTCGTGAGGCTCCCGAGGCTGTGATTGGCTGCTGTGACGCTCCCGAGGCTGTGATTGGCCGCGGCGAGGGCCGTAGTAGTGGAGCGGCGGGTCTGACGCCACAGGGACGTTCTCCTGCAGAAGAAGTTTGAGAAACACCAGATTACTGTAGGACCAGAGTGAGTCACATTTAATGCTTTTTAACCTCTTAACCCCCACCTGAACCAAGTACATTTCCTCTAGTTTAGCTTTACCCAAATCTAAAAGCTTCTTTAAAAAAAGCATCAAAATAACAACAAAAACTAGGATGAAAACACACAAAAAAGTGACAAAACAGAGATGTAAAGTGACTTCTTCTCTGTTTGTGTAGAACTGACTTTCTCTTGACTTCACCTAAAACAATACGAGTGAAGGGCGGAACATTTCACGGCAGCGCACATGCAAACTAAAGTCTACAGGCAAACATGAGCTCTGGCTGTGAGTGTCTCGGCTGACCAATAACAAACAGGATAGACGACACTCAGGGAGAAATGGACCAAGATTAAACCAACACTTTTATTTAAAGCATTCAGTGTTTGTGCTTTATCGCCTTCCACAACGCCATCATTTTACACCTTCCTCTAACACTGGGCTATGAAATTACTATAATTTGGGAAATAAATTAAGATGAACTTTTTGATCTGAAACGCAGCAAAAACGCCACTGTACCAAGAGAGAAGAGAGTTGCCGCTTGTTTACACGTTGCCATTAATGTCAAATGAAATGCAATAAAACTGAAGACACTCTTAAAGGCACTGAGCCAAAGAGTCAGAACATCAGTCTCACTCACAAACACAGCGGTTCATTGGCCCTGGACGATCGGGAGCTATTTTATGTTGAATGGAAACAATAAGAGCCACTTTATACTTTCTGTCAATGGTCATTATTGGAGAACAGCTCCACCTACAGTTGAAAAGCAAAAGCTGTTCGTCGTCAGACACTCAGTCCTTGGTGGAGGCTCATGTGGGGTTTGAAAGAAGTTTTTTTTTTATTGCTTTGTGACAGACTGTACAGCTGAAAGGTTTCTCGCCTGTTTTTCTATGATGAGCTAAAGTTGATTTTTGAGCAAATGTTTTCTCACAAGTTGTGCAGCTGTAAGGTTTCTCTCCAGTGTGTGTTCTGACATGTTGATCTGGACTAATTGTATGGTTAAATGTTTTATTACATGTTATTACAGGTTTGACGACGAAAAGCTTTCTCTCCTGTGTGCACTCTCATATGTGAATCTAGATTACCTTTTTGGGTAAAAGTCTGGTTACAAATTGAACAGCTGTAAGGTCTCTTTCCTGTGTGAACCCTAGTGTGTCTTATTAAATTAATTTTAGACCCAAATCTCACAGAGCACTGGTGCTTCTTCCTCTCAGCTCCTCTGTCGACTCCTGCCTTGTCTCCACTGTGGACACTGGTCTGTGGTGCAGACTTGTATTTGGGGAATAGACCTGTGCTTTTTGCAGTTGGAAAGCTGGGCTGTTCCCAGTCGTCATCATTGTCAGTGTCAGACGAGTGCTCAGTGTGTCCCTCAGTCTCTGAGTGGAAATGTGGCTCTGAGCTGATGTCCTCTCCCTGCGTTTCCTCTCGGTGCTCAGTTTGTCTTTGTTGAAGCAGTGAGGACTCTTCAGTCTTCACACAGACAGCACTGGACTCTGGGACAGGCCTGAAAGAGGGATTTAAATATAAATATATTTAAAATCTGCAGTCAGTTTGTGTGAGTGAAATGTGTGACATGTTTAAAGTGGTGGAGCCTACACTGGCAGCTGCTCTTCCTCCTGTTTGACGCTCTGTTCCTCTGGCTCCTCTTTAGTCCGTGGAGTCTCTGTGATTTCCTGCTTCAGACCGGGACCAGGACTCGCTGATGGGATCTGGTTCTCCTGTTTGGAGCCACACAGTTCCTCCTCATACTCCGCTATCGATCTTTCAATCAGCACAAATATGTCTTCAGCCGCCGCAGCCAGACGCTCATTCACCAGAGCTCTCAGCGTTTGGGCACCAGACATTTTTACAAAGTCACAAACAGGTGGAGACGACTTCAGCCCTAAACAGAGACAACAGAGAAAACAATGAGGTTCAGCTCTAACAACATGGGCTACATGATCCTGGGCTTTGAAATTCAAACTGTTTAGTTATAAAACCAATGGTAGAACTTTAACAAACCCTTTATTAAAGAAGCATAATTTTGTCTATCACGAAATATGTTCGTGTCAAGTGAAACCTTTCTCTCCTTCTTTTCCATGTATTGGCAGTGTCCTCTTGTCAAATGGTTTACAATCACTACTGTAGGTTTCTCTGCACAGGTTATTACATTTGGAATAATGGGGATACACTGTGTAACAGAGACCTATGAAAATCGATATACTCATAATTTAATTTGTGTTAAACATGTAACAGTGTTTTTATCTGCAAATTATGTCTTGCTCCTATTACATAATACAAAGAAATTAGAAAAATGTGCGTTTTATAGATTTCTGGGGTTTTTTTTCTTCCCCGATTTCCTAATTTTGTTTTCAAGCTAAAAAAGAATTTTATTTTGAAATGAAAAAAAACAAAAAACAAAAAGAAACAAAGAACGAACCGGATTTGTTTTCATTATTATTTTCTGTTTTTTTGTTACTTTCTTTTCTTCCACCTTGTGTCTTTTTTTATTTTTCTTTCTTTGCAAGTAGCAATCTTGAATCTCTGGCTGTTTTAAGAATGTGATTGTGCTGTATGTATAACTATGTTTTAATAAAAGTAATTTAAAAATAACTTTTCTGTCAAACCGACTGCCGATACTCGTTACTACTAAAGAGAAACTGAGTCTTGAAAAACGTATTAAACATTTCATATTAATCACATTTACTTGACTGAACAATATCCATATTATTATCATCAGGAAACACTGACAGCTCATAATCTGCATCAGTCACAGCTGAAGTTAGAAAACAAAACACGCTGAAACATTTCTGCCTCTTCACAGACACCACTTTTAAGGTTTATTATCAATTCAAAGAATTAAGAGCAAATCCACAAAGTCCCGTTCATAACACGAGCGAGAATTATAACGGGTTTATTATCATTTCAGTTGGACTTATATATATATATGTGTAGTACATGTCGAAATAAATGACTTCCTCCGCTCACTGAGGTTTATTTGATTTAAAGCCTTATTTTAGTCCATGACAATGAGATCAGCACGTTTAAAAAGACAATATAAATTCTCCCGTGATCTTGAACTCCAAGCTGTGCTGTCACTTTAAACTCCGCACGTCTTTCATTTCCATTTTACAAACACATAAACGTTTTTATTAAGGAATAACACCGTGAATATTGTTGAATCTGTCTGTAAGGACGCGCCGCTTCAGCCAAGTGAACGTTAGCTCTGTAGCTACATGCTAAAGCTAACATTAGCTCTGTTGCTACATGCTAAAGCTAAATGCTAACCTCTGTAGCAATAGGAATTGCTTAGTTATGTTGTGTTCCTACCCGGACAGTTTTGAGTGTGACGCACACCTGCAGAAAGGTGTCGGCCGTATGTGTAAGGCAACTGTGGAATAAAAGTTCCCTGTGAGTAGGGTAATGCTCAACCGTCCAGCTTGTATAGTCATTGAAGGACAGAACAAGCTGAAACATGGTGGCAGCGGTTAGTTTTTGAGCGGTATGGACGGCACAGGCACCGCGAAACGGATTTTTTTTAAAGAAGCTGAAGGTAGCTACGCGCCGTTAGCATAACAGCGCGCTGCGCGGCATGACCACTGAGCAAACAGAAAATAAAAGCATTAGAGGTACAAGGATGGAGGGATTAAAACCCCCTCAACAGTGGTGTATGGACTCTGCGAATCTTGCCAAGTCATGGAAGACCTGGAAGGAGGAATTTACGCTGTATATCGAGTTAGCGATGCCGGACGCAGAAGAAAAGGCGCGGGTAAAACTTTTCTACTACCTCATCGGAGAACGGGGCAGAGAGCTATGTGGAACGCTAATAGGCTCAGATGCAAGAGTGACTGTTTCCAGTTTGATCGCTAAGCTTGATGGACATTGCAACCCCAAAGTAAATGAAACTGTGGAAAGGTACAGATTTTTTGCACGAAACCAAGTTCCAGGAGAACCAATCGACAAATATGTGACCGACTTGAGATCGCTGGCAAGTACCTGCAACTTTGAGCAATTAAGAGATTCGCTTATAAGAGACAGGATTGTTTGCGGCACGCACAGCTCAAGTTGGAGAGAGAGACTACTCAGGGAAGAGAATCTAGATCTGGACAAATGTTTACATATTTGCCGGTCAATGGAGATTTCACGTGAGTAAGCAAAGCAATAGAAGGGCATGGCGCAGAGGACGTACATGCTGTTAAACACGCAACAAGAAAATTCAGGATCAGTGAGATATCTTGCAAGTACTGTGGGAAAACGCATGAAAGGCTCAAGCAAAAGTGCCCAGCTTTTGGGAAAAAATGCAAGAAGTGCGGCAAAGACAATCATTTTGCAGTGACATGCAGAAGCAAAACCAATATGAAAGAATACAAGAAAACAGTTCACACAGTAGCAGAGACTGATTCAGATTCATGTGAAGAAATAATGACAGTTACGGCAGTAACATCAAAGGCAGCTGAAGTGAACCAGATCGGGGAAAAACACAACGGTAAAACTGAGCAACTGTTTGCAGGGATGAAGATTAATGACAATATTGTAAACTTCCAGATTGACTGTGGTGCAACTTGCAACGTCATTCCAATAAACCTGCTGAATCCAGACGTGAAGTTGGAGCACACTGACAAGGTATTGATAATGTACAATAATTCAAAGTTGTGCCCGTTAGGCAAATGCAAAGTTAAGATGACAAATCCAAGAAATCAGAAAAGGTACAAAGTTGAGTTTCAAGTTGTAGGACAAGACTGTAAAACGGCACTTCTTGGCCGCAGTGCAAGTGAAGCAATGAAACTCATTCAAGTCCAATACAACAACATTTATGCACTGGACAGTATTGTGACAAAGGAGCTAGTGACAGGAGACACTTGGCAGCTGGACGAAATAAAGACTGAGTTTCGGGACGTGTTTACAGGCGACGGCTGTTTGCAAGGTGAATATAAACTGGAAATTGACACAACAGTGCAGCCAGTCAAACTGCCAAAACGTCGAGTCCCTGTAGCAATGATGAAACCACTTAAAGAGGAAATCGCAAGTCTTGTGGACAGACAGATAATTGCACCCGTGGAAAGCAGCACTGAATGGATCAGTGGCATGGTGTCAGTGCAGAAGCCTAATGGCAGACCCAGAATTTGTATTGACCCAAGACCACTTAACAAAGCTCTAAAGAGAAGCCACTTTCCACTTCCGACAATAGATGACATTTTACCAGACCTAGCAAAAGCAAAAGTTTTCACTGTGTGTGATGTGAAGCATGGCTTCTGGCACGTGAAGCTGGATGAAGAGTCGACCTACCTGACGACATTCGCAACTCCCTTTGGTCGATTCCGGTGGCTGAGAATGCCAATGGGCATTAGTCCAGCGCCGGAAGTTTTTCAACGAAAACTAACACAGGCACTAGAGAACTTGCCAGGCAACTATATCATCGCGGATGACATCCTGATCACAGGTGAAGGTGACACGAAACAGGATGCAGTCAAGGACCATGACAAGAATTTGAGACTTTTTCTTGAAAGATGCAGAGAAAGAAACATTAAGCTGAACGTGGACAAACTCAGGCTCAGGAAACAGGAAGTCTCGTACATTGGTCATTTGCTCACGGCAGAAGGACTCAAAATTGACCCAGAGAAGGTGCGCGCCGTCACTGAAATGCCTGCACCGACAAATGTGAAAGGTGTTCAAAGATTAGTGGGACTAGTGAACTATTTGTCCAAGTTCTACGAGCACCTGTCAGATGATTGTGAGACATTAAGACAACTGACACACACAGAGAATCTATGGGAATGGACAGATGTGCAGGAAAATGCTTTCAAAAGAATTAAAGATAAGATAACACAAGTTCCTGTATTGAAATACTACAGTCCGGAACAAGAACTGACATTACAGTGCGATGCAAGTGAAACAGGACTGGGAGCAGCTCTAACACAAGGAGGTAAACCAGTGGCATATGCTAGTCGTGCGTTAACTACGACCGAAAGAGGCTATGCACAAATTGAAAAAGAGTGTCTGGCTATCGTCTTCGGCATGGAAAAGTTTCACCAATACACCTATGGCCATCTAGTCAGAGTGCAGTCAGACCACAAGCCTTTAGAGACCATCATTAAAAAACCACTGATAAACGCTCCTAAAAGACTGCAGCGCATGCTACTGAGACTACAAAGTATGATCTGAACATCACATATATTCCTGGACGTGACATGCTACTCGCGGACACGTTGAGTAGAGCCTATCTGCAAGATGCCAACAAAAGTCAGACCGAGTTGGAGGTTGAATGTGTCAACATGGTTGATTATGTGCCGATCTCAGCTGAAAGAATGGGCAGTATACGCACAGCAACAGGGTCAGACCCAAAACTTCTGACTCTAATGAAAACTATCCAACAAGGGTGGCCAAAAGATAAAAAAGATGTACCTGTTGAAATAACAAACTTTTACTCTTTACAGGATGAAATGAGCACCCAAAATGGACTGGTTTTCAGGGGTGAGAGAGTCGTGATTCCAGACTCACTCCAAAAGGACATCACTCAGCGGATTCACTCTTCTCACCTGGGGACAGAGGGATGCCTCAGGAGGGCAAGAGACTGCGTGTATTGGCACGGTATGAATGACCATATCAAAAAACATGTTGCTAAATGTGACACATGTCGAGCTTTGGACACAAACAACAAAAAGAGACACTACAACCACACGAAATCACTACCAGACCATGGGCTAAAGTTGGAACAGACTTGTTTACTTTTGACAACAAAGAGTATCTAGTGACGGTGGATTACTACTCCAATTTCTGGGAGGTGGACTACTTGCCTGATACAAAATCAAGCACAGTCATTCGAAAACTGAAAGGTCACTTTGCACGACAGGGCATTCCAGATGTTGTTTTTTCAGACAATGGACCCCAATTCAGTTCTGCAGAGTTTGCGAATTTCGGTCGCAAATGGGAATTCACGCACAAAACGTCCTCTCCTGGCTATCCGCAAAGTAATGGCAAAGCGGAATCAGCCGTTAAAACAGCCAAACGACTGATGAAGAAAGCAAAGCTGGCTGGACAGGACCCGTATCTAGCCATTCTAGATCATCGCAACACCCCAACCCAAGGTTTGGACACAAGCCCTGCACAAAGACTCTTAAGCAGGAGAACAAGGACCCTTCTACCGATCAGAGACAGCCTGCTCGAGCCAAAAGTGACTAACAATAGGTCAGGACTCGTAAAGAACCGACAGAGACAATCGAAATACTACAACCAAACTGCCAAGGACATGGACTCTTTGAAACCAGGTGATGTTGTGCGAGTGCAGCCTTTTGAAACAAACACCTTATGGAAAAAGGCTACAGTGAGCACTTCACTTGGTAACAGATCCTATGCAGTGGAGCTGGACACGGGCAGTGTTCTCAGAAGGAATCGTCGCCATCTGAGAAAAGCTGTGGAAACGCAACCGGTCATGTCGGAACAATCCCAAACTGAGACTAGGCCTGACCCAGTGTCCCAAAACGCTGAGAGCCCACAAACCACTACAAGGTCGGGACGTTTGGTACAGCGTCCTAAACACTTGAATGACTTTGTGTGTACTTAGCACAAAAAAAAAAAAAAAACATGTGCAGTAAAATTAAGAACGGCTGGTTATGTTCTGTAAAATAAGCTAACGTTAATATTTACATTGTTCAGGAACTAAGGAGGCAATATTTTGTTCATATACTACTGAGAGAGAAAAAAAAAAAAAAAGAATGTATGGAATGGAAACTGAATGTAATATTTGTTTTGCACTAAATATGCCTTAAATAAGTAGCACTTGGTAAATGCATACTATTTTGATTTTGTATAGTTGCAACCTAAAACTGAAATATTTTGAATTACTATTTGTAAAGAATACTTTATTTTTAAAAGAAAGAGATGTAGCAATAGGAATTGCTTAGTTATGTTGTGTTCCTACCCGGACAGTTTTGAGTGTGACGCACACCTGCAGAAAGGTGTCGGCCGTATGTGTAAGGCAACTGTGGAATAAAAGTTCCCTGTGAGTAGGGTAATGCTCAACCGTCCAGCTTGTATAGTCATTGAAGGACAGAACAAGCTGAAACAACCTCGTCCTCGACACTTTTAGCATCACATTATGAACTTCCTCACGGGGACAGTACAGCTACATTAGCGCTTAGGATTCATCTAGAGCAGACTCGAAATAAAGGATTAAACTCACCGAGTTCGGTTCATTGATGTTTAAAAGATAAAATATGATGAAAATGACACAAGTACAATGACAGGAAGCGCGGCAAATGTTTTGGTCGAATGTGAAGTTGGCTGAGGGTAATACTCAGTTACAAATTTACATGATATTGTACATTGTACTTATTGTACAGTGTTTCTTTGAAATATATATTCCTAATACATTTTTATCGTATTTTCTTTTTAGACAGAAGAAAAAGCTTGAAAATCCTCTGCAGTTTCTCTCCGGTTAAAGAGGACGGCCGCTCCTTTGCTTCTAGACTCCGTTTCCTGTCGGTCTCGTCTCTCGTTTCTTTGAACCCTCTGCACTTCTAACCTTGCGCTTCAAGCTGGATTGTCGCGATATCTGAATTTTTAGTCTCACAACATAGAACTCAGTTCTACACATATCAATCTGGCTACTGCCAGGTTACTGCACTTTGTCAAAGGACCATCTTTTTTAATTTTTATTTTATTTTATTGAAAATACAAAACACAAAAGTGTGTAACAAACATGGCGAAGTGCTGTTAGCAATAACATCACATGAGGGAACAGTGACAGATGCGTGCAAAAAAAAAAATGATACAGTAAAATGTGCGACGGGGTCATGGATGTAGATCAGATTGCAGTTCATATGGTCCATAGTCAGGTTGAGTCCAGGGGGATTTCACTTAAAGAGTACAGTTTCATGGCTTTCGGTCCTTTCATTCGTTCCAGGGAATTAATGTACAATTTAAAATCATTAAAAAACATTTATGACATTTGCTTTTGTGTATACAGAATTTAGAGTTCAGAGTTCTAGTTTTGTGTTGTTTATTAGCACACCAAATGTTATTTTGTCTCTTGAAATGACTGGAGTTGAAGGAAAAACATTTTTTACCCAAGTTTATAAATCTTTCCAAAACAATTGAACAGAGTCACAATAAAAAACAGATGGTCAGTTGTCTCCACATTAATGTTGCAGAATGTACATAGATTTTCTTGTATGTTAAAACGTAATCGAAGTAGTTCTTTGGATGGGTAAATATTGTTCATAATTTTGAAGTGTGTTTCTTTAGCCTTAGAGCATAGGGAAAGATAAGTACTAGTTCTTAGTTTGGAAACTGTCTTTGTATCAAATTTGTTTAGGATATCATTTTTATTTTGTAAACCAGGGAATAACTCTTCTGTCAAGCTTTTCCTAATTAAAAAAATATTACATCTTTTGTCTAAGATTGATATCCCATGTATCGTTGGAGAGGGCAAATGTGTTTGTGTTATCTGATGAGTTTTTGGATACAAAGGACCATCTTAAGTATCCACAGACTGTTAAAGCTTCCTCTTTACCCCACTTTAACAGACAGCATTTTCTCCTGTTCAGCTTTACCCAAATCTCAAAGCTTCTTGAAAAAAAAGCGTCAAAACAGCGACAAAAATGAGACGAAAAGGAGGATGAAAAGAGCGACAAAATCATGGCCAAAAAAAAGAGCCACAAAGGAGGCACATAAGAGCAAGAAAAAAGCAACAAAAAGTGATGAAAAAAATCAATTTTAAAAAAGTGACGTCAACGCAGCAACAACGCAAGGAAAAAGATCCATTTAAGTCAGTTTTGTAGGTGTTCGTTTGCAAATGAGGCGCTACGTTGGTCTCTAGGCTGCGAACTCCAGACAAGAAGCTTTTAGATTTGGGTAAAGCCGGACAGGAGAAAATGCTCTCCGTTAAGGCAGGGGTTAACGCGCTGTCCTTCAGTTTTCCCTCATCAGTTGTATTCACTTACTGAGCTCAGTCCGAATCACAAGAGACAAGGCAGACAGTATTCAGATTGGTCTAAGTTGGGGTCATCAACTTTATGTCCTGTAGCCTTTGAGGCTTTTTCTAAAAATGTAACAGTTCAATTGTTTGCATCTTGAAATTAAAAGCATGAATTTGCCATATAATGCTAAGGTTAAGGTGCTTTATTTGTCATTATACAACAACTGTACAACAATATGTGTCGTCTGCATTTGACACATCCTTCAACAAAATGCTTAATAGTCTATAATTAAACAGTTTAAGTCTGTTTTTTTTTTTTAACTGGCAGCCCTTGAACCACTTTATGCTCTTAACAGTATCCGTCTCTAAAAGGTTGGCGAGTTAAAGGGCAGCACCGGCGATAAATAACTGGATTCTGCTCAACTTTCCCCCCATCGCAAAATGCACTAAATTATATCTGGAACTGGCTTGATAAAAGATAAAATAACAGACTGATTTAAAGTGATTGTAAGGTTAACAAAAGGGCAGATATGAAGATTTCATTTTCATTCAAACTGCATCGACTTTACAGTTTTGTTATATATTTTTTGTGTCTCTTTTCAAAAAAAAGTAAATGACATAAAAAATGAAATAACAATGTAGAGCCATTTGAGCCCATTCTGGCAGTGGGTGGAAATGGTTCCTCTGATACACCGCTTTGCAATGTGGCATGGAAAATGCTGAAAAAATGATATAAACGGGACCTCTGATTTATGGTAACCACAGATTGAGAGGGTTCTTTTGCATTTCCCTCTGTTCAGCTATTTATAGAACATAGAATCCCAATGGACTTCAGACACTTTAAAACAAGACACTGCATGAGGATAGAGTTATAACAACACCAACTCCAAATGAGGACAAAATCCAATATTCCAAATCAAATCAGACAAAATTGTTGTAGTAAAGATAATCAAGCAAATTTTTCAAATACAGTAGAAAGACAGCACTAACGCCTGTCTGAATCCAATGTGATGTTTAAGACTTTTAAAGCTTTGAATCTCTGGCTAAACCCTGAAAACTGAACCACCTCCTGAGGTTTGGCTGAATGTATCTGTGTCATTTGTCCGTCATCAGCTGTAAGGTCTCATATTCTGTGTTGCCTGTGTGCGTTTCTAAAGTGCAAAGCTCGTGTTTACCGACTGTTGAGCTGAACGATTTCTCTCCTGTGTGTGTTTCTCACATGACGGTCCAGAGTGCTTTTTCTGGCAAATGTTTTCTCACAGATTGAACAGCAGTAAGGTTTCTCTCCTGAGTGTGTTCTCATGTGCTTATTTAGATTGATTTTTCAGTAAAAGTCCGGTTACAGATTGAACAGCTGTAGGGTTTCGCTCCTGTGTGAGCGAAGGCCATCTTTACTGGTGAATGATTTCCAGCTAAACGCGCATTGGTGCTTCTTCCTCTCAGCTCCTGCCTCGTCTCCACTGTGGACACTGGTCTGTGGTGCAGACTTGTATTTGGGAATAGACCTGTGCTTTTGCAGTTGGAAAGCTGGGCTGTTCCCAGTCGTCATCATTGTCAGTGTCAGACGAGTGCTCAGTGTGTCCCTCAGTCTGTGAGTGGAAATGTGGCTCTGAGCTGATGTCCTCTCCCTGCGTTCCTCTCGGTGCTCAGTTTGTCTTTGTTGAAGCAGTGAGGACTCTTCAGTCTTCACACAGACAGCACTGGACTCTGGAACAGACCTGGAAAAGGATTTAAATATAAATACACTGAACAAAAGATAAAAGCAACACTGTTTTTCATGCGCTTAAGTCAAAGTCATTAAACTTTTTTTTATTAACACAATCGACCCGTTTCTTTCAAATATTGTCTAGATTTTGTCAAGTCTGTTTAAACTTGTTGGTGAGCACTTCTCCTTTGTCAGAGAATCCATCCCCTCACAGCTGTGACAGAGTTGCACTTTTGCTCCCGATAAAGACACAGAGGGTTTGAGAATCTACTGATATCCGATATTAACGGACACCAAAAGACTTCCTTAAAGTGGCTTTTTCTGAGTGAAAAAGTTCATGGTCTTTTCTTCAGTGTGAGATCAATAAACGCTAATCTTTTCTTGCAAACAAGATCAATTAAATCAATTATCAAATCATATATAAACTAATGTAAAAGTTTAAAAAGGACCACTGGACCTTTCCACACTGAATATACTCTGTTATACGACAGGTTATTATGTTACATTAATCGAAAGAACTCACATAAAGTGACATTCGTTAAAAACATTTCATAAACTAAAATACAAACATTTTTATTATGTTCAGTCACAGATTCTGCCCCGGCCTTGATAAGTTGCTGCTAGCATTAGCATACTGATGTGCGGCGATCTAAAATACATTTGCAGAAGTTAAAACTAAATAAGTATTTGCATTCTCCAGGTTCTGCGCTTCAAAATGAGGAGCAGCATGTCCATATTGACTGAGATGTAGTTGGTGAAAGTTGTGTTTTTTTAAACAGGTATCTGTTCAGTATCAGTTATTTGGAATCGATCAGCTTGAATATCCGGTACCAGTATCGTATCGGTGCATTCCTAACATCCAGATGCTGATTAGACCCTTGACTAATGCACAGCTGTGCCTTAGGCCAGTGGTTCTCAAGTGGGGGTCACTGAACAGCTATTTTATGTGTCACATAGATAAAGAATTTTTTTTCGAAACTGCAGCGTCTCCTGGCAGTTTATCTTCCACTAAACCACAAAACGCAGAGTTACATACAGATCCTTAAAACATGGAGCCATGATAAGAACGCCATCAATAAAATGCACTAATGCGTTTTAACACAGGCTCTAGTTCGGTCGACCTAAAGGGACTTTCAGACCGAGGGCAGCAGTCTAGGGTCAGTGTGAATCTAACAGCAGCAGACTCCAGACTAAACAAAACCCCACCACCTCCAGGAGCCGCTCGATTCACAATGACATCAGCAAATCACTCACACTGTCACCATCAGGCCTGAACACAGAAAACGGGATTCATTCAAGAAGAGATCACCTCCACGTGCCGGACACAATGTGAGCTTCTCCCACTCAGGTCGATTCGGACGACGAGCTGCAGATGAACTTCCCTCAGATGGTTCCTGACAGTTGGTGCAGAAACTCTTTGGTCATGCAGCAGCAGCGGTCCGGGGCTGGTTTCAGTCGGTCTTGGAGGTGAACATGCTGCATGTGGAGGTCCTGGTCTGGACTCATGTGGTCTGCAGTTGTGAGGTGGATGTACTGCCAAACTCTCTGAAACGCATTCGGAAACTTCTTATGGCAAAGAAATGAACGTTCAGTGCACGGGCAACAGCTGTGTGTAAAACAGAACATTTCAGAGTAGACTTTATTGTACACAGCCTAAGGCACCTGTGCAATATTCATGCAACCCTAACTCAGGCAAAGAGAAGCGCTCACTAACACGGCTTTAGACAGATTTGTTTACAATATTTGAGAGACTTGGGTCTATTGTGTTTATAGAAAATGTTTCATATCTTTGAGTTCATGCAGAATTTGTGCAAAAACAAAAGTGTGTTTATACTTTTGTTAAGTTTATATTTGACATCAGTGTGAGTGAAATGTGTGACATGTTTAAAGTGGTGGAGCCTACACTGGCAGCTGCTCTTCCTCCTGTTTGATGCTCTGTTCCTCTGGCTCCTCTTTAGTCCGTGGAGTCTCTGTGATTTCCTGGTTCAGACCGGGACCAGGACTCGTCGGGATCTGGACATTCGCTCTGACCAGTTCCATCTTCAGTGTTTGTGAAAAAATGTCTAAAGAGCAAACAGGTGGAGACGGCTTCAGCCCTAAACAGAGACAATGAGATTCAGCTTTAACAACACGTCTAATGTTCCGTGATCTGTGGAACTCACTCACTTCTCCATTTCCTATAATGTAATAGACCAAATTTGGTTTCACTATTTTGAACATTTATTACTCATTTAAGCTCCTGTGTTTCTGGTGAGAATATTCTGAGACTGAACCTTCTTTGATTTGCTTCAAACATGACAGTCGATTTAAACCAAGTATTTCTGTCCTATTATAAATAAAAAGTGTTTGTCGTGAATAACTCAACACCTGAACGCAATGTCATTGTCATTGTACAATTGAACAATGACAAATAAAGCACTTACTTACTGTACTTTTACTTGTACTCGTGAATCAGACTCTAACAGTTACTCACAGTCCTGAAATAGCACCATCCCCAGGTCATTTAACTGGTCACTACTTTTTACTTCTTGAGTGAAATTATTAAAGTAAAGTTAATGTTTCTGAGTAAATATTCGCCTCTGAGACAAACAGGGAAAACCCGAGGCCTGTGTCGCGCAGGTTTGACTCAAAACTTACAGCGTAATTTCACATTTTAGCTTCATTTAAGTGCGTTTGATTAATCTCACCGTTTAAAACCGTCACGTGTTTCAAAGCTTTATTAAAGACGATGAAACAGAACAGAATCAGATCTTTCCGCAGCAGTTTCCTGTGAAGCTAACAGCCGATTAGCCGCTACTTCTGACACTAAAACTTCCTCCAATATAAAGTAAACTGTGCTCGTAAAGTCTTTAACATGTGTTTAACAATCTTATATGTCACGTGGAATAAATGAAACGTTTCAACTTACGCAAACAAAATCCCAAATGACAAACACGGAGCACAACACGTTAGCTAACATGTTGTTGCGCATGCGCAGAACATGGTCAGTAATACCGCGCATGCGCTGCTTTAGATGTAGCGACCGTACTTGGACAAAGGCCGGTGTTGAGATTCGTTTTTATAAGAATTGAGATTTCCGCCTGATTCCAAAACTAATCAGGTCTAACACCGTTACTGTGTAATGAACACAGACACTTATTCAAGGGGATTTGGGAAATTATTTAGGTTTTGAGTTAGTTTTTACTGTAAAAACATAAAATCATCTCCCCCCCCCAAATCTAACAGATTCTTCATAAAGCATCAAAATAGCGACAAAAAGTAAATGGAAATTAGGAGGAAAACGCAGCATTAAAAGCATAAAAAGTGATGAAAAAGCAAAAAAAATAATAAAAAAAATCAATAAATAGGTGACAAAAAATGCACCAAAAATACGAGGAAAACAAAGTGACGGCAACAACAAGAGGAAAAATCTTAGATCCGTTTTTTTGGTCTTAGCTTTCAAATGAGGCGTCACACTGGCCTCCTATGGGCTGTGAGCTCCAGTAGAGAAGCTTTAGATTTAAGGTAAAGCTGAACTGGAGAAAACACACTCTGTTAAGGCGAGTGAGGTTAAAGCAAATAATAATACATTGATAAATATAAAGGAAACACTCATTTTGGAACATCATTCACTAGAACACATATTGAAATAAACATAAGTTGTAATTAAAACTGAGAATATCAGTGGATGCCCGACCTCCCCAGCATGAGACGTTCAAAAGGAGAAAAGGAAGACTAATATAAGGAGTCCGCAAAGAAGACAATACAAGAAGCAGAGGGCGAAGTGCCAAATGTAATGGACTAAAAGAACGAAAATAAGGTCAGGTAACATGAGTGATATTGAGATTTATGTGCCCGTAAGCCTATAATTCTAGTAATAAATATAAAATGTTAGATTTATCTTATAATATTTTACTTAACTTCAGTAATGCTAACACAAACTTGGCACAATATTACAGCTATACAGTGTTAAAATGTCATTCGGTAAAACGGCCACAAAACAGTTTTGCAAAGATGATTTCCTCTAAAATGATAAAAGAAATTATAAACTCCCCAAATGTTCCTGTGGCATATTTTTCATTATGTAAAACACTAGAACCATTAGCAAAGTTTAAAACACACTTTAAGGTCCATTTTGAACAATAATGACATGACTTTCTCTCAAAGACACGTCATGACATCACTCTGACAATAACACTGATTATGGATCCTCACAATGTAGATATGGATAATGTTTAAGTACATAAAAGAAATGGAGATGTAAAATGAAATGTATAGTAAATTATTCTTTATTATAAAAGTCAATGTTCACGTCTGTTTTCATATTATTGGATAAATAATGTGCCTATTTACAATAAAATCATTATGTCATATGGACAAACAAAAGGAGTCATTCGGCAAAACAATGTGTTACATGGTCAAACAGACATGGGTTCGCCCTATTAAACATTAAACTTCAATGTTTATGGCTTTATTTATTTTTACTTTTATTATGTGAAAAGGACATTTAAATGTTTTTACTACATTATCTTTAATTTAAAATGTAAACTAAACACATTGAGTAAATTGGGTTTGTAAGGGTTATTTTTGTTTCTGAAAAGCATTATTGGAGCTAATCTGCAGATATTAAAACATAATTGTTGCTTTTATTATGTGTTGAACTTGTACCTGTCATTTGGTGCAACGCAGCCCACCATACGGTCTAATGGTAAGTGTTTCAGAAAATGTACCAAGTAATATACTATTATTCAGTATTCGGTGGTAAAATTGGAAACTTGGTATAGTTTATTTTTCAATCTTGGATTATGTTTTTCATTGATAATATAGTTCACATTTATATGAATTGAAATGAACAAAGGAAACCTATGGAACTAAACCTTGTACATGGTATATTTAGGTCATTATTCATGATAAATGTCAGTTAAATTAATCTCAGTTTTTGCCCATTTGATGCTTAACAGCGGGTCAGGTTTAATAATATTTTCCATAAATCAGCATATTTTAATAAATATATAAAAACATTACATCAAACAATAATAATGAGACAATATTTAGCAGTAAAAGTAGTCCATCAAAGTCATTGTTTTCAAAGAAAGTAGAAAGACAGCGCTAAAGCCAGTTTGAAACCAATGGAGATTTGTACGATTTAAGGCCTTAACTGTGGCATCATTTATTTTATGAATTTGTCGGGAATACTGAAGTTACTCACCTGTAAAGTTTTTCTGGTGTGCAAAACTATAGAGCATTTCTAGATGTTTTGTTTCAGAATGTAGAGCTGGAATGTTTCTCTCCTGTGTGTGTTGTCATGTGTGAATTTAGAGTAATATTTTGGAAAAAGTCTTGTAACAAATTGAACAGCTGTAAGGTTTCTCTCCCGTGTGTGTCCTCATGTGATTATGTAGCGTACCTTGTCTGGCAAATGTTTTCTCACAGAGTGTACAGCTGTAGGGTTTCTCTCCTGTGTGTGTTCTCATATGATAATTTAGATTACGTTTGTGAGTAAATGTTTTCTTACAGACTGTGCAGCTGTAAGGTTTCTCTCCTGTGTGTATTTTCATATGCAAATGTAGTTTATATTTTTCAGTGAAAGTCTTTTTACAGATTGAACAGCTGTAGGGTCTCTCTCCGATGTGTGTTCTTATATGAGAGTCTAGGTGACTTTTCTGGGCAAAGTTCTTCTCACATAAAGTACAGCTGTAAGGTCTCTCTCCTGTGTGCGTTCTCGTGTGCAAATTTAGATTACTTTTATCCCTAAAAGTCTTATAACAAATTGTACAGCTGTAAGGTTTCTCTCCTGTGTGAGTTCTTGTATGCAAATTTAGTTTTGAAATTTGAATAAAAGTCTTTTTACAGATAGAACAGCTGTAAGGTTTCTCTCCTGTGTGTGTTTTCATATGATAATCTAGATGAACCTTTTGGGCAAAGGTTTTCTCACAGACGGTGCAGCTGAAAGGTTTCTCTCCTGTGTGAGTTCTCGTATGATAATCTAGAGCACCTTTTTGGGTAAAGGATTTCTCACAGACTGTACAGCTGTAAGGTCTCTCTCTTGTGTGGGTCCTTACATGTGAATCCAGATGACATTTTTGGTTAAACGTTTTCTCACATAGTGCACAGCTGTAAGGTTTCTCTCCTGTGTGTGTTCTCAAATGTGCACGAAGGCCACTTTTACCGGTGAATGATTTCCTTTTACAAAAATGGCACCGGTGCTCCTTCCTCTCAGCTCCTGATCTTTGTCGTTTCTTAACTCCAGCACTGGTCTGTGGTGCAGACTTGTATTTGGGGAATAGACCTGTGCTTTTTGCAGTTGGAAAGCTGGGCTGTTCCCAGTCGTCATCATTGTCAGTGTCAGACGAGTGCTCAGTGTGTCCCTCAGTCTCTGAGTGGAAATGTGGCTCTGAGCTGATGTCCTCTCCCTGCGTTTCCTCTCGGTGCTCAGTTTGTCTTTGTTGAAGCAGTGAGGACTCTTCAGTCTTCACACAGACAGACCTGGACTCTGGGACAGACCTGGAAAATGATTAAAGAAAGGATTAGATAAAGAGAAGTTTATTACACAGTTTTAACACACTATGCTGTAGAGGGTGCTCTTATTGATTAGGTGGACACTTTTGTTGTGTCCTTAGGCAAGACACTTCACCCACCTTGCCCCCAGTGTCTGCATACACTGGTGTATGAATGAGAGTGTGAAGCCTTTAGCTTTGATTACAGCACCATGCACTGTGACATTGTTTCAATAAGCTCCTATAAAAGGTCAAAAGATCCAGTGTTTCACCACGATCTTGTATTGACGATGGGAGTGTGTGACCACTGCTCAAGCCACATCCCAAGATTCTTAATGGGGTTAAGGTCTTGACTCTGTAGCCAATCCATGCACCAGGACTCATCACACCACATCGCCTTTTTGCATTTGGCAGTTTGGGATTTTCACGGTTACCGTGTAGCGGTAAACCCCGCTAAATGTGACAGTAATATTATAGTCTTGTTTTTGAAAAACGATATTATCTCGGTGGATTACGGCGCCCGCGGTGTCGGCAAAGTGAGCCTCACCGGCCGCTGCTGCTGAAGGAGACTCCATAGCTCCAAAACAAAAAACTTTCTCGAAGCTGGAATCATGTCCGAGACGACAGAATAGAAGACAGTTATCCTGTTTGCGGAACGTGCAGGAAAAAAGTGTCTCTAAAGGCAGCGATACTTCGAGCCTCATGACTCACCTGTGTGACCACGACTCTATAGCCAATGCAAGTAAGCTAACGTTAGCGTTTTAGCAGAAATACTGATATGGGGACTTTGGGTTGAGGGAGAAGGTAACGAGTCGCCCCATAGTGCAGCCGCAGCGCCACCGCCAGCATATAAGCCGTGTCCGGATACCTCCGTATTGAAATGGCACAAATGCGTTACAGGCTCCTGGAGGGCAGATTAAAGTTGGTCTCCAATGCAATAGATTCACTCTCGCCGCATTATTATGACTTTAACAATGATTACTGTCGGATGGCATTTTCCCAAATCTGCAGAGCGAAAGCAAACTGGAAGGACACAAACTGAGAACAATATTCCTGAGGGTTTATCTAGTTAAAAATATTCTAACACGGTTCTGACTCTATAAATAGTACATGTAATAACCTCCAAACGATCAACAATACATAGTTATACTTCATTTACTTTGATGTGAAAAGTTGCACTTTTGATATGGCTTTGTCTGTATTTTTTAAATATAACAAACATAGTTATACTTTTTGAAACTATTTCAGTTTGTGTAGGACTATCAATGCTTTATGAACTTATTAACACACATTGAAAAAAACGCGATAATACCGAAAACCGTGATAATTTTAGTCACAATAACCGTGAGGTAAAATTTTAATTCCGTGACATCCCTATTGGTAGTTACCCTCTCCGATTAGCGGTTTCTTACATTTAGACATCCGTCAGTGAAATGTGTGACATGTTTAAAGGGTGGAGCCTACACTGGCAGCTGCTCTTCCTCCTGTTTGACGCTCTGTTCCTCTGGCTCCTCTTTAATCCGTGGAGTCTCTGTGATTTCCTGGTTCAGCTCTGGGCCAGGACTCGTTGGGATCTGGACACTCGCTCTGATCAGTTCCACCTTCAGCTTTTGTCCGTGGGACATTTTTTACAAAATCACAAACAGGTGGTGACGGCTTCCACACTAAATAGAGAAAACAGAGAAAACAGTAACATTCGGCTCTAACATGTATAATGTGACCAGGGGTTAAAGTGGGATTTGGGAGGTGGGGGAACTCTAACCTTTAACAAGCAGTAGGAATCGCGCTACATTTTATATTTTTTTCTGTACTTAGGTACTGACATGTAGTCATGGGTTCTGAACAGATACTGCACAATACAAGGTATTTGATACTGTAATTATTTTATTTTCCAATATTTTTTAAGGCTTTGGAGGGAAAAAAAAGAAAAAAACACAGTAATAGATTAATACAGAATAATAAAGAGCCTAATAATAAACTAGGACTACTCAGAACTAAACCAGGATTAAGCCAGGGCAAAAACATGCAATATCAGGACTAAGGCAGGACTAAATCACATCTAAACCAGGCCAAAGGCCTAATACAGAATGAGACCAGTACTGTACATCTCAAACAACATGACTAACTCCTGCTCAGCCACTGCTCCTCAGCGCTGAGCAGACAGACCATGGAAAATAATAAATAAGGACCAAACGCTGTTCTGTCCAGACCTCGCGCTTTACGAAAAAACTCAGTAAATGAAGCGCTCCTTGGAGATGGCGCGCTCATCCACATATTCAGCTTCAGCCTCGTTTACCTGTTAACTTTGCAAAGAGCATCTCTGCGCTTGTACATTTTCCACAAACACGTATTGAATGAAGTCAGAGCAGAAAGGAAGAAAAATGCACCTGTCAAATGAATGATTCAGATGTTATTTAGTAAAGTTAGCGCCCAGGGAGCGAGGTTAAGCGTGTTGACCGGTTAAACACGAGTGCTGGTGGTGCAGAGCAGTTTTCCAAAACTCACGTTCCATCAGCTTTATCGTCCGCTTTACAAACATCCACAGCTGAACTGGTGTTCCTTACCTTAAAGTCGCTGGTTAAGCCCTTTGCACCGGCAGGAACAAACGCTGCACCTGACGCGGACCGCGAGGAGTCCTGCTTCTGCATGGGATAATCCGAGCAAACACGATTCATACTGTCCTTTGATAAAATCTGTCAGTCCGTCCAACGATAAGCCTCCTGTTTTCTCAGTTTAGCGTTACACCGTTTAACAGAGCCATGTTTTCATTTGAGCCCGTGCTAGGAGATGATGGTCCGGAGCCGGAGGCACACTGCTACACAAAGTGCCGCGAACTTGCTGGGAAGCTACGCGAATGCGGCGCGGATAATGCCGAAAAATATATATAATATAATATATAATAATTTTTATGGAAAATGAGGTCAGATTATATTTTTTGGCCCCCGGGACGCATATTGAGTAGGCCCAACCTAGTACTTTTATTGCATTGATGTATCTCACAGGCAGAATTTCGTATGTGCGTGAAAATGACAAAGTTGCAATCATGAACTTTTTTTTTCTTTTTCTTTTTTGCCATGCGAAGGTGGGGGAACGCCGTTCCCGACCGTTCCCGCCCACTTTAATCCCTGAATGTGACCATCACCTGTGAGCCGTGGCTCTGACTCTCCGCTCCATTTCCTATAATGTGGTAGCACTGCGGCAAAACTAATAAGTTTAACCATTTTGAACTTTTAGTATTTATTACTTAAGCTGTAGTCGTTTTTCCTAAAGAGACTATTCCAGGGGAAATCAACTTAACTTTGTTTGATCTGCTTCAAACGTATTCCTGTTGCTTATTTAAAGTGTGAGATTGAGGAAATTAAAAGGGAGACGCTGGTGATGTGAACACCTCCTCTCAGACGACAACACGAAGATTCTCACGTCTCTGAAATTATTGTTTTTTTCCCTACTTAGATCATCCGCGTGCTCAGCGCAGCTCCCAAAAGCCAACTTGGGAGGATTTTTGATATCGAAGGGCAAATCTCCATCTGCCCTGAGCAGCAAAAGGCCAACGCAGGAAATGCAGGTTTTACACAAAGTAAACTATTAATGTTTGTACTTATCCAAGTGTTATAATAATAATTTCCTTTTGTAACAGCAATATATTGGATTTGATAAACATGTCGCTGTGGGAAACGAAATGAACTAAATATATTAAGGGTGATTATTTTGTTTACTTCAACAAGTTACAAAGGATGCTTTGATGAACGGCCCAATTCCTTACCTTTTGCCAACAAAGCCCTAGACATGAAACGATCATTTATTATAGTTATTATTGTCATAATAGAAATAAATCAATGCAACAGATCTTTTATGTAAACCTTAGCTGAAACAATGACAAATGCTCATTGCTCGGACATTGTTTTAGCTCAGTGGTAACGCTTCATTTCAGACAGGCAACTGTAACTGGGACATTTCCCACTTGAAAATTACGACTTACGGCGTCAACCAGACTTCCACATGAACAAAGTCGTGTAAACAAAACCACAAAAGTTCCCAACAAATGCTAACAAAATATGAACGTTTCTCCGATTTAAAGCCAGTTGGACTGAAGCCTGTGACAATACGTTTGTTAAGTGTGACATCACGACTTCCGCTTCCGGGTTCTGGCAGACGGGCAAATATGCGAGAAAAAACATTAAAAACCCTTAAAAACAACCATCAATATTTCTGAAACTCAACAGAGAGTTACTGAAGCTACTTATTTCTCACTCATTAGCCAAAAATGCCGCACCTACTGCTAAAAAGTAATATTTACTAAAGTCGGTACTTCCGGGGTTAGTGTAGCTGCTGCGCCGTTAGAATTTTTTTCCCGCTAACCCGGAAGTACAGATTTTGGTAAATATGACTTTTATAGCAGTAGGTGCAGCATTTTTGGCTAATGGGCCTGATAAATAAGTATGTTCAGTAACTCTCTGTTGAGTTTCAGAAATATTGATTGTGGTATTAAAGAGTTGTTTGTAGTTTCTCGCACATCTGCGGACCCGGAAGTAGAGCTGTGACGTCACCACTTAAACGTATAAGTAACAATCACATCGCAAAGTTAAATCTTTATCATCAGCTACTCTTCTCCACAGGGGTTATCTTCATCTCCCATCTCTGAACCTACACCACTGATCATCTTAACACGTTGTAATGATCAGTTATTAGTGCCTCCAAGGTATTTTTCCAAGTCAAAGGTCGGAAATTCACCAGAAATTGTCTGGACCGCAGCTTTAGTTCTGTTTATGTCCATGGAGACAATTGAAAGTGAAAAGCCTCGTGTAGCGCAGGTTTTCACTGGCCTACGATCAGCTAAAGTGCATTATTTAACTTTATTGAGGCGGACTTTTATTCAGACTCACCGCATAATGTTACCGCGCACGTATTTCCTCATGTGAAGCTAACGGCCGATTAGCCGCTACTTCTGACTGATTAAAACGTCATCAAATACCATTATGAAGTTAAGCTTCCTTGTAAAGGTGTAAAACCTCCCCGTGCGACACGTGGGTTGAATTAAACGTATTAACTTACCCGCACAATGCCTCACTTTGTTCAAAACACGGAGCCAAACACGTTAGCCAGGTGTCGTTACCCGATCTGAAGCGCTGCCTTAATGTGTTCAAACTGCGCATGTCAGGACGAGGTCACAACATGTAACGCATGCGCAGATGTTCATGTGGGGACCGTACTTGGACAAACCTCCGTTTTTGAGATTCGTTTTTTGTAAATAACAGTTGAAGTAACGTCTAAAACAAATCGGGCAGAGAGAGACGCATAAGGACAATGGCAAATCAGGTCTAACTGTCCACCAACTGTCCACTGTAAATATATGGACATAGAGTTCCAAGGGGAGTTCGTTTTTATTGTGGAAATTAAAATCTGCACAATTTAAAATTTCGACTTGATTTGGATTTGGTAGGTTAAACTTAAAATCAAGATGGGAAATTAAAACATTTCTCAGGTAACAACTTAAACAGTGGAGTCCGTGTGACCGGTAGTGTTAACTCTGCGCTGTGGATCATTTTGTGTGGAGGAGGCAGCAACACTCACACTCGCAGATCTGGCTACAACAATTAAATAGTCCCGAATCCCAATCTGTACATCAGTCCCACATGTTTCTGTTACAGTAAATAAAAGGACATTGATAAACATAAATTGAGAAATTTACAGTAATTCACTAGATAAAGGTTAATATGAACATAAAATGTAAAGAACACAGAGAATGGCTGTGGATACCACTTCCCAACACAAGATGTTCAAAAAGGGAAAAGGAGGGCAGGACGCCGAACTTACTGTATAGGGTACCCCGGTGACCCCTGAAGAAGACAATACATAAAGCAGACGGCAGAGGACCAAATGTAACAGACTAAAACAACTAAAATAAGAGTGTGGAATTATCAAAATCCCCCAATTTCCCCCTGTAGCATAATTTGGCAAGTGTTGACATACACATATACAAGTATGAGCATTATAAACACATTAGAATCATTATCAAAGTTTAAGTTGAAATCTCTTGGCCCTCTGGGCCCTGTTGGCTTTGGGGCCCAAAGCAGCTGCCTGCCTTGCCTAATGGACATTACTGGAACGGTCCGCAGGCAACTGGTGTCAGGGAGGCCGTCAGCAAGAAAACAGTTAAAATGACATTTGTTTTAACGGACCCAAAACGTTATTGCAAAGATTATTTCCTCTAAAGATTATAAAAGAATTATAAACTCCCCAAATTTCTCTATATTTTCGCCATATTTTTCAAAAGTATTGTCATGAACATGTCAATGAGCATTACAAACACACTAGAACAAACTTAACCTTGAAAACAAATTTCCTTCAATGTCCTTCGGTCAAACAAAGTCTATTTTGAACAATAATCACACAACTTTATTTAAAGAGGGGGTATTATGCTTTTTTCAATCACATAGCACCAGTCTATAGCATACTACAATGATGACCAACCTTCTGTTGGTCTGTATATGCAGTAAATTAAAATTAAAATTGAATAAAATTGCTCTCGCAAAATGGCTGTACTGAACGTCTTGAAATAGGCCTCTGTCTCTTTAAGAAGCTTTCCGACACGCCCCCTTCAGCACACTGCTGTGGCATCTAAACAACACTACTGTGCGGGGAGGGGGCTCTGCTGAGCTGAGGAGCAGTGGTTGGTGGCTTGGCTGGTGACGAAAGGTCCAGAGGCGTCTCCAGGAGGTGGGGCGTTCCTAGGAGGACTGAGGCATAGCTACACCTAAAATGGCTGCCGTCTAAGTTTTTACTGATTACTCAAAAATATGTGAATGAGCCAAGGCAACACTCCAGGCATGTGTTTAATGAGGGAATGACATAATAACATGATATAAAGCTTGAACAAGTCGATTTTACATAATACCCCCCCTTTAAAAGACACGTCATGACATCACTCTGACAACAACACTAAAGTTGGGGACAGATTTTCATTTGACCTTTATTTAACCAGGAAAGTCCCACTGAGATTATGAATCCCTTTTTCAGGGGAGTCCTGGCCCCAGAGGGGAACCTATTGAACATGTTTTAGTGGTGGGGAAACCGGAGTACCTGGAGGAAACCTACGCAGATGAGGAGAACATGCAAACTCCACACATGTGGGAATCGAACCCAAGATCTTCTTGCTATGAGGCACGAGCGCTAACCACTGCACCACCGTGCCGGTTTAATATAGTTCCTCAATTTGAGCCACTTGTCATGAAAAGTAGAAATGGCACAAATTGTGGTGCGATTCAGTCAATTGTTAAAATGTGTAAAAGTAAAGAGATTGCAGATTGTAAAAACATATTATAGTAAATTAATCTTTATTATGATGCCTGTTTTTCATATGAATTGATAATGTGCCTATTCACAACAAAACACTTATGAAAATGTTACAGGGATTAACATAATTTGTCACATGGTCAAACAGACATGCGCTTGTCCTAGGCTACATTATGCAAACAGGCGTGTAGTTAGACACTCAGACTCTTGTCAACACGTAGAACACGCTAAGGCTCAAATTAAAGAGTTTGAATTGAGACAAACACATTTTAAAATATTGAAGTAGACAAAGGCTGTACATAATATACAGAGATGACTTTGGTTCAGTCTGATCTTCAGGGCTAATTTACTGACATTTGAACAACATTGTTGCTTATTGTTTATCAAATATACATACATCCCTTAAATATTCTGGCTCTCTTTTACACTTTAATCTCCTGTATCATTAAAGATAACTGCTTATATTCTTTGTTAAAATTGCACCATGCCATTTGGTAAAACGCAGCATACCATACGGTCTAACACTAAATATTTCAGGAAGATGTATTAAATAATATACTTTTGGCCAAACTATAACGAAAAAGAAAGCTAAATTATTCTGAAGTTTAAGTCTGTTACTTGTGTGTGAACTTTCAGTAAAAAATTCAAAATAAAATCTTTACGTTTAGGGTTGTAAACATGACAAAATGTGCAAAAGTTCAAGGTGTATTAGTACTTTCGCAAGGCACTGTAAATGCAGAAAAAAGATAATTAACATTTCTGCCAGGTGCCATTGCTAAATGGAAATATATACTCATTCATATATCCCCAAAACTATAAAGCGGACTAAATTTGTATTAGTTTGGCAATGGAAAATTGTAATAATGTCTATTATGCATAAAGGAAAATCAATGGGTCCAAAGAACATTATTACCACCTTATGACAAACAAGGAACTGAATCCAAAAGTAAAACTATATTTAGTTAATTCTTCTTCATAATAATCAGTTAAATGCATCTCAGATTTTGCCCATTTGACAACTTGCAGCATGTTAAATTCAATTATTTTTTTAATGCCAAAACCATTTTTATGTCATTAATGCAAGAAAAAAATCTCCATATTTAATTTAATATTTACAAACAGTCGAAAAGAAGAATCATGAGAAATTTCAATATTCAAAATAAAGTCAGTCAAAACTATTGCAGTAAAAATAATCAAGCAAAGTCATTATTTTCAAAGAAAGTAGAAAGACAGCCCCAAAGCCAGTTTGAATCCAATGTCAGCTTATTCTGAGACACTTAAGGCCTAAAATGTGGCACAATTAATTTAATGACTTTAAAGGCTTGAAATCTCCCGCTCACCTTTGTGGGTCAGCGCCTGCATGTTTTTTAATGTGTTAAACTATTGAACGTTTAAGGACAAATGCTTCTTTACAGACTGTAGAGCTGGAAGGTTTCCATCCCGTGTGTTCCCATGTGTGAATTTAAATTAATTTTATTGGTAAAAGTTGTTTGACAAATTGAACAGCTGTAAGGTTTCTCATCGGTGTGTTTTTTCATCATGTGGATATTTAGATTACTTTTATTGGTATAAGTCTTGTGACAAATCGAACAGTTGTAAGGTTTTTCTCCTGTGTGTGTTCTCAAGTGAAAATCTAGAGTATATTTTCTGGCAAATGTTTTATTACAGATAGTACAGCTGTGAGGTTTCTCTCCTGTGTGAACTCTAATGTGCCTTACTAAATCCTGTTTAGACCCTAAACTCTTGTTACAAAAAGAGCACTGATACTTCCTCTCAGCTCCTGAAATGTATCCAAAGTGGACACTGGTCTGTGGTGCAGACATGTATTTGGGGAATAGACCTGTGCTTTTTGCAGTTGGAAAGCTGGGCTGTTCCCAGTCGTCGCCATTGTCAACCAAGTGCTCAGTGTGTCCCTCAGTCTGTGAGTGGAAATGTGGCTCTGAACTGATGTCCTCTCCCTGCGTTTCCTCTCGGTGCTCAGTTTGTCTTTGTTGAAGCAGTGAGGACTCTTCAGTCTTCACACAGACAGCACTGGACTCTGGGACAGGCCTGAAAGAGGGATTTAAATATAAATATATTTTAAATCTGCAGTCAGTTTGTGTGAGTGAAATGTGTGACATGTTTAAAGTGGTGGAGCCTACACTGGCAGCTGCTCTTCCTCCTGTTTGACGCTCTGTTCCTCTGGCTCCTCTTTAGTCCGTGGAGTCTCTGTGATTTCCTGGTTCAGACCGGGACCAGGACTCGTTGGGATCTGGACATTCGCTCTGACCAGTTGAACCCTCTGGCGGGGAACCTTGTCCAGGAGCTGCTGTTTCCTCTGGTTCTCCTGTTTGGAGCGACACAGTTCCTCCTCATACTCCGCTATCGTTCTTTCAATCAGCACAAATATGTCTTCAGCCGCCGCAGCCAGACGCTCATTCACCAGAGCTCTCAGCGTTTGGGCACGAGACATTTTTACAAAGTCACAAACAGGTGGAGACGACTTCAGCCCTAAACAGAGACAACAGAGAAAACAATGAGGTTCAGCTCTAACAACACGTCTAATGTTATCCAGTTACTGTATTTTACTGGGGTGGCACTTTGATAAGACGATAAACGTCAGCTGTTTACAATATCAGTAGGGATGTTGATAAATATCGATCCACCGATATATCGCGATATTAATCACGCGATTCTAGTATCGATCCAAAAAGCGCCCGTATCGATATTTAAACATCTATTTTGTGGAAATATTCATTGCGTCTCTCTTTGGTCCTGCACTTTTACTCCCGCCCACTAGATGGCAGCGCAGCCCGCTTGAGTAACACTAGAATCTAGTGAGAGTTAAGAGAAACACAGGACAACTTTTACCATGGAAAAGAAAGAGCTATGAAATGCTCCGGGGCTCTTTTAAAAATCTACATTTGGCCTCACTTTGGCTTTTACAGCAAAGACAGAGACCTGGATTATTACCAGAGCCACCAGCTGTGTGCCGAGGGAAAACTAAATACAGCAGGCTCATGTTAAACTTGTGTCTCGCCACTGCAGTACTTAATACAGTACTGTAGTAGTTTCCCCTGGCTTCGTTTGTGTGCTACTGCTAACACAAACATATTTCTAAGAGATGAGCGCTATCGTCACGGTGATGCCCGTGTTGTCATTATGTCCCTGATCTATGAGTGACACCCGTTGTGGAGCAGATAAGGTTTTAAATGCCCCGTCTGAGTTATTAGTTATTACTGATCGCTAAGGACTCCCAACTATAGAAATACTGGAAAACGTGCATCCCCAGTTTAATTGGTTTCATTACTAGGTTTCCAAGAAATCTGTTTTCCTTTCAAAGTTACATAATCACCATAAACACCACAGTCACAAGCACATTAGTGAAAAGCATTTATACCACAAGATAGAGCTATATACAGGTGCTCGTCATATAATTAGATTAACATGAAAGTGCATTTAGTTTTGTTATTCAATTTAAACTGAAATATATGATAGACTCATTACATGTAAAGTGAGATATGTATAGCTTTTATTTGTTATAATTTTGATGATTATGGCTCAGCTTGTAAAAGCCACAAATAAAAAATCTCATAAAATTTGAATATTTTGAAAATGGACTATAAGCCATAATCATCAAAATTATAACAAATAAAGGCTTGACATAATGTCACTTTGCATGTAATGTGTCTATCATATATTAGTTTCACATTTTAAGTTAAGTTAATAGATAGATAGTATTTGACACAAATAGTTGTTTCCAAAGTAAAAAATATTCGCAATAATCGTCTAATGCTTCATTATCGGGATATATCGTATCGTATTGCATCGTGACCTGTGTATTGGCATACGTATCGTATCGCGTGAGACTAGGCGATACCCACCCCTAAATAACAGCCAACCAAAATGCATTGGAAAAGTGCTTGAACATTAAAAATAATAATAATAATAATAAAAATAATAATAAGACACCAAATGAGACACACTGAACTTGTTATTATTCTTTTACATGTTTGCCTTACCTTGTAGCCTAATTTGGCTTTGTAAGAACATATTAAGTACAATACTAATGGGCTATTCAGAGCTTATGTCCTGTGGAATTAGTGCGTTGGACATTTTAGTAAAACAAGACAATTTTAGTGCTTTATCCATTTATGACTTGTAGCTAAATTCTGTGCCTTTGGTGTAATGATAGGCATACTATGGCGTAACCACAAGGTGGCAGTATAGCCTTTACTGTGTGTTGTTGACATACAATAAGTTGAGACACTGTTGTGAGAGAGACCACGTTGTGCACGTGTCTAATAATAAATAGCTTGCAGCTCACAGAAGCTAGCACCACAAATGTTCATGCGTGACTTCTTGAATAACAGAAGGCAGAACATTACATGGTACCAGGTCAAGAAAAGAACTGATGCAAGATGGACGCAGTGAAACCACCAACTCCACTGAAAATGACGGGGAATGTGGACGCGAAGTTGCGAACCTTCAGGCAGCAATTTCAGCTCTACATTGCCGCGGTCAGAGTGGAGTCGGAGTTCAAACAAAAAGACAAAAATAGAGACGACGATCAAACACAGGTTGACTGTAAGAAGTGTGGTGAGACGCACAGACCGAGACAATGCCCTGCATTTGGCAAAACATGTGCAAAGTGTAAAAAGCAAAATCACTATGCGAAAATGTGCCATACCAGAAAAAAGATACACACAGTACAGTAAGACTCAGATGACAGTGATGATTTGAGTGAGACATTTTTCATCAAAATGGTGTCGTGTGATAAAAACTATGTGCAGCCCCAACATGCAAGTGACACAGAGCATGCTGTACAGTGCATCCGGAAAGTATTCACAGCGTTCCTTTTTCACATTTGTCATGTTTACAACCCTAAACGTAAAGATTTTATTTTGAATTTTTTACTGAAAGTTCACACACAAGTAACAGACAACTGTGAAGTGAAAGCAAAATGATACATGATTCTGTTATTTTTCAAAAAATAGAAAAGTGAAAAGTGGGGCGTGCATAAGTATTCATACAGCATTTTCGGAGTGCATTAAATTGCCTTTATAACATTCCTAATGACTGCAGGATGTTCACACCTTGCCCTAACCATTAAATAGAGGCCACCTGTGTGTAATCTACTCTGAGTATAATTCCAGCTGTTCTGTGAGGGCCTCAGAGCTATGGTCAGAGTGTATTGGTCACTAAACAACATCATGAAGGCCAATAACACACCAGACGGGTCCGAGATAAAGTTATGGAGAAGTATAAAGCTGGGTTAGGTTATAAAACATTTCCAAAGCTTTGAACATCTCTCAAAGTACAGTTAAATACATCATCCAGGAATAGAAAGAGTGTGGCATCACTGCAAACCTACCAAGACCCGGCTGTTCTCCTAAACTTACTGACCGAACAAGGACCGCACTGACCAGAGCTGTTACCAAGAAGCCTATGATGACCCTGGATGAACTGCAGAGAGCTACAGCTCAGGTGGGGGAAACTGTACACAGGACAACTATTAGTCGTACACTGCACAAATCTGGCCTCATGGCAGAGTGGCATTTTGAAAGAAAACCATAAGTTTTCTGTTTGCTAGAAGCCACCATGTGGCCTCCATGTGGCTTCTAGCAAACAGAAAACAGTATTTCTTATGGTTTCTTTCAAAAATGCCACTCTGCCATAACGTGGCGAAACGCATCGAGTTCGAAAAAAATGGATCGCAAAATGTTTTTTATTTTTTATTTTCATGTAAAGCGTCTTTGAGTGTCCAAAAAGCGCTTTACAAGTTCGATGTATTATTATTATTATTATTAAATGAAAAATATATATATATATATCCGGGGAATGGTGCAGTGCGTCGTCATGTCAAGTCACAGGTCACAGCGTGTGTTGCAACAACAACACTGCAGACTACAGCGAGCGAACAAATATTAGCATTAGCACCAACTGCCTTGCCCCCAAACAGCTGAACAATGGAGTCAAATGATGTGAAATTGAGGACGCTCCGCCTGGATACAAGTCATCTGTCTGGCAGTATTTTGGCTTTCTCATTAAAAAAGACAAAGACGGCAATAGAGTAACTGACAAGACTAAGACTGTGTGTAAGCTATGCTATGCTGTCATTCCGTACACCACCTGCAACACAACAAACATGAACCACCACCTTCAACGTCACCATAAAAATGTGAAGACGGCCCCGGAGAAAACGAGCCAAAGGGACTCTGACCATGAAACAAGCACTGACACCAACTTTACCCCCGTCAAGTCCGCGTGCAAAACAAATAACCAGGCTCATTGGCGAGTTCATAGCGGACTATATGGCTCCATTTAATATTGTAGAGAACAGAAAATTCATCCAAATGTTCAAGGTGCTGGAGCCCAAGTTTAAGATGCCATGCCGAGGACATTTTTCAGAGAAAGTAATCCCGGAAATTTACAATGAAACCAAACAAGCGTGAAAGAGTTTCTAAAAAATGCCGACTGCCTTGCCCTGACCACCGACAGCTGGACCTCGCGTGCAACACAGAGTTATATCACCATCACGGCACAAGTCATCAACAAGACATGGGAGAGTAAAAGCTTTGTGTTGCAAACTCGTGAGCTAAGTGAAAGTCATACTGGTGTTAACATAGCGCACGTGTTGAGAAATGCACTGAGTGAGTGGGAGCTAACGAGGCCACACACAACCATTGCTTGTGTCACAGACAACGCGAGCAACATGGACATTGCTGTGAGAGAGAGCGGTCTCCACCCTCACATCAAGTGCTTGGCGCATGTTGTGAATCTGGCCAGTAAGCGAGGCTTGGCTGTATCCCGCGTTGAGCGCCTTCTTGGTCGTGTGCGAAGAATAACTACATTCTTTCACAAGAGCACCACGGCCACCGCCGTCCTGACCAACAAGCAAACTCAGTTGGAGCTGCCTCGGCATAAACTCATCACCGATGTCCAGACCAGGTGGAATAGCACGTACGACATGCTGGCGCGCTACCTGGAGCAACAAGCAGCTGTCTCAGCAGCGCTGAGCTGCCCAGAAATCCGAAGGTATGCGAGAAAAATCGACACTCTGGATAACACTGATATATCAGATGTAGAAGACATAATTTATTTATTTATTTATTGGTTTATTTGGTCGGGACAGTGCAAGTTAATGAACAAGCCACACCGGATTGTAGCCTTGGGCTAATTTCCATCCGTCGTCCCCCATGCGCACTCTCAAACACACTCTCATTCATCCTGGCCTATTGTACATGTTTTTAGTGGTAGGGGAAACCGGAGTACCCGGAGGAAACCTACGCAGACACGGGGAGAACATGCAAACTCCACACAGAAAGGCCCCGTCCAGGTGGGAATCGAACCTGGGACCTTCTAGCTGTGAAGCACGAGCGCTAACCGCTGTACTACCGTGCCGCCCACTGATGAAATGAAACTGAATGAAACTGCTTAAGCCACTCAAGACAGCCACAACAGTTGTCTGTGATGAAAAAGAGCCCACTGTTTCACTGATAATGCCACTGAAGTTCATGATCGACCAAAGCATGTCACCAGACGAAAATGACACACAGACCATCACCAACATGAAAAGCGCTATCCTACTCGACATCTCGGGCCGGTACTCCGGGGACTGTAATGACATGCTGCAGGAGTGCACAGCGCTTGACCCACGATTCCGAAGCCTGTCCCATCTGAATGATGAACAACGCGAGTCCATCTAGAAACAGAAATGTTTGAGCTAGTTTTTCTATTTTTCTTCAGACCAGTTACACTGATGAAAGAATCACTAGGGCCAGTGCTTCAACATCAGGGGCAGCAGCAGAGCAGGCCAGGGTCATGGTTGAGGCAACACAGGGAGCAGAGCAGAGCCAGGAAGAGCCAGTAGAAGGAGAAAGGCAGATGCAGGACGTGACACAGCCTCCCCACCAAAGAAGACAGCGTTAGAAGATCTCCTTGGGAGCTCCTACAATACTGTTGAGACACTGCAGTCCAGCAGAGGGATTGAAATGGAGATACTCTCCTACAGAAGTGGGATTCCTATCCCACTCAACAGTAGTCCACTTGAGTGATGGAAAGTTAATGCATATGCTTACCCCATACTTGCCCCCCTTGCCAAAGCCTACCTTTGCATTCCTGCTACTTCAGTGCCCAGTGAGCGTGTCTTTTCCACGGCAGGAGACATTGTGTCTGCTCAAAGATCACTGATTACACTAGAACATGTTGATATGTTAGTTTTTTTGAAGAAGAACCAGTCCTGAGATAACTTAGTCCTGAGATAACCTAGGATAGAGCAGCACTAAGGGAGTGCTCTTGTTGTGTTTGGCCTGTTAGGCCTTGTGTTTCCCTGTGTTCAACTGAAACAAAAATAAACAAGTTGTTATTATACAGTAATATTTTTTATTTTTTTATATCGTATCGTTTCGTGACTCTGACATATCGAGGTGCATCGTATCGTGAGTTTAAGTGTATCGTCCCATCCCTAGTCTTAACCTACTCTGATCCAACAAAACCAACCAAAATCTCCACTGACCTTCAAAAGACGACTAGGAGCCGTATTGCTACAAATGAATGAAGAAAATGGCAACGTGTAGCATATGCATCTAGATCAATGACAGAGACTGAACAACGCTATGCTCAGATTGAAAAGGAGACGCTGGGCCTAGTGTTTGGGTGTGGGAAGTTTCACACTTATGTTTATGGACTGCCCACATTCACAGCAGAAACTGATCATAAACCACTCACATCAATCCGTATAAAGAATCTCAATGACATGTCGCCCAGAATCCAACGCATGATGTTAACATTGCAGCGCTATGACTTAATATATACGCCGGGTAAATACATAGTGCTTGCTGACACACTTTCTCAAACACCAGCACTTAACAGCACCACAGCAGAAGATGCTGAAACGCACATCAACATGGTCACTGCCTCACTGCCTGCATCAGACACCATGCTGCAGCAGATTGTTAAAGAGACAACAAAAGACTATGCTGCACAAAGTGTCTCACTGTGTCAACAACGGCTGGACAAAAGGAGTTTGCCCACAGTTTGCTGTGTATGTCAAACGGACTCCTGCTGAGAAAGAACAGGATTGTTATCCCACAAACCATGTGCAAGGACATGCTTCAATGTCTTCATGAAGGACACCTGGGAGTGGAAAAATGTAAAAGAAGAGCACGTGAAGCATCTACTGGCCAGGTATCAACAAAGACATAGAGGAAAGGATTCAGAGATGTGACATTTGCCTCAGACACCACTACAAACAACTCAAGGAGCCAATGCTGATGGCCGACCTTCTCACTGCTCCTTGGCAAAAGGTGGGCACAGATTTATTTCATCTGTATGGCAAGGACTATCTTCTTGTTATAGACTATTACTCGAACTATCCTGAGATTGCGCAACTCTCCAGCACCACTGCACAGTCTGTTATAGTGCACATGAAAGGGTTCTTTGCCAGGCACGGAATCCCACAATGTGTTGTGAGTGACAACGGTCCGCAGTATGACTGTGGAGAGTTTAAAGAGTTTGCAAAGCACTACGGATTCAAGCACATTACCTCAAGCCCATTGTACCCACAAGCCAATGGTCAGGCTGAAAAGGGCATACACAATGTTAAGAGACTTCTGAAGAAAGCCATGTATGGGAAGACTGATCCTCACCTTGCTTTACTAAGCTACAGAGCTGCACCTCTGGACTGTGGAGCGTCCCCGGCTGAGCTACTCATGTGTCGCAGTGTGTCGTCTTCCGGGTTGAAAAAATACCTCCAGAAAATACTTATATTTATCACAAAAATTAGCATGATACAGATCCTTTAAGGGTTCTCAGGGGAGGCTCCGCCCTTCTGTCCTCTCACTGACACAGGCTCCGCCCCTCTGTCCTCTCACTGACACAGGGCTGGGACACAGGCTGCAGACTAAACTAAACTAAACTAAACCTCTGTATGTGATAGGGGTGTGTGTACGGTTACAAAAAATGGTAACCGGTTAACCGAAAAAATTGTAACCAGTTAACCGTTTGTTTAAGAAGTGGACCGCAGTTCAGAGAAAACAAGCCTTGAAGTTTTGTGGCGACTGCGCATGCGCGGAACCTTCTTCGGCTCGTCCGTCCCAGGCGTCTCCCAGAAGGAAATATACCATATTTGGGCGTGATAGCGTCATCACGGAACCCTTTGCAGCACACGTGGATGTAAAAGCTGTCAATATTTGTGAATGAAATACCCGCTGCAGAGCGGTCTTTCGACGCCGGTTTTCTTACTTCCGGGTTCCGTCTGGCTCGTAAGCGGACAAATCATCATAAAATAAGCATCATGCGGGGTGAGTTTTGTTATTTTTATACTCTGACATGAAAACTAAGATGTAAAGGGAGGAAATAGATACAAATCTCCACTTCGACCACTGCGTGAAAAATCAATATTTTCACCTGCCGTGTCTCGCCTTAATTTCGAAATAAATAATACGTGTTCATTTTGACTTTTTTTTAGGTTATCGGTTACTGATTTTTCCTAACCGGTTATGATTTACTAACCGGTTAACCGGTTACTTGGTCACACCCCTAGTATGTGATGATTCTGTAGTGGCTCATTCACCTGAAATACAGCCGCACTATTGAAATGTCAAACATATCTATATCTGTTCATCAGCTGTTTAAGTCTGTGCATATGAGACGGTTTTTCAAAAAGTAAAAACTGGTGAAAAGTTTGGGACGTGGAGCCTCTTTATCATCTACTAAGCATCTTTAGCATCTGCTAGCATCTCACTCCGTATGTGCTGCTGAAAACCAGCACAGAGCAGAGGGGAGAGCTCAGCCCTGTGAGGAGAGGGAGGGGGAGAGCTCAGCTACAGCAAGCGAGACCAAGATCAAGATACAGTATAATCATTTATCGTAGTAAAAGGTAAAATCATCGACTGGACTGGGTTTGGTAAAGTTGAGGATGTTTCGCTTCTCAATTTGACCAAACCCTGTACAGTCGATGATTTTACGTTTTTTCTACGATGGATACTCCCTGGATGAATGAGAGCCTTCACAATCAAATCATTTAGTGAAGAGGGGTGGATTATGCTGTATCAACTCAAATCAACCAAGAAAAATATATTATAGCAGTACATAATACATTTTAGAGTGGATTTTATTTTTTATTCTATACATTTTGGCCTGACATTTCTAGGGGTGAAATAGGCCTCGCCCCAGGTTTATTCTATTCACAACGAGATCGTTTCCCACAAGCTAAACATTACGATGTCAAATGTATGTTAATGTTTCTCCTTTCGTTTTAAGCCTTAAACTGAGCTGACGTTCTTCTGTAGAAACTTGTTACAGGCCGTTAAATTAGCGCTGCTGCGTTTGTTTTGCTAAATGCTAACCTTGTGTTAGCCGTTAGCATCACATTAGCGTCAGGATTTAGCTACAGCAGAAACAGAGTCAACACCGAGCGAAATAAAAGGTTAGACTTACTGCAGATTGGGTTAAATTGTGTAAAAAAAAATCTTAATATCGTTCAGAAACACAAAAGTACAGCCACGACAGGAAACACAGCTAATGTCGCGTTGTTATGCGGAGCGGCGGGTTGCCAGATCCTCCAAACCGAACTATCTTCTTCTTCTTCTTGTTCTTTTCCGGTAGGCTAGACGCCGCCTGGCGTATTGCTGCCTTCCACGGTCTCTTAGCAGTACTGCATCATGGACAAATCCTCACATGTAGATTAGTAGAATACAGCAATTACATCACAGCGACTTGTCTGTGGGTCCAAAAGTGTCCTCAGTGATATTTCGTCAACTCCCATTCCCATCACAGCTTTAAAGGGATATTTCAGGATTTTTGACATTGGGCCTAATTTCCTAGTTATCCAGAGTGTTGTTGATGTCTGGAGATATTTTTTTCTTAAATTCATGCAGTTCTTATATTTGAAGAGTCTAGTGGCGCTAGGCTAGGGCAAGGCTAATGCATTTCTATGGTATCAGTTAGCCTGCATTAAAAACAGTCTGACCCACTCCACAGTGCACCTGAGGTAAATCACTTATAACACCAGACTAACCATATAAATGTCTGTGTCGATAGAATACCCTCCCAATATACTGAAGGGCTAACTTGACGCGTCTCAATTTAAGGGGCATCTCACCGCACTCCACTAATAGAGCAGGAATAGCTGTCATCCTAAATGCCCCACAGCACACCCTCAGCGCTTTAGCCTGCACAACGTCCAGCCTCGAGAAGTTTGTCTTAGCTGCACACCCATACGCTAAGCACCCATAGAATGCATGATCGAACCATCGCCCTGTAGATCATCAGCTGAGTTTCCTTATCTGCACCCCAACTACTACCTGCTACTGGCTGCAAGACACCGCAGTATATTAACAATTTTATCACATATCACTATAATTTTATCAATATGGGACCTCCATGTCAACCTTTCATCGAAGTGCACACCTAGGAATTTAAACACCCTGACCCTTTCAAGCACTCTACCATATAAACTCAGACTCAATTGCCCTACTTTACGTTTATTGCCAAATATAAGATACTTACTTTTATCCACTGAAATTTTAAAACCCCACTTTCCTGCCCTTCAGTAATCTTGTCCAGTGACGTTTGCATTTTCCTCATTATAAAATCAATATTTCGTCCCCTCTTCCACATTGCCCCATCATCTGCAAATAAGGACAGGCCAAGCCCCCCTCCAACGTTACGAAAAATATCGTTAATCATTACATTAAAAAGGACAGGACTTATTACACTGTGCCGTTATCAATTCCCAACACCTCAGAAAGCTCACCCCCAACTCTGACCTGAATTTTCCGCTTTTTAGGGTGGAAGAACGTTTGGGCAGAAGCTCCGGACTGTGCGACACGACACAAAACAAGCACAAAGGTCAAAACAAGGCCGGCTTATTCTGAATGTGCAACATGAGAAAACCAAATGAACAACTGCGTCATTCACAGTCATTTCTTAAGAAATCATTTTAAACTGAAGAACATTACAATTTCTATTTGTAATGTTGTTTCTAAAAATGGAGATGACTCTGCACAGCTTGAGTGACTTTATTACAGTGTTGGCCTTTCATCAGACATAAAGAACCTGTGGCTACACACCTGCTGTTGAGTGAGACAACACGTGACCGAAGCTTTAGCATCACATATTGTACAATAGATGTTAACACATGAGAATAAAGTTACAAATAACTGTAGCCACTCTGAAATGTGATGATAGTAACCCACGACATATTTGCAAAACAATATTTATAGAAAATGCTCAGTCTATAGACAGGAAATCTACAAATATTTACATATATTTACAAAGTACTAAAATAGTACAGAAGAAGTACTGAAAGGTAACATGTCAACGGGGAATAGAACCATATTGAACGACCATATACGGTGATGTACAGATTAGATTAGAGTAGATTAGTTTATTTGAAAGGGGACAGTGCAATAAGCGGATTCGGCATCTCGCTATGCCGGTCCGGGTCAAAGGTCAGGACTACCCAGCTCGTATCCTAAAATGTAAACATGGCCGAGTCTGACAAAGATATTGAATATTTTGAGCGTTGTAAAGTGGATGTTTTAAAAGAATATTGTAAGAGACGCGGACACAGTGTTACTGGGAAGAGGAAGAAAGAACTGGTGGCCCTCGCTTGGGCATTGTCATTTCAAAAAGCGCCTATAGTTTTAACAAAACAGCAGGAACGAGAGGCTGTCAACCTTGATTATAAATCTCTGCTCGAGATCGATGTTGACAGTTGTCAGATGACAATTCCAGATCCCTTACAGCTGAGAGAAGGTTGGGAGAACGAGTCGACAGCAGCAAATAAATGGCCCCCTGCATGTACATAGATATAAATAACTATCTGACTCGCAAGGACGAGCAAAACTTGCTAACAAGACTTGCTAACGACTATAAAGAAGGTAACTTAATTTTAGCACTTTGTTCTACCACTCCACATTTATGCTAACTTCCCCAACCCCTTTATATATTAACTGATTTAAATTATACATTTGTGTTTTACTTCTATTATTGTTTCCCTTTTTAAATCACACCAGCTTATTATAAAATAAAAATACAGTTTTCTTTTCAGGGAAAGCATTTAGCTATTTTGCTTCTCAAAATGCTTGGGTGAAGGAGGTTTTCTACCATGAAGTTTCAAAAGATTCGAAGATATGTTTCTTGAAATGTGTCTGCACGCCATCACAACGAGTCAACAATGTTCCACACAAGTTAAGGGTGTGTTTTGGGAAAGCAAGTGGTACTATATACAGTGCTTATTGCATTTGCTTTGCTGGGTAAGTATGAAGTTGTTGTGTGTGTGTATTTTTTTTCCAGTTTAAGTGCAGAAAATTAGGTCCACAGAACATTATATTGTTTATTTATGTTTTTTGTTGGATTAAGTCTGTATTTCTTTTATTTCTTTTTCAGACTTGGTTCAACATGCAACCATGTCGCTGCATTGTTGTTTAAAGTAGACTATGCCTGGCAGCACGGATTAACCAGTGCACACAAGAAGGCATGTACCTCCATGGAAAATCAGTGGCTCACACCTGTGCTGAAGAGCATCGAACCAATGAAGCTTGAGGACATGTTTTTTGCAAAACCACATTATACACCCAAAAGGCGAGATGTGAAGCAGGGGTATGCTGTTCGCAAACTATTCTCAGTAAACCGCAGCACACGCCAAGAACCTGCAATGTCATTAGATGAATTTGCTGCAGTCCTCATGCCAGAATGCCCCTCTGCTGTGGCCTTTCAGTATGCCCTTCCTGATGCCCAACCCACTTATGAAGTTTATGACATAAATGTTTGCTTAAGTGAAATGTTCGTCACGTCAGTTAACCCCCCACCTACTTTAACCAAAGTTGCAGAAAAGTACACGACAGCCGAGGAGTTGTTGAGCAACCTACCACAGCATTCCATTGAGGAGGCATCAAGCCTCGAGGCAGCAACAAGGGAGCAGGCTGTCTCAGAACTGTGGAAACAGCATAGAAACAGCCGAATAACAGCATCAAAGGCCCATCATGTGTGGAAGAGAATGAAAACTCAGGATGCTGAAAAAGGTTGTCATTCACTGGTATCTTCCATTACTGGAAAGGCCTTTGTAAATCCCAACATACCAGCACTCAAGTACGGAAGGGTGAATGAGCCATTTGCTGTGACAGCTTATATGTCATCACAAAAAGCATCCCACTCAAATCTTAAAGTAACACAGTGTGGCTTATTTGTGATGCAAGACCACGTATTTGCAGCTGCTTCCCCGGATCGTTTAGTGTCATGCTCCTGCTGCGGAGAAGGACTTCTAGAAGTGAAGTGTCCTTTCTCTGCTGCCAATCAGCCAGCAAATGTGAAGCATGTCACTTATTTGGAGATTGTTAATGGAAAGACACATCTTAAAGAGGGGGTATTATGCTTTTTTCAATCACATAGCACCAGTCTATAGCATACTACAATGATGACGTAACCTTCTGTTGGTCTGTATATGCAGTAAATTAAAATAACTGCCTTGAATAAAATTGCTCTCTCAAAATGGCTGTACTGAACGTCTTGAAATAGGCCTCTGTCTCTTTAAGAAGCTTTCCGACACGCCCCTTCAACACACTGCTGTGGCATCTAAACAACACTACTGTGCGGGGAGGGGGCTCTGCTGAGCTGAGGAGCAGTGGTTGGTGGCTTGGCTGGTGACGAAAGGTCCAGAGGCGTCTCCAGGAGGTGGGGGCGTTCCTAGGAGGACTGAGGCATAGCTACACCTAAAATGGCTGCCGTCTAAGTTTTTACTGATTACTCAAAAATATGTGAATGAGCCAAGGCAACACTCCAGGCATGTGTTTAATGAGGGAATGACATAATAACATGATATAAAGCTTGAAAAAGTCGATTTTACATAATACCCCCCTTTAAGCATATGCATGAATATTATTCCCAGGTGCAGTATCAAATGGGAGTCACAAAACAACTTTTTTTTTGTGTACACCAAGTCGGACTGCTTTGTAGAACGAATCCTGTTTGATGAGACTCATTGGTTGGAATTACTAACTTCAGCAACAGACTTCTTCAAAACCTATATCTGTGATGCACTTGTGAATAAAGTTGAGTAACAAAGAAATGACCTTCTGGAGAAATACATTTATTTGCACAACATTTTATTCAGTGTTTTAATGCAACAAGGCCGAGAAAATGTAATGTTCCCGTTAACCAAAAAAAAAAAAAAAAGGATGTTTTAATAATTCAAATTACTTACTGACAAATGTGGCCACTGACATTTTCTTATTGTATAACCTTACCTTAGGTTTTTATTTAACAGTAGAGTGTAAAGAATTGGAAATTGTGTTGGCCTTCTGTGAAAGGAACTGCACAATGTGAAAGTAACAAAGTCATTTAAATATTCATAATATCGACTATGAGCTTGTGACAGTCATCAGAGAATTGTAAACCAAAAAACATGGTGTGTAAATGATGTCTCTACTGTGAAGACTTTACATTAAGATTTACACTATTAGAGGTGGCAACAAATTGCAAAGTGCTGCACAAATGATCAAGATATCATCAAATAAGTGAGCCACGGTTACTGGCAGTGTTGTGCTCAAAATTTGAAACCATTTTATTCTGTTGATGGCTTGTTCTATGTGAATACGAACATTTGCCACTTTTTTGGTCTGGGCAACATTTTGTGAGCACATTTGTTCCAAACCTGAACTGGGTGGTGGAATTAATAATTTTGCCATTTTGAAAAGTAGGTCTTCTTGAATTGGAAAACCACGGTCTGCCATGATAAGATCATGTGGGTCTACCAAATCTAAAAATCCTGACTGGACAATTTGCCTGTCTGTTGTCCGGCCTCCCCATGCTTTAGACATAAATGATATGTGACCGTTTGGTGCAATACCAACTAAATATTTCATGGTATTATGTTTCTTGTAGTCAGACCATGTAGCTGCTTGCAGCTTTAGATCTCTGGGCCTGTCAATGAAAGTCTTACTACAGTCCAGTATGCACCTCAGGTTGGGATATTTCTCCTGAAGACTAGCTGGTAGCATAGTGCGGATTGAGTTTTCGTCTGGCCAAATAACAAGTCCTCTGAGCTGAGCACCACGGAACTTAATCCATGTAGTTATTATGTTGGAGCAAGACGACGCACTGATATGCTGGCCAAAAATTAATTTGTTAGACCTAGTCTAAGCTTCATCAAAACCATAAGGAACTCTGACTTTATGTTAAGTTTGCGTCCAGGTCCTGACTTCTGTGGTGTTTTGAACACATTTTCTAACTTTAGTAGAAATAACTCTTCGAGTTCCACCCCAGTACCTCATTTTTGCTGCTCCTGGGGTGAGGACCTGAAGCAGCTTGTTAAAGGTTCCTTCGTTAGGAAGACCGGTGTATAGTTTCACAGACCGGTCGTCTGAAAGAAAATCGGTCTGTGAAGTACCTTTTCTTGTCAGCATTAGCACTAATTGTATTGTTCATCATATCAGCTAGACTAGTGCCACTACAAGAACTTTCATTTGCTTTTATCCCTAACATTTTTAGTTCATTTTCCAATTGAATTACTTTACTACTAAGCCTAGTAATAGTGTCACAGTTACAGTTTGACTTATAGTTACATTTATTTGTGTTCATGTAAGTATAGTCCACATGGGCTTGAATTGTCGTTACATCAGTTCCAGGGTCATTCCACTGGTTTGGGGTATCTTCCTTGCTTGTGCCTTGATTCTGTGCATCTTCTGTGCTGGGGCCTGGAAGAATGTAATAAATGAATAGTATTATACAATCTGTTCAAACACACACACAAATTGTGTTAACAGATTGGGAGTAATCAGTATATTTAAATTTGTGTACTCTGGATGTTGAGTTTCTGCCTCTTCGATGCTCGGACTGTAACAGGTGTATGTGGTTTGGTGGTGCCCGTTTCTTTCCTGTACTAGGTGATGGCACTGGGTATCCTGAAAATAAAAAGTATATTTTGCATGTAAATAATATATAGAGAACTGTGTAAGCTCATTTTTATTTATAATTTATGAAGGTGTAAAAATACCACTACATTGCAAAAGGTTCTGACACATTACCTAGATTCAGTGTAGGGTTTGGAAAGGAGGGGATGGTGCATCATCAGCAAATGCATGGAGCAGACTCGGCTGTTCTTGTCTGGTGCCCAGTTTTTACCTGTTTTTATGTTCTTTCTGTTCATCTGGGGGGAAAATAAAAAATGAATAAAATGATAGAATTAATGAAAAGGTAATAAAAATTAGGCTGTGTATGTATGCCAGCTTACATCTATAATATACTATAAAATGTTTGTTTCAAACAGATCCTTGTTAAATGATAATTATCATTTAACCCTAACCCTAACCCTAACCCTATATTATAATATATCTATGCCAGATTGTATACTTTATAAGTTAAACAAAACATACTTTAATTCAGGGACTTTCAAAAGTTCTGATATTTGACCTAACATATAGTAATGATCCTGGGGCGAGAAAGAAAAGGACGCAAACAAACCCTGAAACCTGCTGGGTGAGAGACACCACAATATAATATTTATATACTAGTTTACTGGTTAGCTTTAATGTACAGTATATGTCAAACTTACTAATTTAATCCATTCGGCACGACGTTCTGGATCTTTTCTTTCAGTAGGAAATGGGATGAGTACGTATGTCGGGTCGCAACGTGAGGTTCCTTTATTACACTCGTGAACAGGGCAAAACTCTTTCATCCACTTATTAAGCTCACGTGTACCGTTGGAACAGCCACGCACTGAACAATGGGACCCTGGCATATTGCCTTAAAACGACCGTAAGCAAAGTAAATGCCGGTTGTTCCGCTAGACAGTGGCTTTGTTTTACAACAAGCATAAAGTATGAAACATTAGCACCGCGCATGCGCACTTGTGTTTTTGTGTATTGCAGCCGATCCACAGGCGCTTCTCCAGCTCCACATTATCAGTGCTTTCTGGGATTCTTCAAGACTTGTTGACTCTTCTCCTCCAGTAAGTCTTTACCCAATACAGTAAGTTTAATCGTTCATGTCGCTCGGCCTCGGCTCAGTTTCTGCTGTAGCTAATGTGCTAATGTGATGCTAACGGCTAACACGAGGTTAGCATTTAGCAAAACAACATTAGCGCTAAGTTTAACGGCCTGTAACAAGTTTATACTAAATCAGCGTCCAAACAACAGGGGGAATAGTTACTGCAGTTTGAAGTTGTAATATAACTTTTGAAGCTTCATAAGTTTTTATACAACTTTAAAGATGAAGAATCTCGTTGTGAGTGTAGGCTACGTTAATCAACTGAATGAGTTAAATGTATTCATAACATCCTCGTATTAGACCTTAATGGTGTGTTCAATCAACATACGTTTCTTTCCGGTTTCTTGAACATGTTGCCGCTGTTTTAGATCGTCTGAGTTTAATTTATCTGGTGATTTTCAACACAGCTGGATTGTCAGCAGTGTTGACATTTTAGACTACCACGTTGATGAAAAACCCACAAAATTACAGGTCATTTAACAATTTAGAGAAAAACCGCAATGTTTAATGTGTTTTTGAAAATAAAATCAGATTGATGTATTATTACAATATTGGCTGAATTTATTACATTTGTGAACAATTTTCATCTTGTCAAGCCGATAATGTAATAACCAGATGATAACTTAATAATGATTTCATTATCGGCCGGTAAATCGTTCCGTTATCGGTTCCTAGACTCCTGCAGTGAGGAAAAGTCGTTCAAACTCCTGTGTTTATGTAAATGTGGTGAATTGAATATGGCGTTGGCGCATATAAGCTTTATTGCTTCTGCCTACTCCATTTTCAGCATATGTTACCATAACTGTAGAGTTAAGAATTTTTAAAGAAAAATAAATGTAAATTTCTCAAACTATTAATTGGAATTGGAATTAAAACGCAAGGTGTCCGTTTTCCTGCTTATGTTGGTCAAACACTCAACAAGCTGGATTTGTGTCACTTGTTCGTGTGATGCGCTTCCGCTAGTAAAGGTTTGGACATGTGCGCCTTTAGACAGAGGTTAATATCCTCTCCCAAAACATATTCAATAGTTACTTTGTTGTTGTTGTTCTCCTCAGTCTGATATTTGATGAAGTTCTAATCTCTCAGTAGCGGCTGATCTGCAGTTAGAGTCAGAGCCACGGCTCACAGATGATGGTCACATTAGACGTGTTGTTAGAGCTGAACCTCATTGTTTTCTCTGTTGTCTCTGTTTAGGGCTGAAGTCGTCTCCACCTGTTTGTGACTTTGTAAAAATGTCTGGTGCCCAAACGCTGAGAGCTCTGGTGAATGAGCGTCTGGCTGCGGCGGCTGAAGACATATTTGTGCTGATTGAAAGAACGATAGCGGAGTATGAGGAGGAACTGTGTCGCTCCAAACAGGAGAACCAGAGGAAACAGCAGCTCCTGGACAAGGTTCTGAGGCCGAGGGTCCAACTGGTCAGAGCGAATGTCCAGATCCCAACGAGTCCTGGTCCCGGTCTGAACAGGAAATCACAGAGACTCCACGGACTAAAGAGGAGCCAGAGAACAGAGCGTCAAACAGGAGGAAGAGCAGCTGCCAGTGTAGGCTCCACCACTTTAAACATGTCACACATGTCACTCACACCAAACTGACTGCAGATTTTAAATATATTTATATTTAAATCCCTCTTTCAGGCCTGTCCCAGAGTCCAGTCTGTCTGTGTGAAGACTGAAGAGTCCTCACTGCTTCAACAAAGACAAACTGAGCACCGAGAGGAAACGCAGGGAGAGGACATCAGCTCAGACCACATTTCCACTCAGAGACTGAGGGACACACTGAGCACTCGTCTGACACTGACAATGATGACGACTGGGAACAGCCCAGCTTTCCAACTGCAAAAAGCACAGGTCTATTCCCCAAATACAAGTCTGCACCAGAGTCCAGTGCTGTCTGTGTGAAGACTGAAGAGTCCTCACTGCTTCAACAAAGACAAACTGAGCACCGAGAGGAAACGCAGGGAGAAGACATCAGCTCAGAGCCACATTTCCACTCACAGACTGAGGGACACACTGAGCACTCGTCTGACACTGACAAGTGTCAGACAAGTGACGACTGGGGAACATTCAGCTGCTCACCTGCACAGATGGAGACAGAGGCGGATGAAGATCACTACACCCAAGTCCAGATCAGAGACAAAAGCAGCAAAAAAGAGACTGCACCACAGAAGAGTACTGGAGTTAAGAAAGGAGAGACGTCAGGAGCTGGGAGGAAGAAGCACCCGTGCCCGTTTTGTCAAAGATATTTGGGAGTAAACAGGATTTGGATAGACACATTAGAGTCCACACAGGGGAGAAACCTTACAGTTGCTCGGTTTGTGAGAAAACGTTTCCCAGAAAAAGTTGCCTCGATTCACACATGAGGAGACACACAGGAGAGAAGCCCTTCAGCTGCTCAGACTGTAAGGAAACGTTTGCACATAAATACTCTTTGGTTTATCACAGACAAAACACACGGGTGAAAAGCCTTTCAGTTGTTCACTCTGTGAGAAAACCTTTGCACTTAAAGGTACTCTAAATAAACACATGAGAACACACAGGAGAGAAACCTTACGGCTGCACAGTCTGTGCGAGAACGTTTTCTCAAAAGTCTACGCTCAAGTCCCACATGAACCTTCACAGACCGAGCCTTTAGCGGGAGGGAAGGTAAACGATGTCCACGACAGAAAAACATGTCTATATAATGGAATCCATTTTAATTCTTATCTTGAGGCATACTGTGAAAGAATTTGTAAAGTTATCATATGTATTGCATTTGTTTACTGTTGCTAAATGAATTTGTGTATTGATGAAATGTTAACTCTTTATTCCTTGACTTGGCGTTGGAGGCCAAATTCCAAAGGTCTCCTGTTTCTTGGGTTGTAAAACCATAAACCCCCATAAAGGAACTTTCTGGCCGATGACCCTTGATTAAGTCCAACCACAAAAGTTAATTTAGGACGGAAGACCGAACGACTTGACATTAATTTTATACTATTTTTAAGGAAGGCAACAATGTCGGAATCAGAGAGTACCGCCACGGACACTCCTGAATGATGATAATAAACTTCAAAGTCTGACCTCTGTGTGTTAAGTCTGTTATAATCTGGGGCAGAAATTAACAGGGCGTTTCTAAAGTCTGTTGTGTAAAATTCCGCAACGCATACAAGGCTCCAAGACTCTAAAAACAGGTAACGCTCCTGCTCTGTATTATTAAAACTATAATCCCACTATTGTGTTTTTGTAATACATTTTTTCAGCTTTATGTATTGAAACTGCGATTTTAAGGGTTAAAATCCAGAAATTGGTAAATGTTCGGTAGTTTTGGAGATTCAGAAGAACTTCAGAAGTTGAAAAAAATATTTGAAAATGTAGGTTTTATAGCAGTTTTTAGGCGTTTACATGTTTGTACACGAGGGTGGAGAAACTTCCAAGACCGTTAAAAACCACCAAAGCCACAGCCCAGTTTTATTATGTCTCTACATTTATTAAATGTTTTCTATCATATAGAAACTGGCATTTAAAGGGTTAAAAGCAGTACAATGATTGAATGTTTGGTAGAATATATGGTGATTTTATAGGTCGAAGTAAAGCATCACTTTCTCCAAATCTCAGTGTTATACATAACTTAAGACATTTGAAAGGAATTTACAGTATTTTTCAGGATCTGATTTGTGTCATTATTTCCTCAAAATCATCTTGAGGGCCAGAGGTTCTGTGATGGAGGGCCAGTTTTGCCCCCGGGCCTGATGTTGCCTGCCCATGACATAAGGGTTTGTATTTTGATTTTATTTACCCTATTATTTTTCATTTAGCTTTTCCTTTCCAGTGCAGTGAACGGAGGTAAGTCCTGTGATATGTTCAGGCTCGACTTCTTCCGTTGCTAATCCATAATCCTGGGGAAATGTAACTCACATAGATGGACTAAAACATCCACAACTCTATTGCTTTTAACAATGAGTTTTTCTTCTTCTACACTTTAACTCTAAAACACACAACCTAACAGCTAAAGGCCGAATTTAATGTCGTTTGCTGTGGTTTTGTTGCACATTTTTTGCGTTTTTGTAATGTAGTTTTGGTTTGATTTAGTAAAACTACATTTAAAAGCTGCAGACCGTAGCTCCGCCCACTATATTCAACATCCGTGTGTAATAAACTGGTGCAAGACTAATTCACTTTTTTTTTTTTTTTACAACAAGCATAAAGTATGAAACATTAGCACCGCGCATGCGCACTTGTGTTTTTATTTTTTGCAGACGATCCACAGGTAGGGATGGGCAACATGAAGCTTCATGAAACATCAAAGCATTTGATTGATTGATTGGGTTTATTTTAGTGATTATTTACATTAATATTATTACAGTGCAAAAATATAAAGTAACAAAACAAAAAAACTCAAAAAATAGTAGGCAGAAGCAAGAAAGCTTATAAGTGCCTACCCCCATATTAAGCGATTGTGCCGAAGCTTCAAACACAGTTGGAAACCGACTCCACAGTGACATCAAGAGGCCATGTTTCAGTACTACAACATTCACAAAGGTTCAGCCGAGAGATGAAACACTACACCAGTGGGTGCTACGGGGCTCAAGCTACACCCGCATCTTTGGCTGTTTTTGTTTTGTTATTGTTTCTTATGCTTTCTTTGTTGTTGTTTTGTTTTTCAGTAGGCTTATGTGTGAGTTAATGTTGTTGCCCTTTGGCTATTTCAGTTATCCTTCATTCAGTGTAAGCTTTAAACAACATAAACAAACATTCAAAAAAGAAAAGAAAAAAAAGACATCCACGTCTTTGGGCGAAGTTGCCTTGTCAACAATATGATTCAATAGATATAAGCCGTAAATCACGAGTGTTCTTTGATTCTCTTCTCACATGTGAGCATGGTCGGCCCATTATTGACTTAATAATGGGGTTTGTAAGATCAAGACTCGTCTATTTTCTTTGGTTCGGTCGTTTGATTTCAAACATAAATCAGCACCTATGAGCATCTTATTCAGTATTGTCGCAGATAAAATTTGATTAGACACATAAGTCAGCCAATACTACTACTCCTACTACTACTACTAATAATAATAACAATTCAGTCAAGCTTTTATTTGCACATATTAAAACACAAGTACTTATGTGCCATCATTTTGAATTCAGTGCTTCTGATGAAATGTAAATGTGTTTGAAATAAATCCACTTTTCATGAGGCTATTATTTGGTGTGTGTGTGTGTGTGTGTGTGTGTGTGTGTGTGTGTGTGTGTGTGGTGTGTGTGTGTGTGTGTGTGTGTGTGTGTGTCGTGGTGGTGGTGCGTGCGTGTGTGTGTGTGTGTGTGTGTGTGTGTGTGTGTGTGTGTGTGTGTGTGTGGTGTTATATTGTCATAAATAAAGACTGAGGGGGTTTATAGTTTCACATTTCAAGATTTTTATTCAGAAATAAATTTCTCTGCTGTGGAAGGACTTAGTCTATTTCTTTTCTGACTAATAACTTCTTGCTTTAGAAAACACTCTCACACAAGGTACACTTGTCGCTGGCATACACAAGTATTTTTTTGAGAGAATGAACAAATGTGGGAATCTCTTTCGTCTCTCACAAAACCCACAAGGGACAGATGTGCTGACGTCTTTTAAACTTTATGGGAGATAGGTTGAGACAGGTGCGCTGTTCTGTGGTTCGTTGAAACTCCTGTCAATCAAATGCGTGTTCGGCACAGGTGCCTCCACTTGCAAAACAGCGGCGTTTCATGAAACGTTTCTCAGATCCAGTCACGACATGAGGACTGGGGTGCAGAGAGAGAAGCATTGCTGAATGTATACCAGTCTCTCATGAGAAGTACTCTGGATTTGGATCGATTGCTTTTGTGTCAGCCGCAGAGTCGCATTTAGTGAAGCTTGATAGAGAACAATCCCAGGGATTAAGAACCTGCTGTGGAGCATTTAAAACTAGCCCAGTGGCTGCGTTGCAAGTGGAGACGGGGGAGATGCCCCTAAGACTGAGGAGAGTTATGCTGATGATGAACTATTGGATAAATCTCCAGGGGCAGTCACAGAGTCATCCAACTACAGCGGTGCTAAGAGACTGTTGGGAGGCACCAGGGTGCAGGGGGCGTGGACTCGGCCGTGGCCAATGCAGTGTTGAGTACTGTTTAGTTATGATGTGATCATTAACATTAAATAAAAACAAAAAAAAGCAGTAGACTCCAAGCGATACTCTACAGGAGAACCATATATTGTGTTGGCTGATATTTTGGTGACCAAATAATGCCATCTGGCCAATGACAATACAAGTAATTCTTCCAGTTCAGCCCTACAGTGCCCCTTTCCCCAGTTCCCCCAGGGCTGTTTGGTACCCCGGTCATGGTACCCCGGTCATGGCTATTTTCACGGATGGTTCCAGAGATCCAGTGAGTGGTTGTACCGGTGCTGCAGTTTTTATCCCACAGTATAAGGTGAGTATTAAGAAGAGAACGTCAGATCAGTTGTCTGTGTACACTACAGAGCTTGCTGCTATTTTAGTGGCCCCCACAAGTGCAGTGGAGGTTGGGTAATAGGAACATGGCTACTGTTTTTATTTGGGTCCCAGCTCATGTTGGGTTGAAGGTAATGAGGATGCAGACATTCTCGCAAAGCAGGCATTAAGGCTGGAGCGAGTCGACCTAGAGATTCCTCTGTGTAGAATGGAGGGAAAATCTGTTGTGAAAAAGAAGATTATGGAAATCTGGCAAGAGCACTGGGACTCGCATGACACTGGAAGGCATCTGTACCGCTTAAAAAGAACAGTTGGACACTGTAGCGGTGTTCCTGGAAGAAGGAAGAAGAGAGGAAGTTATTATGACTCGGCTCAGGATAGGGCACTCAGGCCTCAACAGTACCCTTAGAGGGTGCGCAAGCACTCAACAGGTGCTTGTCCCCACTGTGAGCAGGAAGAGACAGTGCGTCATGCGCTCATTGACTGTACGTTTTATACTGAGCAAGAAAGAGACTGGTGGAGGTCCTGGGTAAAGAGAAGAAGAGTCTATCCATGGGGAGTCTGATCGCGGACCCGTCTAAGACAGTGAAGGCGGATTATTTAGGTTTTGAAACAAACAGGACTTATGGAACGGATTTATGCTGTGTTTTTTTTGTTTTTTGTTTTTGTGCTATCTCTTCCTTCCTCCCCGTCTTCCCACTCTTCTATTATAAAGTACGGTGTAGCTAGTGACCACTCACAAGCCCGGTAGGTGCGGCAGATGCACCACGTGAGCCAGCCGCCATTAAATTCCAAAAGAAGAAGTCACAACATGCGCGGTTTGAACCTTTGCTGCATCCGAAACCACTAAATTGGTAAGAGGTCTTACGCCAAACCGGATGTGCGTCAGCGTCCGCCATGATAAGATGCGTCCGAATTGGTCTGCCAGTTAGTAAGGAGTTAGGGGAAGTGCCTGTTTGCTAACTATCATAGCCACTTTAGCATAGTGACCTCTGATGCTAACTATCATAGCCACTTTAGCATAGTGACCTCTGATGCTAACTATCATAGCCACTTTAGCATAGGGACTCTGATGCTAACTTACTGGCGATTAGGAGCTATGTGTCATCCCATAAGCCACTGCGCCAATCTCCCCACCCTCGCCCCCACCCTCGAGTGATTCATGCGCAACCACTGTTGATTGACAGGTGCACATTTGATAAAAAAATAAAATAAAAAATAAGATTCTGCACAAGCCAAACTTATAAAAGTGACAAAATACATGTTAGAGTCACCACAGCACAGTCACATGGTTTAAAGAGCCTTCTTAGTAAGTAAGTAAGTAGTTGTGCTTTGTTTTCATTTAGTAGAAACTAAGCCACATTGTTATTTGCATACTGTAGCTTATGAAACAGCTGTTGAGATAAATAAAGGGAAATGTGAAGGATCATTTGGATTTCTCTTTCTTTCTTTTCTTTTTTTTTTCCGCCTTAAATGTCTTTTTGGACACTATTTTTGTTGGACAATATACATAGGTGGCGTATGCGCTTTTGTTTGCTTGCACTGAACTTAAAGAAGAAGAACAGCGTGGTGATGTCACTTCCCTCCCTGGTAAGGACGGTCGATTGGCAAATGCTGCTGAAGCTCTAGTTACTAACGGATAGAGATCTACAGTTGACCCCATGAAAGGTTAAGGATTAGTAGCTAGTGTAGTACTTAGAGGCTACAATTAATGGTTTCGATGCAGCCCTTGTTTTTGAAGCAGTGTTTTGACACGCATGCGCCATGAGACTTCGACACAGTCGATGGTCGAATCCTGTGGTTCAAGACGGCCATCCCGATCCACAGGCGCTTCTCCAGCTCCACATTATCAGTGCTTTCTGGGATTCTTCAAGACTTGTTGACTCTTCTCCTCCAGTAAGTCTTTACCCAATACAGTAAGTTTAATCGTTCATGTCGCTCGGCCTCGGCTCAGTTTCTGCTGTAGCTAATGTGCTAATGTGATGCTAACGGCTAACACGAGGTTAGCATTTAGCAAAACAACATTAGCGCTAAGTTTAACGGCCTGTAACAAGTTTATACTAAATCAGCGTCCAAACAACAGGGGCAATAGTTACTGCAGTTTGAAGTTGTAATATAACTTTTGAAGCTTCATAAGTTTTTATACAACTTTAAAGATGAAGAATCTCGTTGTGAGTGTAGGCTACGTTAAGTAACTGGGACTAAACTGAAGTTAAATGTATTCATAACATCCTCGTATTAGACCTTAATGGTGTGTTCAATCAACATACGTTTCTTGAACATGGTCCCGCTGTTTTAGATCGTCTGAGTTTAATTTATCTGGTGATTTTAGACTACCACGTGACCTAACTACACTCGACAAAGCTTATATTTCGTCTCAAACAACATGTCGGATTGTCTCCTCAGTGCTCACCACTCCAATGCACTCTTACTGTGACATCGATGGATCAAAATGGACGCTTCACAGAGAAGATGAGTTTGTGTTTGGTTGAAAGCAGACGTGCATGTTCCAGCTGATTCAACCGAACTGTCTCAGCTGCAATGCAAATTCTACAAGCGCACACGCGCCGCTCTATGCAGGACATCCACTGATATTCCTTTGTGTTAATATAAATGTGCATTTCCCCCTTATGTATGAGACAAAAAAGAGGCTCGACCGCTCTCTTTCATTGCTCTACAAACATCCACAGCAGGGCGGCTGTGTTCGGCTGAATCCACTCGGACATGCTCGTCTACTTTCAACCAAACACAAGTTGATGAAAAACCCACAAAATTACAGGTCGTTTAACAATTTAGAGAAAACCGCAATGTTTAATGTGTTTTGAAAATAAAATCAGATTGATGTATTATTACAATATTGGCTGAATTTATTACATTTGTGAACAATTTTCATCTTGTCAAGCCGATAATGTAATAACCAGACGATAACTTAATAATGATTTCATTGTCTGCCGGTAAATCGTTCCGTTATCAGTTCCTAGACTCCTGCAGTGAGGAAAAGTCGTTCAAACTCCTGTTATGTTATTTAAATGTATTAGGGCTGCAACTATCGATTATTTTAGTAATCGATTAATCTATCGATTATTTACATCGATTAATCTGATAAGTATTTTATTTATATTGAAAACCTAAATTCCATGACTTTAGAGCAGATTATAAAGGAGAAAAAACATAGTTTTAAACAAAGGATTTGTCTGCTAGAAATAACATCATTTATTCTTCATTTCTTATCAGTTTGTCCCAAAAGCAACAGGTGTCTCATAAAGAGACACCTGTCCTTATGATGATGAGGAGAGAGAGCAGCTTCATAGAGTCTTTTATATCAGTACTTTTACTCTTATTCAAGTGAAGTAGGTCCTGACTGGAGACATAATCTTGAAATGTTCTGCTGAAGCTCAGGTGATTCATTTCTTTCCCAGGATCTCAACCAGAGGGGTTTCCTAAAAGAGGGAAAACATTTAATTATTTTTGTCATAGTATTGCCATTTAGCAGGGAATAATGTGTCAGTTTGCTGGTTCATAAATGTATTTGTTGTGAGCAATGAAAGGATGGATATGAGAAACTTTCAAGTACAGGTGAAGCAGTATGACTGTGTTGGAGTTTAATCTGCTTTTGAAATAGTGTGACCACCTCTAATAATAATAATACATTTTATTTATATTGCACTTTACATTTCAAAGAAACCTCAAAGTGCTACAACAGGTAAATTCAAATCAGATAAAAACAAAAGTTTAAAATAGTTTAAACAGAGACCAGTGGGACAATTTGGCAGAACTTTGAAGTACAGAGGAATTAGTTTTTTGTTTTTTATAGATCAGGCATTTTCATCCCACTAAAGGACACACACCTTTTCACTATTACAACGTGTATAACACTGGGCTAGCAACAGATCACAATATATTATAAAGCAGTTAGACGTAAAAAAAAAAAAAAAAAATCACGAGGTCGGCTTCAATGAAAAAGTGGGACATTTTAAGCACCAGGAGGGACAGAGAACGACATGGCTCTGCAGTACAACCAAAAGAGGTGGTCACTATATTTAGATCTGTGGATTTATTTATCTTAATTTAAATGGTAGATGCAGCGTAAAGATATTTAGCGCAAAAAACTGTGCAGCAAGGGAGAAGTAGATGAGTAGAATGTCTGTGTTTGGTGATGGGGGGGGGGAAAGGAGATACTTTACCTTATGTCACACTTTGAACAGTGGATGAATGTGTAGATCGCCCGTCCTGATGGTAAATCATCATTGATGCAGCTGTTAGCATTGTTGTAGCGTGATAGTGGGGAGAGCCGTGACCTTTTGCCTCGTTAGCCTCTGTCCTATCTTCACCTCTCGTTGCTGAGTTTCTTTTGTTTGAGCAGTGTTTTGATGATTTCGACGGCCTGGTTCTCCGCTCTGGTACCTGGTTCTGCCCGGCTACGAGTTTTGGCACAGCTAGCTCCGCTCTGTTTACAACCATAGACTGAGCTGTGCTCTTCAGAAGCAGCCGTGCGGAAACAAGTGCTGCTTAGAGTTCCGGGCGCGTAAGCGGCCCCGTTTCACACGGTTTTAATGAGATATATTAATTAAACGAATCATCGAAGCGGGAAATTAATGTTCGAAGTATTTTACTAATCAAGTTTATCAATTTTAATCGATTAATCGTTGCAGCCCTAAAATGTATAGTGAATTGAATATGGGGTTGGCACATAGAAGCTTTATTGCTTCAGCCTACTCCATTTTGAGCATAATTGTAGAGTTAAGAATTTTTAAAGAAAAATAAATGTAAATTTCTCAAACTAGTAATTGGAATTGGAAACGCAAGGTGTCTGTTTTCCTGCTTATGTTGGTCAAACGCTCAAGAGTCAGAGCCACGGCTCACAGATGATGGTCACATTAGACGTGTTGTTAGAGCTGAACCTCATTGTTTTCTCTGGTCTCTGTTTAGGGCTGAAGTCGTCTCCACCTGTTTGTGACTTTGTAAAAATGTCTGGTGCCCAAACGCTGAGAGCTCTGGTGAATGAGCGTCTGGCTGCGGCGGCTGAAGACATATTTGTGCTGATGAAAGAACGATAGCGGAGTATGAGGAGGAACTGTGTCGCTCCAAACAGGAGAACCAGAGGAAACAGCAGCTCCTGGACAAGGTTCTGAGCCCGAGGGTCCAACTGGTCAGAGGAATGTCCAGATCCCAACGAGTCCTGGTCCCGGTCTGAAGCAGGAAATCACAGAGACTCCACGGACTAAAGAGAGCCAGAGGAACAGAGCGTCAAACAGGAGGAAGAGCAGCTGCCAGTGTAGGCTCCACCACTTTAAACATGTCACACATTTCACTCACACAAACTGACTGCAGATTTTAAATTATTATATTTAAATCATTTTCCAGGTCTGTCTGTGTGAAGACTGAAGAGTCCTCACTGCTTCAACAAAGACAAACTGAGCACCGAGAGGAAACGCAGGGAGAGGACATCAGCTCAGAGCCACATTTCCACTCAGAGACTGAGGGACACACTGAGCACTCGTCTGACACTGACAATGATGACGACTGGGGAACATTCAGCTGCTCACCTGCACAGATGGAGACAGAGGCGGATGAAGATCACTACACCCAAGTCCAGATCAGAGACAAAAGCAGCAAAAAAGAGACTGTACCACAGAAGAGTACTGGAGTTAAGAAAGGAGAGACGTCAGGAGCTGGGAGGAAGAAGCACCAGTGCTCGTTTTGTCAAAAGTTATTTGGGAGTAAACAGGATTTGGAAAGACACATTAGAGTCCACACAGGAGAGAAACCTTACAGTTGTACAGTCTGTAATGTTGCATTTGCCCAAAAAGGTTATCTACGTTCACATATGAGGACACACACAGGGGAAAAACCTTACAGCTGTTCTTTTTGTGAAAAAGCGTTCACCAGAAAAGGTTGCCTCGATTCACACATGAGGACACACACAGGAGAGAAGCCCTTCAGCTGCTCAGACTGTGAGAAAACGTTTACACATAGATACACTTTGGTTTATCACAGAAAAAAACACACGGGTGAAAAACCTTTCATTGTTCACTCTGTGACAAAACCTTTGCCCTTAAAGGTACTCTAGATAAACACATGAGAACTCACAATGGGCAAATATTTCAGTCTCTCAATGTGCAAAACTGATAGAGACATACCCCAAGCGACTTACAGCAGTAATCGCAGCAAAAGGTGGCGCTACAAAGTATTACCTTAAGGGGGCTGAATAATTTTGCACGCCCAATTTTTCAGTTTTTTATTTGTTAAAAATGTTTGAAATATCCAATAAATTTCGTTCCACTTCATGATTGTGTCCCACTTGTTGTTGATTCTTCACAAAACATTACAGTTTTATATCTTTATGTTTGAAGCCTGAAATGTGGCAAAAGGTTGAAAAGTTTAAGGGGCCGAATACTTTCACAAGGCACTGTATCAATCCTAGACTGTTAAAATAATAACACAACAGCAATAACAATTACAATTACCCCACCTAATCAATTCTTATACTAATATTACACATTATTAAAATAAAGAAAACAAGAAAAAATAAAACAAAAACAGCCAAGACACAGTTGATGTAAGATATGTCTAATACAATATAGTCACTTAGTTATTTCTTATTTACTGAATTACATGTTATATCCTCTTACAATAATAACAACAATAATGATGATAATTATACCAATAACAGTAATAACAATAATAACTGCAATCGTATAATAGTAACAACAACAATAGACTTCATCATTAGCTAGATCTGACCTTTAAAGTATACAGCACTTTGTAACACCCATTAGCAATCAAGTACCCATTTCCTTCTTCTGGTACTTTGACCATACCATTTTTTTATATCTTGATTTGAAATTATGAATATTTGGACATTGTTTAAGTTCCGTCCCCAATTTGTTCCAGAGTTTAACTCCACATACAGACACGCACATACTTTTCCTAGTGGAAGACACTGCTTGAACCTTAAAGTTATCACACCCCCTCAGGTTATATCCCCCTTCATACAAGCATTTGTATCCTTGCAGGTAGCGCATTTTTGTTGGCTTTAAACAGAAGTTGGGCAGTAGATAAATCAACTAAATCATGCATCTTTAACAGTTTAGACTGCAATTAATGCAATTTAATGTCGTTTGCTGTGGTTTTGTTACACATTGTGTTACTCTTGGTTTTTGTAATGTAGTTTTGGTTTGATTTAGTAAAACTAAACTGGTGCAAGACTAATTAAGTTTTTTAAATTTTTTTACAACAAGCATAAAGTATGAAACATTAGCACCGCGCATGCGCACTTGTGTGTTTTTTTTTGCAGCTGATCCACAGGCGCTTCTCCAGCTCCACATTATCAGTGCTTTCTGGGATTCTTCAAGACTTGTTGACTCTTCTCCTCCAGTAAGTCTTTACCCAATACAGTAAGTTTAATCGTTCATGTCGCTCGGCCTCGGCTCAGTTTCTGCTGTAGCTAATGTGCTAATGTGCTAATGTGATGCTAACGGCTAACACGAGGTTAGCATTTAGCAAAACAACATTAGCGCTAAGTTTAACGGCCTGTAACAAGTTTATACTAAATCAGCGTCCAAACAACAGGGGGAATAGTTACTGCAGTTTGAAGTTGTAATATAACTTTTGAAGCTTCATAAGTTTTGATATAACTCTCCAGCTTAACCAGGACAAAACTGAAGTTTTAGTCATCGGTCCTGAGGCCCAGAGAGAGAGAAACTTTTACCCAAACTACAGTCATTGTCTTTTAATCCTTCCTCACAGGTGAAGAACCTGGGTGTGATTTTTGACTCTGAGCTGACTTTTATTCCACACATTAGGAATATCACAAAGATAGGTTTTTACCATCTAAAGAACATAGCCAGAGTCCGCCCATTCGCTCTCGGGCCAACACGGAGACGCTAATGCATGCTTTTATCACCAGTCCTATCGACTACTGTAATGCCCTGCTCTCTGGTGTTCCCAAAAAGAGTATCTCAGGTTTACAACTTTTACAAAATTCAGCAGCTCGTGTCCTGACAAAGACCAGGAGGCGGGACCACATTACACCGGTTTTAGAGTCGCTGCATTGGCTCCCCGTGTGTTTCAGGATCGATTTTAAAGTTATCTTAATGGTTTTTAAATGTCTTAATGGTCTTGGTCCTTCTTATCTTTCAGAACTGCTTTTACCTTATGAACCTTCACGGCCCCTGCGCTCCTCCGGCAGGGGTCTCCTAGTTATTCCTAAAGTCAACAGAAAGACTCACTGCGAGGCGTCTTTCCAGTATTACGGCCCTCGCTCTGGAACGACCTGAGGAGGAGCTCAGGACCACAGAGAACGTTCATGTCTTTAAGAGCAGGCTCAAGACCCACCTTTTTAGTTTAGCTTTTAACTAATATTTATTTATATTAACTTTATTTATCTGTTTTAGTTCTATACAATTATTTCTTTAGTTCCACTCTTTTTTATTTATTTTATTTTATTTATTTATTTTTATCTTGTGCTATTCCACACTTTTAGCCGAGTTTTAGCTGTTTTAATTTATCTTTTATTTTATGTTCTCCCAGTGTTTCCTCTGAGGGAGCCCTCTGCCCCGGGAGTGCTGGTTGGCTGTGGCCGTGCGGGCGCTCTCCTGTGGGTGCCTGGATGGAGGTTGGACGTCTCTCCTACACCTCCTCCGGGCGCCCTGTGTTGGCGCTCTGTGGCTGTGGCCGATGGGCTGCTCTCGGTGCAGATGGCTCTTTGGATGGTGTTTCCTCTTTCGGTTCATCTGTACTCAGCCTTATGTACCCCACTTTATGTCCATTTTTACTTAAGACTTTTAACAACTGGCTGTCTGTATGTATATGTGTCTGTGTGTCTGTGTGTGCGGGTGGGGTGGGGGAGGTGGGGGTTGTTGTTATTTATGTATATTTGCTGGTGGGGACTAGTTTAATGATTTTTTTAAGCACTGTAAAGCACTTTGTGTTACATTTTGTATGAAAAGCGCTTTATAAATAAAGTTTGATTTGATTTGAAAGTTTGATTTGAAAGATGAAGAATCTCTTAAGTGTAGGCTACGTTAAGCAACTGGGACTAAACTGAAAGTTAAATGTATTCATAACATCCTCGTATTAGACCTTAATGGTGTGTTCAATCAACATACGTTTCTTGAACATGTTGCCGCTGTTTTAGATCGTCTGAGTTTAATTTATCTGGTGATTTTAGACTACCACGTGACCTAACTACACTCGACAAAGCTTATATTTCGTCTCAAACAACATGTCGGATTGTCTCCTCAGTGCTCACCACTCCAATGCACTCTTACTGTGACATCGATGGATCAAAATGGACGCTTCACAGAGAAGATGAGTTTGTGTTTGGTTGAAAGCAGACGTGCATGTTCCAGCTGATTCAGCCGAACTGTCTCAGCTGCAATGCAAATTCTACAAGCGCACACGCGCCGCTCTATGCAGGACATCCACTGATATTCCTTTGTGTTAATATAAATGTGCATTTCCCCCTTATGTATGAGACAAAAAAGAGGCTCGCCGCTCTCTTTCATTGCTCTACAAACATCCACAGCAGGGCGGCTGTGTTCGGCTGAATCCACTCGGACATGCTCGTCTACTTTCAACTAGGGCTGAAAGATATATCGTTATCGTATCGATATCGAGATATGAACATTAAAAACATTAAAATCGAAAAAGCAATATATAAACGATATAGATTTTCATGAATAAAACTGCACTCTTTTGTATTATGTTTTTATTTTCTGAAAAACGCTTGGTTTTCACCTTACCCATAGTTCTATCGTATCGATATCAATATATTTGGCATGAACCATCAACCAAACACATGTTAATGAAAAACCCACCAAATTACAGGTCGTTTAACAATTTACAGAATTCCGCAATGTTTAATGTGTTTTTGAAAGTAAAATCAGATTGATGTATTATTACATTATTGGCTGAATTTATTACATTTGTGAACAATTTTCATCTTGTCAAGCCGATAATGTAATAACCAGACGATAACTTAATAATGATTTCATTATCGGCCGGTAAATCGTTCCGTTATCGGTTCCTAGACTCCTGCAGTGAGGAAAAGTCGTGTTTATGTAAATGTAGTGAATTGAATATGGGGTTGGGACATATAAGCTTTATTGCTTCTGCCTACTCCATTTTGAGCATATGTTACCATAACTGTAGAGTTAAGAATTTTAAAAGAAAAATAAATGTACATTTCTCAAACTATTAATTGGAATTGGAATTAAAACGCAAGGTGTCCGTTTTCCTGCTTATGTTGGTCAAACACTCAACAAGCTGGATTTGTGTCACTTGGTCGTGTGATGCGCTTCCGCTAGTAAAGGTTTGGACATCAATCAATCAATCAATCAATGGTTTTGTATAGCCCAATATCACAACAGGAGTTTCCTCACACCTGCACCGAACATTAAAGGCTGATTTATAGTCGAGCGTCCGGTCCCGCCCACCGCAGCCCCGTCTGCTTCATGCAAGCCAGAATCGTTCGAACTTCCGCGTACCTCCTCTGCCTTCACGTTGTGATGTATATTTTAAATATTTTTTTTAATAGCATAAAAAGTGAAAACACAAAAGCACTAAATCATAGGAACAATATATTCATGAAAAATAACTTCAAAGAGGGAGACTGAAGGAGTTTGTTGTGTTTCCTTGTTTTGCGAAAGGATCAATCAATCACCTCACTTGCGTTCTGCAGCACTGGCCGCGGAGTCAGCTTGTGCGGCAGGTGCAGCTGTCGCGAACTCCCTGATTGGCTCCCACGTGCGTCCAGCACGTAAACGCGGAGCTGACGCTGAAGTATAAATCAGCCTTAAGGCAATAAAACAGAGCAGTAAATAAGACAATGTAAAGTTCAGGTGAATCAAGTATCCAGGCAAACATAATGTCCAAATAAGCGTCAGCAGTGGGTGGGACGAGCGGCGCGGGTGTCCCCTGTCCTTAGACTCTCCAGCACGGCAAGGAAAAACTCAAAACCCAGTGGGAGAAACGAGAAACCTCGGGGAGAACCACAGAAGGAGAGATCCACTCCCATGGACGGACAGGCTATAGAGACCCAGGGCCGATGGAGTCCCTTCAGCAGACGGGCCAAGATCGCAGACGTCCAGTCCTTGTTGTCAATCCAGTAGGCAGGGTTCCTCCGTTCAGCCGGGTTCCTCCATTCGATCTAGACAGGCACTCCAGAGGGGGAGTGGGACAGGAGACACCATGTGAATAGTAATGAACAGACTACAGATAAGATAAATATTGTATCATAATAAGACAAAGTTTGCAGTAAGAAGAAGAGGATAGCGCTCAGTGTACCGTACTTCCCACAGCAGTGTTTCTCCTAAGGCAGCTTTACTTCAGGCTGAGGGTTAGTGCTTTACCTAACTGACCTGATCATAAGCTAATTCAAAGAGTTACGTTTTGAGCCTAGTCTTAAATGTAGGGACTGTGTCTGCTTCTTTAACGTGAGCTGGAAGTTTATTCCATAAAACCGGAGCTTGGAGCTAAAGGCTCTTTCACCTACAGTGATTTTGGAGACTCGAGGAATCACTAGTAGCCCTGAGTTTTGAGAGCGGAGTGCTCTGGTTGGCTGATATGGAACGATAGCGTCTTGGAGATAAAGCGGAGCCATACCTTTTATGGCTTTAAATGTGAGGAGCAGGATTTAAATTTGATTCTAAACTCAACAGGAAGCCAATGGAGAGACTTTAGCACAGGTGTAATGTGTTCTCTTCTTTTGTACGCGTTAACAATCTTGCAGCTGCATTTTGAACTAATTGAAAACTTTTTAGGGAACTTTTAGGACACGCTGCTAGCAGGCAGTTACAGTAGTCCAGCCTTGATGAAACAAAGGCATGAATACGTTTTTCTGCATCACTCTTAGGTAGGATGTTTTGTATTTTAGCAATGTTGCGCCTTTAGACAGAGGTTAAATATCCTCTCCCAAAACATATTCAATAGTTACTTTGTTGTTGTTGTTGTTCTCAGTCTGATATTTGATGAAGTTCTAATCTCTCAGTAGCGGCTGATCTGCAGTTAGAGTCAGAGCCACGGCTCACAGATGATGGTCACATTAGACGTGTTGTTAGAGCTGAACCTCATTGTTTTCTCTGTCTCTGTTTAGGGCTGAAGTCGTCTCCACCTGTTTGTGACTTTGTAAAAATGTCTGGTGCCCAAACGCTGAGAGCTCTGGTGAATGAGCGTCTGGCTGCGGCGGCTGAAGACATATTTGTGCTGATTGAAAGAACGATAGCGGAGTATGAGGAGGAACTGTGTCGCTCCAAACAGGAGAACCAGAGGAAACAGCAGCTCCTGGACAAGGTTCTGAGCCCGAGGGTCCAACTGGTCAGAGCGAATGTCCAGATCCCAACGAGTCCTGGTCCCGGTCTGAAGCAGGAAATCACAGAGACTCCACGGACTAAAGAGGAGCCAGAGGAACAGAGCGTCAAACAGGAGGAAGAGCAGCTGCCAGTGTAGGCTCCACCACTTTAAACATGTCACACATTTCACTCACACAAACTGACTGCAGATTTTAAATATATTTATATTTAAATCCCTCTTTCAGGCCTGTCTCAGAGTCCAGTGCTGTCTGTGTGAAGACTGAAGAGTCCTCACTGCTTCAACAAAGACAAACTGAGCACCGAGAGGAAACGCAGGGAGAGGACATCAGCTCAGAGCCACATTTCCACTCAGAGACTGAGGGACACACTGAGCACTCGTCTGACACTGACAATGATGACGACTGTTCAGCTGAACAGACGGAGACAGAGGCTGATGAAGGCGAAGGAGCTGAGAGGAAGAAGCACCAGTGTCCTTTTTGTAACCGGAGATTTGGGGCTAAGCAGCATTTACAAACACACATTAGACTTCACACAGGAGAGAAACCTTACAGCTGCTCAATCTGTGAGAAATCATTTACCCAGCAAGGTAATCTCGAGATGCATAAAAGGACACACACAGGAGACAAACCCTTCAGCTGTTCCCTTTTTGAGAGAACCATTGCACTAAAATGTGATTTAGATTTGCACTTGAGAACACACACAGGTGAAAGACCTTACAGCTGTTCAATATGTGAGAAAGTATTTATCCGAAAAAGTCATTTAGATTTACATATACGAACACACACAGGAGAAAGACCATTCAGCTGTTTAATGTGTCAGAAAACATTTATCCAGAAGAGTAATCTAGACAAACACGTCAGGACGCACACAGGGGAAAGACCATACAGCTGTTTAATGTGTAAGAAAACCTTTAGCCAAAAGAGTCATTTAGATTTACACATGCGAACACACACACAGGAGAGAAACCTTACAGCTGCTCTACCTGTGAGAAAACCTTTAACCGAAAAGGTAATCTCGATAAACACATGAGAACACACACAGGAGAGAAACCTTACAGCTGATCTACCTGTGAGAAAACCTTTAACCGAAAAGGTAATCTCGATAAACACATGAGAACACACACAGGGGAGAAACCTTTCAGCTGTACAGTCTGTCACAAAGCCTTTTCCCAAAATTCCCACCTCAGGGAACACCTGAGTGTCCACAGAGGACACAGAGCCTGAAGTCTCACTGAAACTGAAACACTTTATTTTCCAAAAGACTTTTTCTGTTAAAACTTTTTCCATCTTCCTTATTTAACGCTTTCATTTGATTTATTACGGACTTTGGTTTAACACTGGGTTGTTCCTCGGTTATTTAGAAATTTCCCTGAAGACACATATTTCTTTTTCCCCTTTAACTTTGAAATTACTAAAATATACAAAAGTGACTTTAAACTTTAGGGGCAACATGAAATATTATAAACAGCTTTAAAAATGTATATAATCCATTATAATCTGTGAAACAAAGTCTTAAAGTGCTCATGACGCATCACTTAGTCAACACATTTATAGTTAAGATTTTGCTTTATTTAGTTTGACCATTTTTTGTGACGTTTATAGTTTCACTTCCTTCCGCCTGGACAGGAAGTGACATAGATAGAGGGTGGGGGTTAAGAGGATAAATGATGTCATCGCTCTACTTCCTGGGTCCAATGTAACTTTAGCTTTATTCACTATAGTGGGATTTAGCAGATTTTAATGTGCTGTAGAGCCCACTACAAGGCTCTTTGTAAACGTCTGATTACAAAGAAATATTACGTTTACTCTGGATTTCTGGATTAATTATCAAATATTTTTTTCCATCCACAATGAAGCCTCATTTTGAATATAAAAATATCTTCGTTTTTCCCGGAGAAATGGTGAGGTGTGTTATTCTAATTAGGTGTAAAACAGTTTTCGGTCTTTTATCTGCAGTTATTTCAGCAGGAGATTCCGATAAATGAATGAGTGTCAATCAGGACTTTACAGTGACCGGTAACTCTCCAGGTTACTCTATCACTCGCCAAACACTTTCTACATTTTCTATACACGCTCAGTGACTCACATTTTAGATTTAGATATTTTATTTTTGTTCTGAACAGGCTGAACAAAGTCTGCAAACATAAAGTATAAATCATCCCCTGGGTAAACTCTACCTCAGACCCTTTTTACACCAGTGCATTTGAAGTCGCCGGGTAAAAAAGGTTTGGAGTCTCCTGCTGTAAATAATCCGATATGGTTCATTTGGGTTTGTAATGTTGCACATTCAGAATAAAGTGTCCTTGTTTTGAAGACGTGTGTGTTTTGTGTCGTGTGGTAAATTAACAGTCCGGAGCTCAGGCCCAAAAGCTCAAATCTTCAGCCTGTTTGAAATCTGCACATTCTTTTGTTCCATAAATAAGCAAGATAAGCCGCACTTTCTCCACCCACTGAAAGGGCTAGAAGATTTGTCAGCATTTCTCTAGAGTAGACACATTTTCTTTAAAGGGATATTTCAGGATTTTTGACATAGGGCCTCATGTCCTAGTTATCCAGAGTGTTGTTGATGTCTGGAGATATTTTGTTCTTAAATTCATGCAGTTCTTATATTTGAAGAGTCTAGTGGCGCTAGGCTAGGGCAAGGCTAGTGCATGTCTATGGTATCAGTTAGCCTGCATTAAAAACAGTCTGACCCACTCCACAGTGCACCTGAGGTAAATCACTTATAACACCAGACTAACCATATAAATGTCTGTGTTAATAGAATAATGTTTGAAATATAACTGACCTTGTATCACATGAATTACCGCATTTTGAGGGACTATTTTCTCGCAGATCACTCCGCCGCTGCGTTAGCTTACAGCCACGAAGCTGATGCTGCTCAAATATAAGTTATTTTAAATGATTCTATTAACACAGACATTTATATGGTTAGTCTGGTGTTATAAGTGATTTACCTCAGGTGCACTGTGGAGTGGGTCACACTGTTTTTAATGCAGGCTAACTGATACCATAGAAATGCTTTAGCCTTGCCCTAGCCTAGCGCCACTAGACTCTTCAAATATAAGAACTGCATGAATTTAAGAAAACAATATCTCCAGACATCAACAACACTCTGGATAACTAGGAAATGAGGCCCAATGTCAAACATCCTGAAATATCCCTTTAACTCTCTAACAACACTCTGGAACACTAAGCAACTCCCATGTTATCATTTTTACCTTTTGAAATATCTATAAACTCTTACATATCCATAATATCCATCAATATGTATGTGCACTGTCTGCTTATTCATAATACATTATTGATTCATTTCCACTTGCGCAGCCTGCAGTTTGAGAAGTTCTGATTTAACGCTGCTGTTTACAATCTCAAAGCCTGAAACTGAATCCGTTTCTTTCAGGGTACGTTCAAGTGCTCTTGTAAAGATGTCGTCGTCCACAAACCGCTGCTTTGTTCATTAAAACCTTGGCGTTTGTCCCAGTGGTGGAGCTACGGGGGCGGCTTTAGGTACTTAAGCCTCGAATGTTTTTTCAAAAGCCCCGGATCTTTTTTGGACAGATTTATTTATTTATTTTTTCACGCTGTAAAAGTATTCATACGCGCCCTGTCCGGAGCGGTAGCAGGGCTCGCAGCGGCTCAGTGAGCAGAGGAGAGACGGTCTGCACAATGCTCATGATCTCATCAGATTCTGAAATCGTAGGTAGTGGTGGCCACGTGTTATTTGTGTGTAATCAATCATAAAAACTGTCACGAACGATAACTGCGTGCCCTTAAAGCTAAAGGCTAACTTTCCCCTCGTGACTAGTGTTTACATTCACTAGCATTAGCATTAGCATCATGATGCTGCGATCCAGGCCCGTGCAGGGGGGGGGGGCTTGAGCCCCTGCCCCTTTTGCTCCATGCCCCTGAAGTGCCCTTTTCCCTCCATACCTTTTATTTATTTGTATTATAGTTTGTTTATCCAAAGCTTTGCCACAGTCCTTACCATTGGTTTGTCCCAATAAGCCTTATTAGCTTATATTAATAAATCAAATCCGAAATGAACACGCCCCTTGTTAGTTCATCGTGTTTCCAATGCCCCGCCCACCGGCCCTGCGCTGCTCTCTGCTGCGCTCAGAGAGGAGGAAGTGAGAGCAGAGGCCTCTCCTGCACAGAGCAACGATCTCCACACCTTGTGCTTCAAATCGCTCTTTATTTTCCTCAGTCGGCCTCATAATCACGGACCAATGAGGTCAACAAGTCGACAGTTTTGTACGATCTAAAAATAAACCTTGTGTCAGACGCGAGCGCCGTTTATCGCGGCTCAGCGCCGCATCCTCGCGCAACGTTGAGTTTTGAGCCCCTCTGTAGCTCTCTGCACGGCCCTGCTGCGATCATAAGGTGCCACTACTTGTGTTTCGTTCTTACTTGTGTTTCGTTCTTGAGAAAAGTAATTAGCCTTGTTTTATGGACAGTATGTGGAAACGTATCTATTGTAATTAATTACAATCTTGCTTAATTTTATAACATAATAATGCATATTTTAGTGACTTGCCACCATGGACATCAGGGGCTTTTTAAAACATGACAGGAAGGAAACCCAGGTGAGAGAACAACAAAGTACAGTTTCACATATTTATAACACTACAGTACATGTCATAACTTTGGGTTTTTAATAATTGCTCTGGTGGATTTATAGCACAGAGAGGGAGAGAGGCCAGAATGAGAACATACAGACATGGAACAATTGTCCTCAGGTAAGGTAAGAGAATAGTTGAGAATGCATAGTGATAATAATATTGCCCGTATGTATTATTGAAGAAATTAGTGTTTTTTTTAAACAAGGATTACAATACTGTATAATATAACTAAGAACGTTTTTAAACTGAAACATAATATTTTACAATATGTCTGTGATTCTGAATGATGTTTGCTCATTAGCACAAAGAGGGAGAGATGACACAGAGACCAGAATGAGGACAGCACAGACATGGAGAAACAGGTCAGACCAGACCTGCCTGCTCAGTGTTTGTGTTTAGTTTGGATCGCTAACATGATACAGTCACTGCAAAACGTGCTGCAGCTTCAATAGCCCTGCAGTTTGTTCAGTAACAGTGGAGAAAGTGGGTTCAATTGTGAAAAGGGAAAGTGTTTATAAACTGGAAGTAAAAGTCTCTGGTGCAAGACTAGACTTGACTGGTGGTTTTAGACTTCACTTTGTCTGTCTTAGGTTTGGAGTAAATCTGTGCAACTTTAGCTTAGTCCATGTTCATATGAGCCATTTGCTTTTCTATTGATGGTTCTGATTCTGTTCTGAATTAATCCTGGTTTAGTCCTGGTTTAGTCCTGAGTGAGTCCTGGTTTAGTCCTGAGTGAGTCCTGGTTTAGTCCTGAGTGAGTCCTGGTTTAGTCCTGAGTGAGTCCTGGTTTAGTCCTGAGTGAGTCCTGGTTGAAAAGAAAATAATCCTTGTGATGAATTTCTGTTATTTTTCTTTTAGACTTAAGACTTTACAGTAAATAAAGCAATAGATAAATACATATTAATTCATTAGTAAAAGTATTAGCAGCTTAAAATTGGGAGTGTTTTAAAATGGTGTATTTTAAGAGTAAAGTAATAATAATGTAGCCTATGTTCTAATTTGTATCATTGTATAATAGGAGATTAAAATAGAATATGCTCATCTAAAATACACCAGACTGCACTAAATTACATCTGTGAAATTCAAAATGTCCTGGGGAAATAAATATAATTTCACCTTATTACTTCTAAATCCCTGGCTGTGGCTCTGCTTGCACAGACTTTTAAAAAGAAATACAATTATTAGTCCTTATTATTATTTATGAGGCTACAGTCCTTTAGGACTTATTATAAAAGTGCTCATTATTATTATTTATTTTATAGTATTTTCCTGTTTACATAATATATGCACTGCACGACCTGCCATCGCAGGTCAATTTCAGCCCATGACCCAAAATGCTTTATGGGCCCCTGATGATTGGAGTGTCTAGCTCCGCCCCTGGTTTGTCCTGACACTTAGAGGGAAATACAGGACTTGAAAATGGCGTAGAGATGAAAGGTATAACATGTATTATCGCTGCTCACTGTTGCGTTCAAAGGTAATGCTGCCTTCATGTGCTCTTGTAATTATGGTAAATTCCACTTGTCGATGAGCAAACCACGTCAGAGCAGCGATGATACGATCTCATGTCTTTGAGCTGATTGTTATGAAGCGCTGCATTTAGTGACTCAGTTTTAATATCGTATCTTTTTCCACTGATCGTCTTGTTAAAGGAAAAGCAGCTGTAGTTCAGCGGCGCGTAGTCGACTTTCTCACGTGTGTGTTTGATGTGTGTGGTTTTTAATAAATCTCTTTACTACGACACAAAAGCACTTGAACACAACACACTAGTAATTTCCACTTCACAACTGGAAAGAATCATCTTTACCAGAGCACATGAACGCAGCATCGGGTATCAACATTAATAGAGGCGTTCATGTGCAATTATCCACTCGAAAAGTGGCATTTACCATAATTAACCTCTTACCCCCCACATGGACCAAGTGCCTTTTCTCCAGTTCAGCTTTACCCAAATCTAAAAGCTTCTCGACTGGAGAGCGACAGTGTAACTCCTCATTTGAAAGTGATTGTAACTTTTTGTCACGTTGTACCCGCGTTTTTGTCGTGTTTTCGTCTCTTTTTTTCTCCATGTTTTTGTCACTTTTTTATAGCGTTACTTTTGTTGCTTTTCCGGCATGTTTTGTTGTTTGTTTGGACACAGTTTTGTTGTGTTTTACTCCTGGTTTTCATCGTTATTTTTAGATTTGGGCAAAGCCAAACTGGAGAAAATGTGCTCGGTTCAGGCGGGGGTTAAGAGGTTATTAAGAGAGCGCGTGACGGCAGCGTCAGCGTCAGACCGTAGCTCCGCCCCTTTCCGGAAACCGTAAAATATAAAACATTTTTAACCTGACAAATGTAACTGTAATAGACTGTCTGCATGAAAGGGATGTGAAACTAATTCCCGATCATTAACAAAATGTTTATGACGAAGAATCCGCACTGCACATGCGCAGTTATATTTCTTCTTCTTTGTTCCGCTTCAGGCGCTTCTTCAGCTCCACGCGCCACAACTTTAGCCATTGTTGTGATTCTGGAAGATATTTCGATATTTTCCCTCCACAATCCTTAACGCAATACAGTAAGTGTGACTTTTGATGTCCCTCGGCCTCGGCGCTGTTTCTGCTGGAGCTAATGTGATGCTAACGGCTAACACGAGGTTAGCATTTAGCAAAACAACAACAACATCAGCGCTCAGTTTAACGGCCTGGAACAACATCAGCGTCCTTTTAAACACTGTTTGTCCTGTGTTATTTCTCTGCTTGGTAGAATCTTGTGACATCAGCAAAACAAGGAAGTGATACTAGACTTCAAGAACACTGTAAAACACAGTACTAGTGTCATTCATGGAGAGGAAGTTGAAATTGTATAAATATGTTTGATTCTAAGCTGAAGTTTGACATAAATACTGATGTCATCGTGAAGAAAAGCCAACAGCGGATTCATCTTTAAAGGAAACTCAACTCCTTTAGTCTCAGCCCATTCTCTGTCATTTTTATCGTTCTTTCATCGAGAGCCTTTTAACGTTCTCTTTTTTCAAAGATCAAAACAGCCTAAACAACATCGTAAAGATCAGCTCACAAATAATGGGTGTTCAGATGTCGAGCTGAGATTCCTTGTGTAGCAGCGAGGAAAACAAACAGATACTCAAACTAATTTATTCTGACGGGTATGAACTCTTAAACTCCGGAGAAAGCAGGACTTGAGTGGTGTTGTTTTGTGTGTTGTTGTTATTGTACTGCTGTTCTCTGTGTCTCCTGGTGTTGTTGTTGCCTTCTATGAGCGCTGTAATGTTTGTTGTTGACTGACATGTGTGAATGTGAATCAGAATGGCCTCATCACAAAGCTCTGATCAGAGGCTGTTTCACAAACTGGCTTCATCCGCGAGCTCGGCTTATGAGACTTTTTTCTGAAAGTGAAATGAACACATTGTTGTCATGTGACACGGCACTGGTTGAACTGAACCTGGATCAGTTCCTGTAATCCTCATGGACAAACCCTGGCATGGAGCTTGTGGATACTGTAAGGTGCATTATCAGTCAGTTCAGTTAACTCTGGGTTTCTCTCCGATTTGTGAGGCGTTCATGGGAAATGGGAGGAGTCAGTGCCAAGCGGCCAATCACAGAAGAGACACAGACACAGTTCATTCGAATATCAAAATCTGTTACTAAATCTCAAATCTATTCTACAGCTCTGAGAACCGAGCGGCTCATCCGGAGAGTGTTCACATTTGTAACAATCTTTATCACAACTGAAATGAAACTCGAGTGACGAGCCTTTTTCATGTCGTCGTCTCAAATCTTCTTGTGTAGAAGTTTATTCTGTCTCTGCCGCTGCAGCTGCTTCCTCCTCTCTGCTCCTCACTCCCTCCATGACCACAGAGGTCCAGATCCAGCTTCACGGAGTCGAGACAGAAGTCGGGCTTTGCGTTTCTGAGCCAGTTTTCTGAAACGGCCTTTTGTTTTTTTGGGTAAATCTGTTTGATTTCATGTTGATGTAGGAGAAGTGTGACTGAGCAGCTCTGCTCTTCCTCTTCCTCGTTTCTTGTCTCCTTGTCCAGGCCAGTTATTCTCTGATGGGTTAATGTGCATTAATTCACAAACAAACTTGTACTGGAGTAAGTAGTTTAGTTTGTTTGAGCAGTAAACATTCTGCTCAAAAGGAGCGGGCTCCACCCCCAAAATCAATACAACATTTACTATAGCATCTACATAAAGACATTACATGACAGAAATATAATAATAACTTTAATACTATAATAATTATCAATCATACAATTAGCAGCATCAATATATTAGATTTTCATCAATGTCAAAGGAGAACCAGGTGTTTTGGGTTCTCCTGACACCTGTAATGCCCCGTTCGTCAGTTGTGTCAAAAGCCAGATCGATATTAAAGTATAAAAGTCTTTCTTTAGCACAGCAGTATAAATCTGGGAAGCCTCCAGGTGAAATCGTTCGGGAAGTTGCTGATTGGATAAAGTGAATCTCAAACACAGCCAGACCTTAATCTATTGTTTTCAATACTTGATAATTAACTTTTAGCAAAGTGAATTGTGTTCTTGTTCATTGAAATTGTCAACACGAACTGAACTTATTGAGTTTGTTTCAGTGAAAGACTCTTCAATAAAATCGTTTGTAGCTGCAGATTTCAATATTTCATTTCATGATATTATGGTTAATTAAAAAATACAAAGAGTTCATTTAAATACAGTACAGTTTATTGCAGTATATTCTTGCTGTAATATTTATAACTTGAACCTTTTATCTTGACAAATCACAGCTTAGTCTCAAACAGCTGAACAACAAAACACTAATAATAATGCGTTCATCTTATTTATTTATATATTTATATATAATATATATATATATATATATATATATATATATATATACATACAGTTTGGTGCATTATTCATTCACTCCATACTCGGCGACATCACTCACTCACTCACCAGGTTTCCTCGTGTTCCCAAACCGTCTCCCATGGCCCTTCCTGCTTTGCTCCCGAGGTCTGACGGGATCGGGCAGAAGCCACATCATTGAATAAGCTTTAGAATGTGATGATGTCATAATGTCAGGTGGAGGGCGGGGCCGATACGAGTCTATGGGAGAAATACAGTTTTATAAGAAATCTCAAACGCAAATGAACAAATGTTTTCCTCTTCAGTTTGACAGTGACTGGATTCACAAACCTGTCACATTATTTTTATGACTGAAAGTCCTTCCTATTGGCGACATCACGCTCATGTTTTTGAATATTGTCTCCACTTTTGGATTCTCCAGTAATGACTGAGATATGAACCAAAAACTAAGACATACAAATCTACAGTTCGTCAGTTACCATAGTTACCATAGTTACCGCCATGGAGTTTCCAGTTGCTCCGCCTCAGTTTTAAACTATGGGCTCTTTAGAACATTGTGATGTCACGTTGCATAAAGCAATTAAATATTTAGTTTTAAAGAATGTTGCTTGTGTTTACAGGCACAGCTTTTATGAAAAGTTCTGAACAAAAACTATAATTTTCCATCATCGCCATGTTTTTGTCAGCGATGTAAAACTCTCACATTCACGGAAACATCGCCATCGTCCGAAACATCCTGATGTTCGAGCTAAACGTTGGAGATTGGATTCTTTCAAGATGTGTTTATGAGAGTTTGTGAATCTGGTTTGAATTCATCTTAAACCGCAAACTTCCTGTTGTCTCGCTTTTGTAACGTGTGAGAGGCTCGAGCAGCTGGAGTCGAGTGACTTAGGCTGTATCCACACGAAGACAAAACGCTTATATTTTCAGAAACTTTCTTTGTAAGCACGAAGCCAGCTTTGTAAATGTGTGCGTCCACATGGATTGACTCGGGTCTGTGAAACGGCGTGATTCATCTGCCAGGCCTGCGTGTGGCGCTGTGACGCTAACACAGATAATAGAACAAGATGTAGAGGCGCATGCGCAGTAAACTTTTGTGGAATGTAAACAGTGAAAATGAAACGGATTCAAGGATTTACGATTTACAGAAGAGACGAGGAGGCGAGTTTATTCTTCAGACGTAACGAGACTAAAGCAGAAAAACCTGTGACCGGACTTTGACTCAGTCCAAAAACACAGACTGACTCGGCCGTGTTTTTCTACTTGTCACCTGTGGCTTGCGGACTGCAGTGGAGCCAAGAGGAGCGGAGTAAAACCATCATAGATCCATGAGTAAACTCATTATAAGGTCAGTAGATTATGGAGAACAGACTCTGGTGCTGTGATGTCATAGTTTCAGTAAAGTTGCGGAGACGTTGTAACAACGGCGCCACGTAAACGACGTTTGAGATCTTTCCACTCTGGGACCTAGTTTGGAAAATGTTCGTTTACAGACGCCCAAAACGCCGGGCTCGTATGGACGATACACTGGACTGATAAAATATCTTTGCGTTTGGTCCTCAGCTTGACTTCGTATGGACAGGGCCTTAGTCGCCTGATGCAGCCGTGTGTCTTCACATAGAGATTAAACAACTTCAGACGAGTTTGGCCTGAATACAGTTTTAGACCCAGGGTTAAAAAAAAGACGGGTTATAATTTCTCACAGATGACGTTCACATTAGACATTCAGAGCTGAATCTCATGGTTGTCTCTGTTTAGGGCTGAAGCATCTCCACCTATTGTGACTTTGTGAAATGTCCCACGAACAAACACTGAAAATGGAACTGGTCAGAGCGAATGTCCAGATCCCAACGAGTCCTGGTCCCGGTCTGAAGCAGGAAATCACAGAGACTCTGAGGATTAAAGAGGAGCCAGAGGAACAGAGCGTCAAACAGGAGGAAGAGCAGCTGCCAGTGTAGGCTCCACCACTTTAAACATGTCACACATTTCACTCACACAAACTGACTGCAGATTTAAAATATATTTATATTTAAATCCCTCTTTCAGGCCTGTCCCAGAGTCCAGGTCTGTCTGTGTGAAGACTGAAGAGTCCTCACTGCTTCAACAAAGACAAACTGAGCACCGAGAGGAAACGCAGGGAGAGGACATCAGCTCAGAGCCACATTTCCACTCAGAGACTGAGGGACACACTGAGCACTCGTCTGACACTGACAATGATGACGATTGTTCAGCTGAACAGACGGAGACAGAGGCTGATGAAGACGAAGGAGCTGAGAGGAAGAAGCACCAGTGTCCTTTTTGTAACCGGAGATTTGGGGCTAAGCAGCATTTACAAACACACATTAGACTTCACACAGGAGAGAAACCTTACAGCTGCTCAATCTGTGAGAAATCATTTACCCAGCAAGGTAATCTCGAGATGCATAAAAGGACACACACAGGAGAGAGACCTTTCAGATGTTCAATCTGTGAGAAATCATTTGTGAGTAAAGCTGCTTTAGAATACCATATAACCACACACACAGGAGACAAACCCTTCAGCTGTTCCCTTTGTGAGATAACCTTTGCACAAAATGTAATTTAGATTTGCACTTGAGAACACACACAGGTGAAAGACCCTACAGCTGTTTAATCTGTAAGAAAATATTTATCCAAAAAGGGACTCTAGATAACCACGTACGGACACACACAGGGGAAAGACCATACAGCTGTTTAATGTGTAAGAAAACCTTTAGCCAAAAGAGTCATTTAGATTACACATACGAACACACACAGGTGAGAAACCCTTCAGCTGCTCCAACTGTGAGAAAACCTTTAACCGAAAAGGTAATCTCGATAAACACATGAGAATACACACAGGGGAGAAACCTTTCAGCTGTACAGTCTGTCACAAAGCCTTTTCCCAAATTCCCACCTCAGGAAACACACGAGTGTCCACAGAGAACAGCTTCATTTAGCAAATGTTTGACTTTATTTCACATTAGGAATCATTTGAACCGATACCGATATTGACACCTATTAATTCTGTTTATATTTTTGCACTTTATTTTGTGACAGTAATCAGTGTAACAGCCCACAGTTCTGCCCAAAATGAATAAACTCTACCAAACAATATACAAGTTTATAAATAGAAATCAAATAATAAGATTTTAGTCTCCACTTTTTAAAAGCTCAGGGTTTTTACTGTTCCATCATCTGAGCAGGTCTGTGTCCGTCTCTACTCATCTGTGTCACATATTATTCAAATAATGATCATATTACTTCCTTGTTAGTATTTTTGTTTTTGTTAACATCATACTAATGAATTCTTTGATACAAAACTGGTGGAATATAGACAGAATATTTCACTCAGACTTTTCCTCCTCCTGTGGTTGTGTCCTGTGCTGATGTAACCTGCCACTGACAAAGAGAATCTGAGCCTGTGACAGATTGTGGATGAAGTAGATAACTCTCTCTCCTGCATTGGGCTCATTAGTGCATTTGTGCGTCGTGTGGCCGATAACATCAGTGGAAAACTCCTCCTTCGTTCCCAGCACTTTGACCCCGGGGCTGTCGTCTTTATTTTCTCACAAATACAACGATAATACCTCGTCTTTTTCACATTTTTTTGCGGTGAAAATGTTGAAGTGACTTGAATGTGAAAGTTCCAAAGCTCTTCCTTCACGGAGAGCGCCTGCACAGCGCTGTTTCGCTGGAATACTCTTGGTATTTTTCCACTAAGCAGAAGTGGCTCGGGGAGAGAGTATATCTGCTGTTGTAACTTTGTGGTGGAGAGAGAGGCAGCGAGCTGGAGCCGCAGATTCAATTTGAGCCTATAATTATCAGGCCTAATTATAAGTGTAGAAATTAATTACGGCTTATCAGTGATTGCGTCAAAATGGCCGATATTATCGTGCTTCCCTATTGCACACGTTTTCTGTAAAAATGTCCCTCAGCTGCATTTATTCAATCATTTCATTTGATTAGTTATAGACTTAGTGGAAAACTCTCTGCTGGACCGTTACGTCAGCAGTGACGTTCCCACACATTTGTGTGCAATGACTTTATTCTTTATAGTTGGCTAGTGGACACATGTCGGCATGTTAATACGAGCTGGTCATTTATTTGGGTGCACGTGTGAGTTAATGACGATGTGAGCACATAATGTCTGTCTATAGTTTGGTTACATTAAACCCTCTCTTGAACCCAGTAGATCCTGTTAGAAATCTGCACACTCTCATTTCTAATAAAGCGAGATCTGTGATATGTTCAGACTCAAACTCTCCTATGTTCATCTTTAATACAGCCATTCTGACAGCAGAGAGGACGTACTGACAGAAATGAGACCAGTGTTATATAGAATCCAGACCATGTAGTCGGGGTTAAAGGAAATAAAGACGGGGCTTTTTTATTGAAGAGGAAGTAGCAACACGTGAGGGAACAAGGGGAAACTTCAAGGTGGTTTTATTAAATTCAGAGAAGATTAGAAGGCCTATGAACGAGCGGCATCAGAAGGTAAAATGTTTTAAGACTGAGACTTAATTACACATTATTCAAAGTAGGAAAACGTGTCTGGAAATGGTGACTTTTGTGACAGTTGTCTAAAGAACTCTGAGCATGTTTAGGGTGACCTGATGTCCCAGTTTTTAGCCCAATGTCACTGTGGATTTATCCAACACCATTGTTTTGTCACGAGTGTCTCACCCAAAGCAGCATTTTGAAGTAAGGATTAAACGAGGAGCCGTGCATTATACAATACACACTGAGTGTCTGAAGCTGGGCTGTACAGTAGTCCACTTTACAGAGAGAGAGACTGGAGGATAATCATAAAAGTGCAGCAGCTGCAGCAGTCTCTATGCTCACAGTGAGGGAAGAAGCTGCAGGTTTAATGTCCCTCAATATAACAGCATTAATCATGAATTTAAAACTTATCAAGACGTCTATGGACGTCACTAATCCATATAAAGAATCTACTCTTCTCAAGCCTTTGGTCACTTTTAAATGGAAAACAATTGGAAACACATTCGGGTGCATTTTTGATATACTTTACAATTATTTGGTTTAAATGTTCTGGCTTTCTTTATTTTTTCAATATGATGTACATACAGTTCTTAAAACTAGAATATCCTGAAGTCACTGGCATCCCGAGACACACATGGTACAATAGGTGGCGGTAAACACCTGAGCTAAACAGGCTTTGAAAGCGGCCAATGTGTCTATTCAGTGTAAAGTATCAACATCAGAGGCTCAGTCAATGATTAAAAACATGTTAAAAAGTTGTGTTGAGATAAATGGGATAGTGGAGAGAAAGGGAGGGGTTTTTACAGTGTAAATCCTGAGGGTGGTCGGGGTCGCCGGGTAGGAAGATGTCGAAAAGAAGAGCCAGCTTTTACTAGAATGAGAATAGGACACACCGGACTGAACAAAACATTACATCTAATAGGAAAACATGATTCAGGAAACTGCGAAATGTGTAATGTGCCAGAAACAGTGGAGCATCTTTATGGTGTGTAGGAAATTTAACAGAGAAAGGGTTTTAATTAAAGGAAAATAGAGGACTGTGGGGAAAGGTTTATCTTTAGAGATATTTTCTCTAAGGCCTCAGATCATAAGGTAATAAAATATATGTTTGAATTTCTAAAACACACCGAACTCATTGATTTCTGTAGCTTGCAGGCTACATTATTCCCAAAGATGTAAGCCATAATGATCAGACACAGTTTATCCGGAAGGTGGCGGTAGTGCGCTAAGTTAGTCCGCATCCGCCGTTAAGCAGCCGAAGAAGAAGAAGAAGAAAAGGCTTTGGGAACCCGCTGCTTCTTTCACCAACTCTTCAACATTATCGTTGCTTCCTGCTGTGGCTTTGCTTTTGTGGATCTGAATCTTTTGTACACACTTTAACTCAATCTACAGTAGGGATGGGCAACATGAAGCTTCATGAAACATAGTTGGAAACGGACTCCACAGTGACATCAAGAGGCCATGTTTCAGTACTATAAGATTCACAGTGGGTGCTACGGGGCTCAAGCATACACCCGCATCTTTGGCTGTTTTTGTTTTGTTATTGTTTCTTTTGCTTTCTTTGTTGTTGATGTCGTTGTTGTTTTTGTTTTTCAGTAGGCTTATGTGTGAGTTAATGTTGTTGCCCTTTGGCTATTTCAGTTATCCTTCATTCAGTGTAAGCTTTAAATCAACATAAACAAACATTAAAAAAGAAAAGAAAAAAAGACATCCACGTCTTTGGGCGAAGTTACCTTGTCAACAATATGATTCAATAGATATAAGCGTAAATCACGAGTGTTCTTTGATTCTCTTCTCACATGTGAGCATGGTCGGCCCATTATTGACTTAATAATGGGGTTTGTAAGATCAAGACTCGTCTATTTTCTTTGGTTCGGTCGTTTGATTTCAAACTTAAATCAACACCTATGAGCATCTTATTCAGTATTGTCGCAGATAAAATTTGATTAGACACATAAGGTCAGCCAATACTACTACTACTCCTACTACTACTAATAATAATAATATAATAACAATTCAGTCAAGCTGTTATTTGCACATATTAAAACAAGTACATATGTGCCATCATTTTGAATTCAGTGCTTCTGATGAAATGTAAATGTGTTTGAAATAAATCCACTTTTCATGAGGCTACAGCTCTCCTTCCAATACATTAAAGCGTCCTCAGTGCGAGAAAGGAAATGTCCTGAAGGTACTTTTTGACTTTAACTGTTGCATCTGCAGTTGTGCTTTGTGTGGTGCTGGTTTCACGGATTTTGCGATCAAAAGGTCCCACAGGCCATTGTCTGATGATGATGATGATGATGATGATGATGATGATGATGATGGGCCTGGTCTTGGTGGTTGAGGTTCTGGAAGTAAATAAAGATAATAATTTAGAAAAACGGATTGTATCAATTAAAATGGTGATGTAATAAAATGATCACCGGATGTTGGTGTGTTAGATTGCATTAATGAAGCACACTCCATTGACTCCATTGACTCCATTGACTCTATTGACTCCATTGTGAGATTTTTTTTCTGCTTCATGAGCTTTCGGACCAGGAAGTGGGGCATTACCAAATGCCAAATGTTTGAACCTTGGATCCAGCAGAGTTGCTAGTTGCAAGACCCGAAAGGATTCATAATTGCCGCATCTGACATGAAGTCCCTCCTACAAGCAAGTTCCTGTCAATGAAAAAAACAAAAAATCATAATCATAATGAACATAATCATAATAACAATAATCCAACAAACATACCCAGCTGTTGAGTTGATGGCTGTGTTGACACATTGTGCTGTAACATTCTGTACAGCGGGATCAGTTTTGACGCTGACACTCTCTTCTCCTCTGACAGCTCTGTTATGTAGATTAGATTCAACACAATTGCACATGGGAAGATTATGTGTGTAATTGAATACTGTACCAGTTGTTGCCGCTTTGAATGGTTGCAACAAACCCAAAGCCTCCTGGATTATTTCATAGTCAGAGCTGCTCAGAGGAGTGACAGGACTGGACTGAAAGTGCAGCACCCACAGGTTCACGTTGTTCATACAGTCTATGCATGCAGTCTGTGTGTTAGTGTGTGTATCGCCTGACTAAGTTGTAAAGTCTAACTGTCACCTGAATACAAACCTAAATCTAAATATCTATGCTCAAAATTAAGTCACTGTCAAGAATCACTATCAGAAAATCGCTGCTCTCTCTCTCCTCTCACAAAACCCACACGGGACAGATGTGCTAACGTCTTTTAAACTTCATGGGAGATAGGTTGAGACACGTGGGTGCCCCCTAGTGAAACACTTGCAAAACAGCGGCGTTTCATGAAACGTTTCTCAGACCCAGGCACGTGACATGCGCGGTTTGAACCTTGTTTTGAAGCAGTGTTTTGACACGCATGCGCCATGAGACTTCGACACAGTGTCGAATCCCGTGGTTCAAGACGGCCATCCCCAATCTGAATCTTTTGTACACACTTTAACTCAATCTACAGTAAGTTTAACCTTTTATTTCCCTCGGTGTTTACTCTGTTTCTGCTGTTGATATGGATGTGATGCTAACGGCTAACACGAGGTTAGCATTTAGCAAAACACCCGCAGCAGCGCTAAGTTTAACGGACTTAAACAAGTTTCTACTAAAGAAGCGACAGCTCAGTTTAAGACTTAACACGAAAGGAGAAATATTTACTACATTTGACTTTGTTTCTTACAAGTTAAACATTACAATCTCGTTTTAAATGTAATTAACAAGAACGAAATGTTGATGATTCGTTTAATTTAGTGAATCATAGTCCGAATGACCCACTTCCTGGTCCGAATGCGAATGCGTAGGTTTCCTCCGGGTACTCCGGTTTCCCCTCCCACTAAAAACATGTACAATAGGCCAGGATGAATGAGAGTGTGTTTGAGAGTGCGCATGGGGGATCTGGTATGGCTTGTTTACATGCATGAGACCCATGTATGTTCATTAAAGGTGCTATGCGCAACTATAAATGTTTAAAATAACCGTTTTCTAACCCATACATGCTTAAACAATTGCCTGATGTGCTGAATGAGTTCCTGTCTGATCACTGCCATTGCCCCTATAATCCTGTGCAGTCAAATAAATATGAGAGATTCGGGTCGGAATCTTAAGGTTTGAGCCTGGACGTGACGTCATGCGCGTTCACGCGCACCTGGCTAGCTCAGTCTGGGGAGTTTGTGTATTCCGCCATTATCCGCATCAGCGAAGACTCCAGCGACTTTTGCCAAAGTAGAGGATGGATTGTAAGAGAAGATGAACTCCAGTTCTATGGAGGATTGAAAGTGCCACAATTAAATAAATAAATACACCATTAAATAATTAAATAAATGTGTCATTAATTAATTAAATGTTTAATTAATTAATTTAATATGGAATTAAATAAATAAATGCACCATTAAATAATTAAATAAATGTGTCATTAATTAAATAATGTGTCATTAATTAATTAAATTACCAATGATTCAGTGTAAAAAAATATATATAATTATTTATCTATTTAATTAATTATTTCATGGTCCTGTGTTGCAGTGCTTCATGAATTAATTTTATCTGTCAAACTCGCCCATCAAAAGTTGTGGCGCGGGCTAAAGCCTGAGTAACTCAAATCTTGTCTAATCCATTGCTTTGGCCTGAAGTGTTTGGAAACATGGCGGCTACGCTGATGGTGGAGGACCTTCATGAGGAGGGATGGGACTTGATAAGATTTTATTGATATCAATGCCATCAATAATTTTACCTATCGATTCTCTTATCAATACCTGGCTTGTCTGGGTGTTGGGGAAAAGCAGGGAATGAATGTGCTTTCGATAAACTCTATAAAAAAAACACATTGTTAGTTTTCCCAAGAAAAATATTAATTAAATAAAGTAAGTTTCCAAATATACTGTGGCTCCTGCTGGCACTCAGCCTAAAATATAATGGTAACATTTGTACTTTTCAACAAGTGTCTGTAACTTGTAACAGACTGATGCTGCCCTACAGATTTTCATCTATTTCTGCTTCATCCAGCGCCACATTCTCCTTCCCTCTCAGGGCGGGGACAGGCACCACAGGCACCCGCAGCCTCCGCTCTGAGCCCCGGGCCTGAGCGGAGGCTGGTGTGCTCGGGCTGGAGACACGCAGAGGTTTACCCGCTCACGGTGCGCTCAGGCGGGGACAGGCGGCTGTAGACTCCGCTCTGAGCCCCGGGCCTGAGCGGAGGCTGCCGAGGTGCGCTGCGCTCAGAGCGGGGACAGACAGTCTCGGACCCGCGCTCAGAGCACAGCGGCGCGGGGAGACAGCGCGCGGAGCAGCGAGGCACTGAACCCCGTGTGTCATGTCAATAGCGACGTATCGAAAGTTTGGAAAGAAACAGCAATACAGCGCAAATAAACAGAGCGTTCACAGCAGCAAAGCACAAACGTATAACTGACACGTTTATAACAATGGACTGTTTTAATTGACGACACTCTTTAGTGAACGCGCAAAACGGAGGGACAGGCGAAGCGGAGGCTAAGGGGTAGAATTGAGATTGGGCCGATGTTACTTTGAAGCAGCGTCAACAGACCGGAGAACTGTCATTACACACACGTGCGTCTAAGCTCTGTGGCGCAAAAAGTGTTTTCAGAGCGGGAGCATCGCTAAGAGGGATCGATAATGAAGCAGACGTACGGTTCGATGCTTTGCTCAAACAGAACTGGGTCTACTTGCCCGAGGCTTGTGTTTAGTTTAGTTCACACTTGTCTGAGTCAATCCATTATTCTGGAATTGATTTGCCTTGACTGGATGAGCAGCGTGACCAATCAGGTGTTAGGACCTACCCTCAAACTTTGATGGGCGAGTTTGACAGATAAAATTAATTCATGAATCACTGCAACACAGGACCATGAAATAATTAATTAAATAGATAAATAATTATATATACATTTTTACACAGAATCATTGGTAATTTAATTAATTAATGAAACATTTAATAATACATTGATTGATTTATTCCATATTTCATTAATTATGACACATTTAATTAATTAATGACACATTTATTTAATTATTTAATGGTGTATTTATTTATTTAATTGTGGCACCTTCAATCCTCCATACAGTTCATCCCAAACAGCAACGCAAACTCCACGTAAGATAAAGAAGATAAAACGTTTGTCTAGTTCAACCAAAAGGGGCAAATTGGAGTCAGACAGGCGTCGGAGTAAGACGAGAGTCAATATCGGAAAGGCGTTCATCAACAAATGGGGAGACCTCAGCTCCGCTCTCGGGCTCAAACGGACCCTCAGTTGGGTTTCTTCTTGCTAAAATGGTAAGATACAGTCTGTAATGTCTGATACCGTAAATCTATGTGAACAAATGACGATGCGTAATAGTTGTAATGCTATGTGTTTAGCGTGTAGTGTAGCGTTAGCTAAATGTAGAATCAGAATTGGTTTTATTGTCATGGTCAGTGGACAGGTTCACAAACTAGGAATTTTCTTCGGAGCAATCGTGCAACATAAAACATATAACATAAAAGATGCTAACTATGTTTTTGTGTATGGTCTAACCGGTAGCCTTTTGTGTTTGGCTAACGTCTTCAAAATTATGCAAAATGCTAAAAGAGCTCATGTCCTTGACCAACACGGCTGAATTTTCAACGCCGTTGTGTATATATTTTTTCTTTTTCGGCAAAATCAGTAAAATGTTCCCGGGAACGTGGTACATTTTGCATGTAGTTTATATGAGGTATGAGGGGAGAAAACATGTTACTTGATAGGCTAACGTTGCTGTTACTGTGTACTCGATTCTAATCAATTGTTATTTTGAAGAGCGCATATAAATTTGTAGTCATTGTTTAGTCCTACTTTAGACCTGGTTTATTCATAGTCTGACCTAGTTCAGACCTGGTGTAGTCCTGGTTGTGTTCTGAGTTAGTCCTCCTGAGTTGGTCCTGGTTTAGATGGTGTGTAAATTGCAAATAATAATAATAATAATCTCTTTTTACTTCGTCTGAGGTCAATAATGTATTCATGTGCATTTTTTCAAACATTATTGGCTAAGATACTTTATGTTTTCTTTTGTACAGGATAGAGTTTGAGCAAGAACTGGCCACAGACCCATATGACTCCGATTATGTCGCCCCTATATCTTTGTGGTATGTTTTGTCATAATGCAATTCCTACAGTCTTTTCCTTGTAAAGGTGTGAATAAATGTTTTGTTACACAGCACTGGTGGTCCAATGCAGAATCAAATGGATGAACTTCTCATCATTGGGCTAGAAGAAGCTGTCATGGACATTTGTGACCGGGTCTGCTGTTATAGTGGAGTGGGTGAGTACTACATGGCTATGTAGTGTTTTATAAAAAGTCATGAACAACAATATCAAATGGAAAATGATGTAGGTGCATTTGTAATGCTTATTCTTTATCTGCATAGTTTTGCCCACGTGGACACAAGTTGTGGATGTGAAACAACCAGCCGTTGCTCAAACATGGGACGCAAGGACTTTATGCTTGCAGCAAACGGGCTATTGTCTGGGAATAATTACACCAAGATCGCCCTCTTCTTCAAATACATGAACATGAGAATGGTGACATCTTCTACTGTGGGATACAGCATTTCTACTGAGTACCAGCTGTAAGGGAGTTTTGGACAGAAAAGAGGGCTGCCATTATCAACCGATTACAGACTAAAAACAGTGTTGTTGCCCTTGGTAAGTAATAAACTGCATGTATTTGCAAATCCTCAAATAGCTAACATGCATCTGTATTTCTGTTTTAGCTGACGAATGGAGTCCTCAGGTAATTCAGTGGTTATGTGCTTTGTCTCTGGACTTTTTTTCCCCCGTAAGTAAATCTGAATAATTTTTGTATTTGAGATAATGATAGGCATTTTCTAATGTAATGTTTGTGTTTTATAACAAGGAGAGATTAATGGAGAGGGGCGTTTTCCATTCCCTACGCCCCGGATCTACCTTTGCCTTTTCATATGAAGCCAGGACATTTCTTGCAGCGTTGGACTACAACCACCACAACCACAAAGGCCAAGTGTTGTAAGTGATTACTTTATGACTTTCCTATATAATGCATGTTTTGGGAACTAATGTCATAATTTGTTCTGCAGGCAAGAACGACTGTACAGCAAGAAGTCACAGACCGGATACAAAGAGGCAAAAGACTACAGTTACATCCCTGACCTGCAGACAAACATTCTAGGAATACAACTTCAGTCTGCAGGAGAACTCTCAGAAAACGAAGCTTGAGACCAGGTGAACCTTGGTTTCTGGGACCTCTGTTTGGCATTGTGCCCCCTCCTACAGCTGATCTGGTGCAGTCACAAGTCCACAGAGGGCAGGTATGTTGTGTTAGTTTTTCATTGTTTTACAATGAACATTTGTTTTTTCTTTTAGTGTGTATTTATGCAAGATTCCTATTTTCATTAATATTTTTGCCACATCACTTCCATGTCCTTTTCCATAATAAAATAACTGTTCTAATGGCAAAACATGTATGTTTTGTTTTTCTAGGAGATGCCATCAGCTCCCTGAACAGACTCCAAGTCAAACATAAGCAGTGCATATTTATTTATTTTTACAAACATGGAATTATTTACAATAAAGCCGTTTCTTCCCTAATCATAGCCATATTTTCTGATGTGCTCACTACTTGTTTATTGCCTGAATGGTGCTTCTTTATAGCCAACATAAATGCCAAAAGGGTCAAGATAATTGTCTGTCCTCCTCACTGATCAGTCTAGATCTTGATTGTCCTCTGCACCTTCCCGGCATCCTTCCCTGCCCCTGCTGCCACTGCTGCCCTCAGTGCTTCTCTCCACAGGAACATCAAATTGATTCGAGCTGTAATTCTAAAGGAAAAAATAAAATATGTTGTTATTGTGATAAATACATGCTGTATTATTCTACACATCACAGGAAAGAAAATACAATGATAAAGGGGTACTTATTTTACTTCCCTCATATTGTACAGCAGGCCTTCTATTTACTATAGCAAATAACTGTATTTTGATCTGTTCTGAACTGCATAACTACCGGCCCATGCACTGTCTCTTTCCCTGACCTTGTACTGAGTGAACTAATTCCATGTTATGTGTACAGGTAACCTTTTTCCCCCTTCTAAATGTCTAAACTAGTGAAACTTGTTGGGGGCACTACACACCTTGACCAGGGACAGTAGTTGAAATATATTGGCACAATTCACAGAAATGTTTATCAATGTGTACTGTCCCTGTCAAATACCTAATAAATAAATCAGCACTGTTGTAGGTTATTCAGGTAAATCAGTTCAGCTTTGTGGAGTGTGATGTAAAATGCTGGTATGTAAGCTTCATAATTAGAAAACAATGTTGAGCAAATTAGTCTCTAATAATGATATACTGCTATTGGAATATGCTACTTAGCAGATTAATAAAACAGGCTACACCCCAGTAAATATTCGGTGGATTAGGCTGTTTTAGCTTAGAAGGTAATGTCAGAGCCATTTGATTATTAGTTTATTAGCTTGAGACATTTTAGTACTTTTGACCAACTAATAGGGTGTTTGGTGTGATTCTTTTTTTTTTTTTAGCTTATACAAAGTAATAACTTATTCATGAACGCATTTCCATTATATCCAATCATAACACAAAACAGGTAGAAATGGTGAAAAACGTTTTCTCCTATACTACCTCCGTTTTTCCTCTCAAACATTAATATGTAGTTTACTCAAATGCAAATTCCATTCACATATTCAAAATAACTTACAGATTTATAACTTTCTTACCTCTGTAGACATTACGAGTCTAAACAAAAGATTTGTGCAATCGCTGTCGCTGTTGTGTTCTGAACTGCTCGTGCTCGTGCAAGCGTGCGTGTGTTCCATGAGCGTGCACAACTCTGGATGCAATTCCGCTTGTCGCCAAAGGGGTCATAGTTCTGCAAGAACTCATAAACTTGCGTTGTGCACCTTTAACATGCTCTGTCCTGACCAAATAAACCAATAAATAAATAAAATAAATGCCCCACTTCCTGGTCGAATGGGTCCGTGTATGATTCGTCCAGTCATTTTTCAAATTGAAATAAAAAACGAAATGACCTAGAAACATCTGCTATGAGCATGTTTCGTTTTATGTAATGAAACAAAATCACTCTAATGCACTTTAATTTTGAGTTTTCAATCTGATACTCAAATAGAAAACAATAGGCTAGTAAAGGCTCTGAGCGTCAAATCTATTCAAATGCTAACCAAGGTAGCATCATGTCTGAGTCCACAGCTGGCTGACTGGCGACTGTTCTTATCTGGCCAGTAAAGAGCCATACGCTATAAATCGAGTGTCAGTAATAGATGGATAGATAATAGAAATACTTTATTGCCAGATGTGAGGATTTGATATTTGTTTTAGCATTTAGACTGGGGTTTGGATGAATAAGGGTCTTACATTTTCGTCAGCCTGCAATTCTTTATAAGCCTGCATAATTCATGGTGTATTCTACTGTACTTCAGTGATATTTAAACTTAAGTGTAATTAAAATATAGCTTTCAAATAAGAATCCTTTAGTGTACAAATCTCCCAAAATTAATGACATTCCTTGTAACTGTTAGAAAAGAAAACAAGCAGAGCATGTCAAGTAAATGTTACTTCTCTTTCACATAAACTGAACATTAGTCTCTTTGAAGATTACAGGTCTTTGGCAAAGTTGTGCCATTGTTATTAACTCACTGTGTTCAAAGCAGTGTATGGTTGAGTTGTAAGTAAGTTAGCATAAGTGTAAACACATACTGGCACTAAGCACTGGTTAATGTTGGCAGTTTAATCTCTGAATGGCTCTGAAGTAGAATACTCGCAAATGTTAATCCAAACACATTAAGGCAATGAGCACCAGGGGCTCACAGGTGAATACAAATGAAACTGACTTTTTAATTCCACGGCCCACAACCAAAATCTGAAGGAAATGAGCCAAAACAATAAAGGCTAGACGTGTAAAGCAAGCAATTAAATAAATGACTAGCTAAAGAATAGTATCGAAATTTCTATGGAGAAAATAATAGAGCTCCATCACAAGGTTATGTCCAATTTTGCTGTAGAAGAGCAATATGTGTCTTGTTGAACAGTGTTTGTTTTGAATGTATTTATTTTCTTAAGAAGAAAACAAAAAGTATCCTGTATTCAACTTAAAATGTGAGTATGATATAGACTCATTACATGCAAAGTGATGTTCGTTATCATTTTGATGATTATGGCTGACAGTCCATTTTCTAAATATTCTAATTTTATGAGATTTTTAACTTGTGTTTTTTACAAGCTGAGCCATAACACTGGGTAACAAAAAAATATTTTTTGAAAATAGTCCAGGGTTTTCCAGCTGAATTAGACTAATTTTGATGCTCTGAGTCCGAAAATGACCTTGGTTTTGCTCAATCAGGTCAGGATTTTTTGCTACAGACATTTTTTTTAAATCGATTTTGCGTAAAAAACAAATTTCTGCGGATCATCAGCTGAGAAACCCTTGACGTTTTTTCCGTTTTCCTCAAGAAATAAAAGTCAATGTATCCAAAGTCATTCAGTTTTTATTTACTCCATCAAATTTGATAAGCAGAATTCATAATATTAGTAAAACAATGAGCGTTACGTGACACAAAATTTTAGAGTTCGCGGCATAAATCGGCGTTTCTTCGATTCCCGTGTGTGAGCAGCTGCTGGGTTGTCTCTCTTCAGCGACCAGCAGTAGTCCGCCATCATGACTGCGTCCACCTTCCCTGGTACCTCTCCTCCATTTGGCGCATGTCCTGATGGAACCTTTCTCCCTGCTCGTCGCTCATCGCCCCAAGGTTTATAATAATTATATAATAATCAAAATTATAACAAATAAAGGCTACATATCTCACTTTGCATGTAATGAGTCTATATATTTTTTAATGAGCACCCCCTCCAAACTGCAGAAATATAGTTTCTCCATCTCGTCACGTGACCCGGCATCAGCTGGAGCCGCTGCAATGAACAGATGGTGTTTTCACTTGGAGTTGAGTCTGTTTGCATGGGTTTGGTTTGATATGATTTTTATAGCACATCCCAGTTTCCACCTTTACCTCTGTTACGTGACTGTGCCAAACCGCGGTAATGCGCCTTCTGCTCACCTGCTCTTGGAGCGGTGGACAAAACGTGGAAGTGCGGAGGAGGTGGAAGAGAGACCTCAACCCGGAGAAAGATGCTGTTGCGGGCTGCAGGTCAGGGCGGCAGGGACGCTAGATGGAGGTGCAGCAGACGGACACATGGACCGGGAGTATAGGGGAGGGTGCGGGCCAGAGCAGTGCAGTGGAACATGAGGGCGTGGATGAAACGGCGGGTAGCCACGGGACAGGAGCGAGCGGCCACGGAAAGGTGCTTGTGATGAGGCCAAACACACTCGCACGACCCTTAACGCACGCGTGGAATAATAGGATTGGTTCTATTTTGAGGAATGCGTCTTGTACGTTGTATGTTCTTACCTGAGCTTAGACGAGTTGATTCGTACCTGTCTGGTCTTTGTGCGTGCACTCAGTCACGTCATTGTTGTTAGCATTTAGCTTCTCCCAGCAAAGGTACAGCTCCAAACTGGGGTGAAGTTAGAGGCTACCAAGCTCTTCTACGTTTTCTCTATTTAAATACGGTTACATGAGTAGTTACACGATCCAAGTCTAGTTACACAAAATGAAACATACACATCACATTAGACGTGTTGTTAGAGCTGAACCTCATTGTTTTCTCTGTTGTCTCTGTTTAGGGCTGAAGTCGTCTCCACCTGTTTGTGACTTTGTAAAAATGTCTGGTGCCCAAACGCTGAGAGCTCTGGTGAATGAGCGTCTGGCTGCGGCGGCTGAAGACATATTTGTGCTGATTGAAAGAACGATAGCGGAGTATGAGGAGGAACTGTGTCGCTCCAAACAGGAGAACCAGAGGAAACAGCAGCTCCTGGACAAGGTTCTGAGCCCGAGGGTCCAACTGGTCAGAGCGAATGTCCAGATCCAACGAGTCCCGGTCTGAAGCAGGAAATCACAGAGACTCCACGGACTAAAGAGGAGCCAGAGGAACAGAGCGTCAAACAGGAGGAAGAGCAGCTGCCAGTGTAGGCTCCACCACTTTAAACATGTCACACATTTCACTCACACAAACTGACTGCAGATTTTAAATTTATTTATATTTAAATCCCTCTTTCAGGTCTGTCCCAGAGTCCAGTGCTGTCTGTGTGAAGACTGAAGAGTCCTCACTGCTTCAACAAAGACAAACTGAGCACCGAGAGGAAACGCAGGGAGAGGACATCAGCTCAGAGCCACATTTCCACTCAGAGACTGAGGGACACACTGAGCACTCGTCTGACACTGACAATGATGACGACTGGGAACAGCCCAGCTTTCCAACTGCAAAAAGCACAGGTCTATTCCCCAAATACAAGTCTGCACTACAGACCAGTGTCCACAGTGGAGACAAGGCAGGAGCTGATGGAGGAGCTGAGAGGAAGAAGCACCAGTGCTCTGTTTGTAACAAGGGATTTGAGTCTAAATGGGCTTTAGTAAGACACACTAGGGTTCACACAAGAGAGAAACATTTCAATTGTCCAACCTGTAACAAAACATTTACCCAAAAAATGTATTTAGATAGACATATCCTAACACACACAGGACAGAAACCTTACAGCTGCATAAAATGCGAGAAAACTTTTACCCGAAAAAGTCATTTAAATGTCCATATGAGACTGCACACAGGAGAGAAACCTTACAGGTGTACAACCTGTGAGAAAACCTTTACCCAAAATTGTCATCTACATTCACATATGAGAACTCACACAGGAGAGAAACCTTACAGCTGTTCGATTTGTAATAAGACTTTTACCCACATAAGTAATCTAAATTCACATTTAAGAACACATGCAGGAGATAAACCTCACAGCTGTTCACTCTGTCAGAAAACATTTACCAGAAAAAGTACTCTGGACTGTCATGTGAGAAAACACACACAGGAGAGAAACTTGTGAGAAAACCTTTACCCAAAATGGTCATCTACATTCACATATGAGACTGCACACAGGAGAGAAACCTTTCAGTTGTCAGACCTGTAATAAAACATTTACCCATAAAATGAGTTTAGATAAACATGTCAGAACACACACAGGAGAGAAACAGTTTCTCAAATCTCACATGAGCGTCTGAAGATGACAAGACAACAAGACTTTTAACCAAAAAGGTATTTTAGATGCACATATGAGAACACACACAGGAGAGAAACCTTACAGCTGTAAAGTCTGCAACAAGACTTTTAACCAAAACGCTTCTATGTATCTACATATGAGAACACACACAGGAGAGAAACCTTACAGGTGTCCAACTTGTGAGAAAACCTTTACCCAAAATGGTCATCTATGTTCACATATGAGAACACACACAGGAGAGAAACAGTTTCTTAAATCTTACATGAGCGTCTGAAGATGAACAGCTTTTGCTCTTCAACTTTAGGCAGAGCAGTTCTCTAATAATGACCATTCACAGACAGTATAAACTGGCTCCTATTGTTTCCATCCAAAATAAAATAACTCCCGATCGTCCAGTGCCAGTGATCCTAATCATGTTCGTGAGTGAGAGACTGTGGGTACATCCGAAAGCTCAAATATGTAGCTTCTATGTCCTGATCCTCGCTCCCAGGATCAAGGTTGGACAGATTAAATATTTGTCCATGCAAACGTACTGTAGCTGATGATGCCGATTCATTCAGATGGAGAGTTCATGCATTTATTGAAAAAAGTGGGTCAGTTATGTTTGGCAGTAAACATGGTGGACGCCAGTGCATATCTGACAGTTTCATGGTGTTGGACTCGTACTGCTTACTACTCGGGCAGCTGTCTCTACTTCCCCTTCATGTCAACAGACGGACAATTGTCCACGTCTTTGGTGTCACCGCACGGACAAGCACAGACTAAACTCCGGCCTTAAACCGTGCACTGCAGACCCAGTGCCAGGGTGTCTCTTTCCAATTTCCCCGCCCGATCACGCGAATGCAGGCTGATTGCTGGTGTTTCTTCACAGGAAACCGGTGACAACTTATTTCATGTTTGTGTACCGGTTTTTCAGATTTTCAGATGTCGCCATTGGTCGTTTCCTCTTCTTTCGACGACGGCATCCATATTCACTTGAGCTTGGGTCATGGGTCTTCTTCTCAAAAGTTCCTTTCTGACTTCATCTTTAGACCTGTTCTAATATAAGGAGTAGAAAGCACCTCAACCTGCAGAGGTGGAAGTAGTTCATTACAAATACTCAGATTACTGTAATCAGTTTAACTGATAAACTGTCTCAATGGGTGTCTCATAGTGTTGTCTACTGGTCCCTGACATTATTCTGACATTATAGCGCAAACATGTGTTAAATCCTAACTTTGGCCTGAAAACGAATGGGTTGCGCCCCCTTCAGGGTAAACTCTGCTATTAAATTCAAATTTCCTGATTGGCTGGAGAGTGTCCACGGCCTCCACAGAACGTCATCAGGTGCTGCCCATTGTCCTGCCCCTGTACCTGTGGTTTATAACCAAGTCCCTCCCACGTAATCAGTCTGCTGTGATTGTGCCAATGCAAAGGCCCAAACACTCACCCCCCGCATGTCACCCCCAAACTTCAGAGACCGCCTCTTTCACAGCACTTTTTGACTTTTGTTTGTGGGTGGGGAAAGGCTTTGGCCCGTTTAGTTACTCTTTAAGTAACTAAACGGTCCGGTTGCTCGGGGGCTGCTCCCCTCTGGCAGCTGGTCCAGTCACAGAAAAGAAGAAAAAGAAAGAAAAGCCCCGAATCCCTTTTAACACATATCAGTAAGACCATTCTTGTTATCATGAACATCAATCAGTCTGCGATTACTGTACCTTTCATGAATAAATGTGGAGTATTTTATGTACCATTCAAACACTTTGGTACAGAGTAATGTTATATGGGTTGTAATGGTGATGGTGAACAACGATAATGCCAACATGGTAATGAATTCTGTATGGGAGACAGAAATAATACATGGTTGTAGCGTGTGAGATACTGTGAATGTTGAGCGTGTGAGATACTGTGAATGTTGACCTGGTATAATGCAGTGTCGCATTTGTTAATATGTAACCAACTCGGTTGATAGTTGTTTTGTAAAATGGTAAGAAATATGCACTGTTGTTAGTTATTGTTATAGTTATTGTTATTGAAGTTTATGAACAGGGGTGGGAGTCAATAAGCTTGTCTTCTTCCCACTCCTTTTCGAGCTGTAATGTAAATTATTTTTTCTTTTTCTTTATTATGTATATATATATTTCTGTTTTTTTTCTTTTCTTCTTTAGCTCGAAATAAAAAATATTCAAATCAAATTCAAATCAAGTAGTTTTTTGGGGTACTTGTACTTTTATGAGTAGATTTTCAAGTCTGTACTTTTACTTGTACTTAAGTATTCATTAATCCATGTAATCTACTAAGTTGCTTTTAAAATCATAGTTGAGTACAATTTTAATTCCTATCTGCATTTTTGTATCCAGTAAGGTGATTTGATGAAAACCGGGTCATGAGGACGGAAAACAAAACAAAAAAGGACGTTAATGATTGATCTTTCATTGATTCTGAATGAAGAATTTAACCAGTTAAAAAGGATTCATGGATATTTAATCAATCGTGGCTCCTCATGTCATTTAGTTTTGCTGGTAATGATCAAAAAAAGAGGGAAAAACACTTGTTTGTATCTTATCAATTATTAATGATTAATAGATTGTTGGCGTTTTAACTTTTGGTAAAAGAAAACACACAATTTCCAGCCCTAGTCTGGAGAAGTGACTGTGACATCAGCCGTTAAAAGTAACTAATACTTTTTTAACGAATACTTTGTACTTTTACTTGAGAAATGACGTCTGCTCCGAGTAATTCCAGAGCGCTATTAGACCCGCCAGGTTTAAGGACTATGTTTAAGATGGAAATGTCGTATGTCCTTTACTGGTAGTGCATTGTGTTACAGTACTGACTTCTGGTTTTAACTTTATTATGGAAGTTACAGTGACAGTTAAATTGATAAAAGTGAAAGTTAAAAAAACAAGTATTTTGTTTAAGACTTTGCGTATCTAAACGTATTGATATACTGTGTAAAACACAAAAGTAATAGAAATGTAATCATGCTCATTTAAATTTACTTAAGAGATGTGATTTAAATGATTGTTACAGTAAGCTCCACTAGGAGGCGCAACTTGCTACTGTATTGATTATCTCTGCTTGTTTACTGCGGAAGACCTGCTTTACGTCAGTCGTAAATGTTATTGCTATATACCTGATCACCGCTGTTCTTTGCTCTTGGCAAAAACCTGTTAATAAACTGTTGACAAATACTTCCATAAATCTGTGAATTCATGACAAATACACAAGAAGCTGGGCTGTACAGTAGTCCACTTTACAGAGAGAGAGACTGGAGGATAATCATAAAAGTGCAGCAGCTGCAGCAGTCTCTATGCTCACAGTGAGGGAAGAAGCTGCAGGTTTAATGTCCCTCAATATAACAGCATTAATCATGAATTTAAAACTTATCAAGACGTCTATGGACATCACTAATCCATATAAAGAATCTACTCTTCTCAAGCCTTTGGTCACTTTTAAATGGAAAACAATTGGAAACACATTTGGGTGCATTTTTGATATACTTTACAATTATTTGGTTTAAATGTTCTGGCTTTCTTTCTTTTTTTTATACACTGTACATACAGTTCTTAAAACTAGAATATCCTGAAGTCACTGGCATCCCGAGACACACATGGTACAATAGGTGGCGGTAAACACCTGAGCTAAACAGGCTTTGAAAGCGTCCAATGTGTCTATTCAGTGTAAAGTATCAACATCAGAGGCTCAGTTAGTGATTAAAAAACATGTTAAAAAGTTGTGGCGAGATAAATGGGATAGTGGAGAGAAAGGGAGGGGTTTTTACAGTGTAAATCCTGAGGTTGGTCGTGGTCGCCGGGTAGGAAGATGTTGAAGAGAAGAGCCAGCTTTTACAAGAATGAGAATAGGACACACCGGACTGAACAAAACATTACATCTAATAGGAAAACATGATTGAGGAAACTGCGAGATGTGTAATGTGCCAGAAACAGTGGAGCGTCTTTATGGTGTGTAGGAAATTTAACAGAGAAAGGGTTTTAATTAAAAGGAAAATAGAGGACTGTGGGGAAAGGTTTATCTTTAGAGATATTTTCTCTAAGGCCTCAGATCATAGAGTAATAAAATATATGTTTGAATTTCTAAAACACACCGAACTCATTGATGAAGTGTATTTATTTATTTTTTTCTGTAGCTTGCAGGCTACATTATTCCCAAAGATGTAAGCCATAATGATGATCAGACACAGTTTATCCGGAAGGTGGCGGTAGTGCGCTAAGTGAGTCCGCATCCGCCGTTAAGCAGCCGAAGAAGAAGAAGAAGAAGAAAAGGCTTTGGGAACCCGCTGCTTCTTTCACCAACTCTTCAACATTATCGTTGCTTCCTGCTGTGGCTTTGCTTTTGTGGATCTGAATCTTTTGTACACACTTTAACTCAATCTACAGTAAGTTTAACCTTTTATTTCCCTCGGTGTTGACTGTTTCTGCTGTTGCTAAATCCTGATGCTAATGTTATGCTAACGGCTAAGGTTAGCATTTAGCAAAACACCCGCAGCAGCGCTAAGTTTAATGGACTTAAACAAGTTTCTACTAAAGAAGCGACACCTCAGTTTAAGATTTAACACGAAAGGAGAAATATTTACTACATTTGACTTTGTTTCTTACAAGTTAAACATTACAATCTCGTTTTAAATGTAATTAACACGAACGAAATATTGATGATTCGTTTAATTTAGTGAACCGTAGTCCAAATGCCCCACTTCCTGGTCCGAATGCCCCACTCCAAATCTATTCAAACGCTAACCCAGGTAGCAGTCATGTCTGAGATGAACAGATTTTAGGTTTTCTTTATTACGCACATCAGGGACCTTTTAGCAAATGGATAAAGGACCAAACTTGTTCCTGGGATGTAGAGTTTGTGGCTCTAATATTCACTTGGTGGAAAATAAACTTTGTTTTCAGAGCATGAATCCTTGGTTTATTCTGTTTTGCAAATGTTTCAATGGAAACATCATTTGTGATTGGACAAATGAAACTTCCTTGTAGGCCTGGTGGTTGGTTTGTATAAGCGGATTCAGCATTTCACCGAGCGCAAAGCATGCTGGTCCAGGTTAAAGGTCAGGACTATCCAGCTCGTATCCCAAACTGTGTACATGACTGAGTGTGACACAGATATTGATTATTTTGAGCGTTGAAAATCAATGTTTTAAAAGAATTGTGAAAGAAACGGGGACACAGTGTTACTGGGGAGAGAAAAAAGAACTTGTGGCCCTTGCTAAACCAATAAATAAATAAAAAAGAACAGTTTGTATTCTTGAAGACGGCGTGTACTCAGTCACTGATTACTATGACAACGCCATTTTAGCGTGTTTCCCGTTGCCAGACATCGCAATGGATAAATCAAGAATGACCCTACATTTGGCATGGAAAACAACATGACAAATGGCTGAAATCAGGTATGACATTGAGCAGTCTGACATAGCAACACAGAGCAACCAGTTAAGCAATAGGCCGCAGCAGCGTCGCTTGTAACTTCATGTTTTGAGAGGAATTTCCATTTAAGCAGTGATTAAAACGAGAGAAATGACAGTATTACCTCCTGAGGGACAGATCAGATCCACATCATGACACCGTTTTCTTTCAGCCACAAGCTAAACTTTTCTAAACACACTGCGCTCTGACAAAGCAAAAGCACTTCACATGTCAAAGATCTTTACACAGTACGAGCACTCACTATGTCACTAATAAATTACCCAAACTTTACCAAAAATGTCTAAAACAGAGTGAGCTCTCACTCTTCCACAAACAAATGTTTGATTTCCTCCGCTGCAGCTGGAGTAAACTTAATAACAACAGTACGTGAGCTCAGGCTCTGGGTCTGTCGCTAAAGGTAAATGGCCTATATCTTTCTTGTTGTCACTGCTGTGTTGTGCTTTTCTCTTGGTCTAAAAGCTCTAGTTTCTTATTCAGTCATGGTTCAGTCCTGATTTGTAACCGGTGTAGTCTACGTCCTGGTTTAGTCCTCAGACCTGCCGCGGCTGTGCCTAAGTTTATCTAGTTATAGCTTTGCTTCGCTTAGTAGCGAAAATTGGCACCGCTTTCCCTGCCAGATGTAGAGTATTTCATGATTGATCCATGGCTATGTCAGGCAACTGGAAACCACGCTAAAATGGCGCTGTCCGTCGTCATAGTAATCAGTGACTGTGAGGTCTTCGAGAATTAATTAAATAGACGTATTGGTTACAAATAGCATTACTAGTTAGCGATATGTCAAACTTACACATTTAATCCATTCGTCACGACGTTCTGGATCTTTTCTTTTAGTAGGAAATGTGATGAGTGCGTATGGCGGCTCACATAAAGCGCTGTGAGGTTCCTTTATTGCACTCGTGAATAGGGCAAAACTCTTCCATACACTGATTAAGCCCATGAGGACAGTCGCACTGCAATGGAGAATGAATGCGAACCTGGCATATCGCTGTAAAACCACTTTAAGTGCCATAATAGTCACTAAAGAGCCGGTTGTTCCACTATGATGGTTTGGTTTTAATGGGCTTTGTTGACACCGTGGGTAGTTGTGAACTTTGACCAGAACATTACCACGCATGCGTACTGATAATGCTGATTTGGCTTATTGTGCATGTAGTTTTTCTTTTAGATATGTCCGTCTGTATTTAAAGACAGCTTTGTTGATATTTTCATAAACCTGCAATTCTTTATAAACCTGCATAATTCATAATATTTCCCAGCATTCCAAAAATAATACAACACAGTAATGTAATTTCAAATTGAATGAACCATTCACACAATAATGGGTGGGTCATTCAGAGTAATAAGGCCGGGGCATGTGGGGCATTTGGACCGGGGCATTCAGGCAGTGGGGCATTCCAACTAGCACCCAATTAAACTGGGGAGGTCTCATTGGTCTCCAGGGGTGGAAAGTAAACAGTACACATTTTAGGTACTTTTACTTTACTTAAGTACATTTTATGATGAATACTTTTTACTTTTACTTTACTACATTTTAGAGCCTGTATCTGTACTTTCTACACTACATTTTTAAATTGGGTTAAAAGTAAAATATTTTACTTTCAAAGTGACCTCTCCACGATGAAGTGGTTTAGTCCCAGTTTAGACCTGGTTTGATTCAATGATTAAAAAAATTCTGCACATTATTTATTAAATACTTTTACTTATAAAGGACATTTACAACGCATACTTTTATACTTTTACTTAAGTAAACTTTTGATCAGATACTTTAACTTAAAGGAACAGGTCACCGTTCTTCCAGACTGAGATCTGTTCTTACCTGAGCTTAGACGAGTTGATTCGTACCTGTCTGGTCTTTGTGCGTGCGCTCAGTCACGTCATTGTTGTTAGCGTTTAGCTTCTCCCAGCAAAGGTACAGCTCCAAACTGGGGTGAAGTTAGAGGCTACCAAGCTCTTCTACGTTTTCTCTATTTAAATACGGTTACATGAGTAGTTACACGATCCAAGTCTAGTTACACAAATGAAACATACACATCACATTAGACGTGTTGTTAGAGCTGAACCTCATTGTTTTCTCTGTTGTCTCTGTTTAGGGCTGAAGTCGTCTCCACCTGTTTGTGACTTTGTAAAAATGTCTGGTGCCCAAACGCTGAGAGCTCTGGTGAATGAGCGTCTGGCTGCGGCGGCTGAAGACATATTTGTGCTGATTGAAAGAACGATAGCGGAGTATGAGGAGGAACTGTGTCGCTCCAAACAGGAGAACCAGAGGAAACAGCAGCTCCTGGACAAGGTTCTGAGCCCGAGGGTCCAACTGGTCAGAGCGAATGTCCAGATCCCAACGAGTCCCGGTCTGAAGCAGGAAATCACAGAGACTCCACGGACTAAAGAGGAGCCAGAGGAACAGAGCGTCAAACAGGAGGAAGAGCAGCTGCCAGTGTAGGCTCCACCACTTTAAAGGAACAGGCCACCGTTCTTACATACTGAGATCTGTTCTTACCTGAGCTTAGACGAGTTCATCTGTACCTGTCTGGTCTTCACGTGTGCCTTCAGTCACGTAAACACATCACAGACGGCGTTAGCATTTAGCCTCTCTCTTCTCTATAGCTCCAAACGAGGTGAAGATAGAAGCTACCAAACTCTTCCACGTTTTCCCTATTTAATTGTGGTTATAGTTCAGCATCCGCACAGTGATATCTTCACTTTACTGTGTGGATGCTGAAGTATTCCTGGTATTATTACGCCTTACAATATAGTTCCCCTTTTATCCGCTTAGAAAATCCACATTGTTTAATTTTGTGTAATTATACTTTATAGTGTAACACTTCACGTAACCATATTTAAATAGGGAAAACGTGGAAGAGTTTGGTAGCTTCTATCTTCACCTGGTTTGGAGCTATAGAGGAGAAGAGAGAGGCTAAATGCTAACGCCGTCTGTGCTGTGTTTACGTGACTGAAGGCTCACGCTCACAAGACCAGACAGGTACAGATGAACTCGTCTAAACTCCGGTAAGAACATGTCTGTTGTGGTCATACCGCCTTTGCTATGCCCAATCCCGTCAGATCTTGGAAGCTAAGCAGGGAAGCGCCTGGTTAGTACTTGGATGGGAGACCGTTTGGTAACACCAGGAAGCCTAGCGAATGTAGTGAGTGAGTGAGTGGTTGGTGGTGGTCGGAGGGGCCGATGGCGCAAACTGGTAGCCTCGCTTCTGTCAGTCTACCCCAGGGCAGCTGTGGCTACAATAGTAGCTTACCACCATCAAGTATGGAGTGAATGAATAGTGCAATGTAAAGCGTCTTTGAGTGTCCAGAAAAGCGCTATATAAAACCGATGCATTATTATTATTATTATTATTATTAGGCCCGAGAGCCTGACAGGGTCCGGGCCTGTTGTTATTGTACAGACAGTGCGCGGAGCGCACTGAAGAAAGACGTGCGCGTAGCGCACGTCCCAAAAAGAGCGCGGAGCGCTCAAGAAACAGAGCGCGGAGCGCTCCCCATGCATTACACAGTAATAACGACACTCCCGGCACCCCGACCTGTCCGGTGATATAAGCGTGTGCCGCGAAAGCGGCACATTTGTTGCTGCTCGAATAAAAAAAAAGTGAAAACCACAGGCAAGGCGCAACATGGACAAGAAAGCAGTCGATGACGAGCGCAACGCGCTCGTCATCGACCATGGCCACTCACCAGCACTCAAAACACTGTTACAGTGACTCAGGGCATCGAGGCCTATCCGATAATATAGGTCTTTGCCGCGAAAGCGGCATATTTGCTTCTGCTCGCACAAAAATACAAAAAAAAATCCATTGGGAAATATTGAGAAAGAAGAGGTAAAAGACGAGCGCAACGCGCTCGTATTTGACAATAAACCCCACGGTTGGATTACTGGACGTGAGACCTTTCCGAATATATAAATATGCGCCGCCTTTGGCGGCGCTATATTGTTATTGTATGGGTTTTTCTTCTTCTTCTTATTATTTTTTTTCTTCTCCCCTAAAAAGCCAATTTCGGCAACTTCCCACCGACGAAAAGTCCTGAATTTTTGCCCAAAATTCAATTAGGTGAAAAAAAAAACCTTCACATCTCCAAAATGTAAAAAATGAAAAAAAAAATTTCCCCCTGGAAAAACAGCGTTAACATTGCACCCTATGGCTAGACCCCCCAAATCCCCAAATCCCCGAAAATTTTAGTTCGTCGTAGACGAAAAAAATTCGGCACAGTCATTGGTCACGTAAAGCCAAACAAAAAAACATATTACGCGGTTGCTAGGCAACCATCAGGAGGGCGGCCATATTGGCCAGAAGAGCGATCTGGCGCCGAAGGCGCCATTTCGTGCGCTCGCATTTGAACGAACTCCTCCTAGGGCGTTGAACGCAGCGACTCCCCGTTCGCTCCAGATCATCTACACAAGTGGGACATCAAAAGTTATTAAAAACTTTCTAATAGGATTAACGGTGTTGTCATGGCAACGCCATGAATTTGGCGTCCGTTTTCAGCGCTCGCCGCCGCATTCAAAGAGTCGTAACTCGAACAAACTGTGGCCGATTTCAGCGAAACTTGAATCGTTGGTCGAGTCGTTGACCCCGGATGTTGTGATATAGGAAATTTGAAAATGGGCGCGATAGCGCCCCCTGCAGACTACCAAATAAAAATGAATGAGGAAAAAAAATTAACTTTGTCGTAGACAAAAGAAATTTGGCACAAACATCCGACACGTGACCCCGAACAAAATTGTCATTGAGGCCACGCCCCTTTTCCCACTGTGTTGCCATGGCAACGACCCGGTGTCAACTTTGGCGTAGCTAAGCCAAAATTGGTACACGCATGCGTCACGACTGTCCGAACAAAAAAGTACATTACATGGTTGCTAAGCAACCACCAGGAGGTCGGCCATTTTGGGAAAAATCGAGTGATCTGGCGCCGAAGGCGCCATTTCGTGCCCTCGCATTTGAACGAACTCGTCCTAGGGCGTTGAACGCAGCGACTCCCCGTTCGCTCCAGATCATCTACACAAGTGCGACATTAAAAGTTATTAAAAACTTTCTAATAGGATTAACGGTGTTGTCATGGCAACGCCATGAGTTCGGCGTCCGTTTTCAACGCTTGCCGCCGTGTTCAAAGAGTTGTAACTCGCACAAACTGTGGCCGATTTGAGTGTAACATGAATCGTTGGTCGAGTCGTCGACTACGGATTTTGTGATATAGGAAATTTGAAAATGGGCGCGATAGCGGCCCCTGCAGAGCACCAAATAAAATGAATAAGGAAAAACGGACCGATGTCAACTTTGGCGCAGCCAAACAAAAATTGGTGCACGCGTGCGTCATGACTGTTTGAACAAAAAAGTACATTACATGGTTGCTAGGCAACCAACAGGAAGTCGGCCATTTTGGGAAAAATCGAGTGATCTGGCGCCGAAGGCGCCATTTCTTGCTTTTGCACTTTTACAAACTCCACCTACAGTGGCAGCGACATCATAACCACGTAGGGCGCGGTAGCGCCTCCCGATTATTTGGGCGCGTGTGGCCACCGGCGTCAACCGGCCAAACGAGACCCTCGAGGGCCTCTAAATGCCGCTTGCGGCTTTAATTATTATTATTATTATATCTCAGTATGTAAAAACGGTGGCCTATTCCTTTAAACATGTCACACATTTCACTCACACAAACTGACTGCAGATTTAAAATATATTTATATTTAAATCCCTCTTTCAGGCCTGTCCCAGAGTCCAGGTCTGTCTGTCTGAAGACTGAAGAGTCCTCACTGCTTCAACAAAGACAAACTGAGCACCGAGAGGAAACGCAGGGAGAGGACATCAGCTCAGAGCCACATTTCCACTCAGAGACTGAGGGACACACTGAGCACTCGTCTGACACTGACAATGATGACGACTGGGAACAGCCCAGCTTTCCAGCTGCAAAAAGCACAGGTCTATTCCCCAAATACAAGTCTGCACCACAGACCAGTGTCCACAGTGGAGACAAGGCAGGAGCCGACAGAGGAGCTGAGAGGAAGAAGCACCAGTGCACTTTCTGTAACAAGAGATTTGGGTCTAAAAGGGATTTAGTAACACACAATAGGGTTCACACAGGAGAGAGACCTTACAGCTGTCCGACCTGTAATAAAACATTTAACCAAAAAATGTATTTAGATAGACATGTCAAAACACACACAGGAGAGAAACCTTACAGCTGCACAACATGCGAGAAAACCTTTACCCGAAAATGGTATTTAAATTTACATATGAGACTGCACACAGGAGAAAAACCTTACAACTGTAAAGTCTGCAACAAGACTTTTAACCAAAAAGTTATTCTAGATAGACATATGAGAACACACACAGGAGAGAAACCTTACAGGTGTACAACTTGTGAGAAAACATTTACCCAAAATGGTACTCTACGTTCACATATGAGAACACACACAGGAGAAAAACCGTAAGGTGCGTCCACGCTCCGTCAGCCTCTGGTTGGACGCCAAACATGGCCGCTTCACACTCGCGAGAAACGCCTGTTTGCGGCACGTGAAGTTTTGCAAGCGTCATAATTAGGAGGCGTGTCATACAACTCGGGCTGAGCGCAAACCGCGATGATCAACTTCTCCTCCATGCTGCAGGTCAGGCACGCACGCACACACACACGCACACACGGCTCTTTGATGGTTGTTGTTTAAAAAAAAAAGAAAAAAGTAAATAAATACCCTCTGAATTGACTTTATTTTAACGAAAATGTTACTATTTCACACAATATAACATCGACATTTCCCTCTATGGAGTTTGTTATCACAAAAACAATCACACGGCCAGATTAAAAGCAATTCTTTCATTCATGTAACTTTTCCTCATCTCCCTCTCTCTCCTTCGCGCAAGAGGGGAGAAAACAACGCAAGTGAAAGGTGTTTTGATTCAGCGCGATCTCCTCTGTAACCGTGTTTATTATTTCATTAGGACTTTTATTTCTCAAACTTGTTGCCTTATGCTCACTTTGAGCTCCTCGTGGGGAGTGGAGATGACTGTCCCTCTGCCAATCCTCCACTTCTCTCTGCCCCACTCCAGCAGTGACTTGTTTCGCAAAATAAGCACAACTAAAGTAACGCCCGTCCCCCAAAGAGGAATAAAAAAAATAATACTGCGCGAACCCGTTCATATTGTTCACTGTAAAGACTCGTTCAAAAGAGCCGGATCGTTCACGACCGACACATCACTATTGGCGCCCTATGAAAGGCATATATTGCGTTTGCCCTTTTTGCGCCACTGCTGCAGGTAACAGGTGACGCTTGTGCTCACTATTTGAGCCCAGTCCCTGATTGGTTAACAAGGCGTAAATGAACGCACGTGTAGATTGTGATTACTTGAGTGCATGAAGCAGTGGGCGGGGCATCGCTGCTCTGTACCGCGCTGTTCTCACTGGCTTTGACGCGCGTTAATCCTCATCTGCTCGCATTTGGAACGCTTCATACGCGCGGACATCTTTGCTTACATTTCGAAGCGCGTCGAAGCACGTCTACATAGGGTTAACATGGAAGTTGGAGGCGTGTCAGCGTTTGGTCTGTACGCACCATTACAGCTGTAAAGTCTGCAACAAGACTTTTAACCAAAACGCTTCCATGTATCTACATATGAGAACACACACAGGAGAGAAGCAGTTTCTTAAATCTTACATGAGCGTCTGAAGATGAACAGCTTTTGCTCTTCAACTTTAGGCAGAGCAGTTCTCTAATAATGACCATTCACAGACAGTATAAACTGGCTCCTATTGTTTCCATCCAAAATAAAATAACTCCCGATCGTCCAGTGCCAGTGATCCTAACCCTGTTCGTGAGTGAGAGACTGTGGGTACATCCGAAAGCTCAAATATGTAGCTTCTATGTCCTGATCCTCGCTCCTAACACTTATGACGTGGTAAGGTCAACTGTTAGATCTCTTTGCCGTCAGGAACTAGAGCTTCAGCAGCATTTGCCCAATCCAACCATCCTAACACGGGGCGGAAAACACTGGGGAAGTGACATCACCAACAGCTGTTTCATGAAACGGCTGTTGCTAATAGCATTAGCATATTGTTACTAGCTGCGGCATTTTGCGCGGCAATCAAAAATACAATAGTGGAGGTTAAAACTCAGCGACTGAATTCTCCAGATTCTGCACTTCAAAAAGACAGCATGTCCATACTGACTGAGGTTTAGTGAAACTTGTGTTTAACAAACTTTAAGCTGAACAGTTTTCATTGCGATGTTTCTCACTAAAGGAGGTTTTATAGTTGGCATTGAGACTCCTCCTCCTGACTCCACTTTTCGGACGCTTCTTGTCATGGCGGACGGTGACTTAGGGCGCACTCGATATCTGTCTCTAGCTCGTTTGAGGAAAGCTCTGGATGCCCCGAACGGCCCACGCTCACACATACACAAACGAACCGAGCCGGTTCATAAATTACACAAATTACAACAGGGTTCGTACAGTCATGGAAATCCTGGAAAAGTCATGGAATTTTAAAATCTAATTTCCAGCACCTGGAAAAGTTTTGGAATTTAAGTTATGGAAAAGTTTTGGAATTTTGAGAAACTTATTTCAAAATCCTAAATATAGTAGAAAAAATAATGGATAAATCAAAAGTAAATAAGAAGGGCGGCACGGTAGTACAGCGGTTAGCGCTTGTGCTTCACAGCTAGAAGGTCCCGGGTTCGACTCCCACCAAGGCCAGGGCCTTTCTGTGTGGAGTTTGCATGTTCTCCCCGTGTCTGCGTAGGTTTCCTCCGGGTACTCCGGTTTCCCCTACCACTAAAAACATGTACAATAGGCCAGGATGAATGTGAGTGTGTTTGAGAGTGCGCATGGGGGACGACGGATGGAAATTAGCCCAAGGCTACAATCCGGTGTGGCTTGTTCATTAACTTGCACTGTCCCTACCAAATAAACCAATAAACCTTAAACCTTAATCACGACGCACATTTTCATTCAGGCAGTTGTTAGGCCTGTAGCGGCGACAGGTCCCCACCTGTGGTCTCTGAAGGAGCTGGGCTCCCTGAGTAGCTAATACGAGCTAAAATGATGACAATAATGCGCTTATGGAGCTGGCTTCATAAATAGACAAACACAAAACCAGAGGATGCAAAGCAGAGTAGTGAAAGTTTCGCTACTATCGCGCATAACCGTGGAGACGACGTGAATTTGGAGATGGACTTTTCCTCAGGCGAGTAAAGAATCAAGGATCTTGTTTCTACGCTCTTGCATGTAAGTGTTTAAATTGGCTACATTAGCTCATGAGGACTCCGGTGCTTTATACTTGCATGTTCTTTGGCTATAACGTAACAACAGGACTATGGCAGGTACCGCATGCGCTGCGCTGTGTTTTGTGTACGGCGTAGACATATTATTAAGTGTGTACGGACGCTCTCAGGCATCCGACCATGAGCCTGATTTGAAACATAGGCTTCTACCTGTCTGTCCGAGCCGCTCCCGGCGCGCGTTTGTTTCCCACAACCAGAACAGCGCTTCAGGCCACTCCAGATTACGCACGGATCAGACGAGCAAACTCACAGCGAACAAAATGCCCGAGTTTGCAGCCCAGTCAGGAGGTGCCCTGGTCGTGGTCTCAGTACTCATTGGGCTTTCTCTAGTATTCTGGTCTCGACAGTAGGCCTAATCTTAAAAATCCCAAACTGAAAATGTAGTGCTGATAAATACGTACGCCGAATAATAAATGTGGCTAATAAAATGATGGCATTGGGGTCCTGGAAATGTTGTTAAAGGGGGGGTATTATGTAAAATCGACTTTTTCAAGCTTTATATCATGTTATTATGTCATTCCCTCATTAAACACATGCCTGGAGTGTCTGTGTAAGTTCTCAGTCGTACAGGAGTTGTCCATCTTCAAAGAAGGTACTTGAGTCATCTTCTGTACTTGGTAGTTGAGGTCTCCAAACGTTTCGCCTCTCATCCAAAAGGCTTCGTCAGTGAACAAGATTACACTCAGCACACAGCGCAGATAAACACCAGTTGGGAACAATAGGCAGGTAATTAGCAGTGATCATCTATGAATAGGACAGGACTGACCGATACTGGGGTGAGCAGGTCGTTACAGACGCTCTACTTCAAAGGTGTTTACCCACAGGGGAGAGTAGCTGTGATTAGAGGGAGGAGCCGGGCCAACCCCAACTCCTCCCAACTGGTGTTTATCTGCGCTGTGTGCTGAGTGTAATCTTGTTCACTGACGAAGCCTTTTGGATGAGAGGCGAAACGTTTGGAGACCTCAACTACCAAGTACAGAAGATGACTCAAGTACCTTCTTTGAACATGCCTGGAGTGTTGCCTTGGCTCATTCACATATTTTTGAGTAATCAGTAAAAACTTAGACGGCAGCCATTTTAGGTGTAGCTATGCCTCAGTCCTCCTAGGAACGCCCCCACCTCCTGGAGACGCCTCTGGACCTTTCGTCACCAGCCAAGCCACCAACCACTGCTCCTCAGCTCAGCAGAGCCCCCTCCCCGCACAGTAGTGTTGTTTAGATGCCACAGCAGTGTGCTGAAGGGGGCATGTCGGAAAGCTTCTTAAAGAGACAGAGGCCTATTTCAAGACGTTCAGTACAGCCATTTTGAGAGAGCTATTTTATTCAAGGCAGTTATTTTAATTTACTGCATATACAGACCAACAGAAGGTTATCATTGTAGTATGCTATAGACTGGTGCTATGTGATTGAAAAAAGCATAATACCCCTCTTTAAGGGTCATGGAAATGTCATGGAAAACCTCAAGAGAAAATCTGTGCGAACCCTGTTATAATAAACCCAGCTGCATGAAATAATGTCTACTATGAGCTAGAGGTGGGAGATATATCGTTTAGATGATATCGAAATTGTTGTCTGGACGATGTGCAAAATTAGGATATCGGCTATTTATTATTTTTTTTTTCACCACCGTTTTTTCGGACTTTGTCGCGTTGTCCTTGTGGGTTACTGTACCGGTTTGAGCCAGCCGCCCCCTCCCCTGCGTAACGCAGTCAAAACAACAACATGGCAGTGTGGAGCGATTTCAGAGATTTAGGCCGTTTTCACACATGTTGGAGCTTTGTAGGTCGCCTCGTGGCCACCTTAGCTCCAACTGTGTTTACTCCAAAGTTAGTTAAGTCCGTGCTCACACGCGCTCGCACAAAACATATTATTCCCATGACAACGGGCATCGACCTGTCAATGTTCTGACACTGACACGCGCGCACGTACATGCACACTTCCCCGATGTTACTGTGGTCACTCTTCTCCCTCGTGGATAAATACACTGAGGCTTATGCGTAGACGCGCAGCGCGGAGAAATGTACTTAATCAGCACATGGAGAGGAAAGTTTCACTGCAGCAGGAAGGGAAAGACGGGAAGAGAGGCGTACCTGATGATTTAAAGTTAGAGATGTAACGATTCACTCAAGCCCCGATTCGATTCGGTTTACGATTTTAAGTTCCCGATATCGATTTTTTCCGATTTTTTTAAACCTTTTTTAAGAAAAGAATATGACCCATTCATACCAATGTTTTTGTTTTAACATCTGCATTTTTGTCCTTGTAACAAACTCCAACTGTCTCAGTAAGAGAACTTTACATTACAAAAAATTACAAGACATGAAATGAACTATAATCATTTTGACATGTGTGCTTGTAAATTTACATGTTTTCAGCATAAATAAAATGTGTAGCAAAGCAAACATTTTGAGATTATATTTATTTTACCAAACTTTTTTTTTTTTTTTTGCAGTTTGAACATAATACTACCATTTAGAACTGATTTTACAGTGCAGTTTTTTTCACCCTCGAACCCCTCACTGCCTCCCGGTGCAGCCTTTGTAAACATAAGGAGGAAAAAGACATGACAGCTCCTGTAGGTATTGGATTATTTGACAAGCGGACATTTGATGAGGATTTCAGCAGAATCAGAGCAGGTTGGTCAGATGTTTGTCAGTTTACGATCTTTGGTAAACTTCTGTCAAAATGCTAAACTCTGCGTTAGCCGCTAACGCTAATCTCGTAGCGGCTAACTTTAGCTGCGTCTGCTGCTTCGATGCCTACACGTGTATGTGTTTACATGGTGTGGCGTGTGTTGGGGGTGAGGCGGGGGAGGTGTGGAGCTTGTCTTGAGAAAAAGTTAACGTCGTTAGAAACAACGAGCTATGTTCCGGTCTATTTCGGTCGCGCAAAATGGAGCAGCTGAGGGTGGCTTTAAAATCGATTCTTTTATTTTTTACATCGATTCACTTTTTATGAATATTAAATCGATTTTAAATCGATTTTCGATGAATCGTTACATCCCTATTTAAAGTGAATCCATTTTGCCTCCTCAGAGTAATCCAAACGTTCCTCATGCAGCGCGTAGTCATTCTTTCTTCAGCAAAAAAGAGGCATCAAAGCGAGAATAGTTCACCAGAGGTCGGCCGCCTTCACACCACCACCGCTCCCACGCAGAGAGCGAGATGCGCCGAGACCACCGGCTGTTTAGACCGGCTTAAAGTGCTGCGGTTAGATTCACACTGACCCTAGAGTGCTGCGGTTAGATTCACACTGACCCTAGAGTGCTGCGGTTAGATTCACACTGACCCTAGAGTGCTGCGGTTAGATTCACACTGACCCTAGAGTGCTGAGGTTAGATTCACACTGACCCTAGAGTGCTGAGGTTAGATTCACACTGACCCTAGAGTGCGGAGGTTAGATTCACACTGACCCTAGAGTGCGGAGGTTAGATTCACACTGACCCTAAGTGCTGAGGTTAGATTCACGCTGACCCTAGAGTGCTGCGGTTAGATTCACGCTGACCCTAAAGTGCTGCGGTTAGATTCACGCTGACCCTAAAGTGCTGAGGTTAGATTCACGCTGACCCTAAAGTGCTGAGGTTAGATTCACGCTGACCCTAAAGTGCCGAGGTTAGATTCACACTGACCTAAAGGACCCTGATAAAGTGCCGTGCCGAGGTTAGATTCACGCTGACCCTAAAGTGCCGCGGTTAGATTCACGCTGACCCTAAAGTGCCGCGGTTAGATTCACGCTGACCCTAAAGTGCCGCGGTTAGATTCACGCTGACCCTAAAGTGCCGCGGTTAGATTCACGCTGACCCTAAAATGCCGAGGTTGTTTTCAGCCTGGATTGCTGGTGTTTCTTCACAGGAAACCGGTGACAACTTATTTCGTGTTTGTGTACCGGTTTTTCAGATTTTCAGATGTCGCCATTGGTCGTTTCCTCTTCTTTCGACGACGGCATCCATATTCACTGCAAATGGCCAGACGTGAGCTTGCGTCATTTTGGAGCAGAAGACCATACTAGAATCTACCAACAGAGCTACGGCCAGGTGGGCAGGTATGGATGCCTGCTCTTCAGGCACATTATCTCGGAGGAGAACTACCAGGCATGGACCAGAACTACAAATTGGGATGGTTCTAGAGGCAAACGAGAACTGCCTCATAATGTGAAGCGTTTCGTGCTTGTCACACTGAAGCGACACTTTCCGCGCATGGACAGGAGGGAACTGAAAGAGTGTGTTGACAAGATCAATGAATTCCTGCGTACAACGCGCAGTTTTGTATGCAGGAATGCCAAAAAATTTACTCTGTAAACACTACTAGTTACTGTAACAATACAGTTTTATTTTACTTTATTACTTATTTATACTTATTTTTTAATAAAAAACACTTCTTCTCAAAAGTTCCTTTCTGACTTCATCTTTAGACCTGTTCTAATCTAAGGTCCTGTTCTAATATAAGGAGTAGAAAGCACCCCAACCTGCAGAGGTGGAAGTAGTTCATTACAAATACTCAGATTACTGTAATTAAGTAGTTTTTTGGGGTACTTGTACTTTTATGAGTAGTGTCGTGGCAATTTCTTCCACAATAAAGGAAAACTTGAAAGTATTTGTCTTATGAAAAGTGTAAGTTTAATTTAACACACAGGAGTACAGGTAAACCCATGGTTAGCTCTGAGGCCCAGAGCCTCTTGATCCCATTAATATAGACAAGATAGATAGAGAGAGAGAGAGAGAGAGTCACAGTCACAGCATGAGGCAGTCGCCGTCCCTGCATCATCATGCAGGCATCACCTTCTTGTGATGTTTAGAGCAAGACATAGGAAGGCCTTTGAGCCAGGACATTGTCTTTGGCCATTGTCTTAGGTGTGAAACAGAGACTCCGCATGTGCTTTGGCCGGGATAAAGCACAGGAGACGGGTCCGGGCATTGATTAAGCGGGCCAGACGGTACTTCACAATTAGTGTATTACTGGCTTCAATTTAATTAACTCTAAAACTGCCATTCCAGTAGATTTTCAAGTCTGTACTTTTACTTGTACTTAAGTATTCATTAATCCATGTAATCTACTAAATTGCTTTTAAAATCATAGTTGAGTACAATTTTAATTCCTATCTGCATTTTTGTATCCAGTAAGGTGATTTGATGAAAACCGGGTCATGAGGACGGAAAACAAAACAAAAAGGATGTTAATGATTGATCTTTCATTGATTCTGAATGAAGAATTTAACCAGTTAAAAAAGGATTCATGGATATTTAATCAATAATCGTGGCTCCTCATGTCATTTAGTTTTTTGTCTGCTGGAGACATTTGCTGAATAAGGAAATAAAAACTTAAAATGAGAAAAAAAAGAGGGAAAAACACTTGTTTTGTATCTTATCAATTATTAATGATTAATAGATTGTTGGCGTTTTAACTTTTGGTAAAAGAAAACACACAATTTCCAGCCATAGTCTGGAGAAGTGACGGTGACATCAGCCGTTAAAAGTAACTAATACTCTGCACTGGCTTCCTGTCACTCAGAGAATAGAATTTAAAACAGCTCTGCTTGTTACAAGTCTTTTCATGGTTTAGCACCAAAGTCCATCTCTGACATGTTAGAGCCGTATGAACCATCTCGGGCCCTGAGAACTTCAGGGAGGGGTCTCCTGGTGGTTCCCAGAGTCAATAATAAACACGGTGAGGCTGCGTTTCAGTTTCATGCAGCTAAAATCTGGAACAGTCTTCATGAGGATGTGAGACAGGCCTCAACTCTGACAATGTTCAAATCCAGGCTGAAAACAGCTCTTTTTACCCGTGCATATGAAAACTGAAAGTATTTTATCTGCACTCTTGCCTTTTGCTGTAACTGATTAATTTTATGTTGATGTTTTATTGATTGATTTGATCTGTTTTCTTGTAATTTTCTGCAACTGTGAAGCACTTTGAATTGCCTTGTGTATGAATTGTGCTCTACAAATAAACTTGCCTTGCCTCTGAGGAGTTTTTTTTAACAAATACTTTGTACTTTTACTTGAGTATTTCTCTAACACCAGTACTTACTTGTAATTGAGTAATATTTTAACAATGTAACAGTACTTGTACTTGAGTACAGATTTTCAGTACTCTTTCCACCACTGCCAACCTGTAGCCTAGCCGATGAACGTTTCTGTTTTTCTCGACCATCAATAATTAATTTAAACAACATTCTCAGCCCACACATTTCTCACATGACTTAAATGACGTCTGCTCCGAGTCTTCGGTTTGGTTGGCATTTCGGGGTTTTGCGGAAAACAGCAGTCTTTTTGTATTTATGTATGAAGTAGATTATGTGAATAGGAGATCTGTCTATGTGTTACGCTGATATTTTCCAGGTCTGTCTGTGTGAAGACTGAAGAGTCCTCACTGCTTCAACAAAGACAAACTGAGCACCGAGAGGAAACGCAGGGAGAGGACATCAGCTCAGAGCCACATTTCCACTCAGAGACTGAGGGACACACTGAGCACTCGTCTGACACTGACAATGATGACGACTGGGAACAGCCCAGCTTTCCAACTGCAAAAAGCACAGGTCTATTCCCCAAATACAAGTCTGCACCACAGACCAGTGTCCACAGTGGAGACAAGGCAGGAGCCGACAGAGGAGCTGAGAAGATTAGGTTTCAATGCTCCTTTTGTAACAAGAGATTTTTGCACCAATGTCTTTTAAAAACACACATCAGAGGTCATACAGGAGAGAAACCTTACAGCTGTCCCGTCTGTGAGAAAACATTTTACAGGAAAAGCCACCTCAGTTCACATGAGAAAAAACACACCGGGGAGAGACCTTACAGCTGTTCAATCTGTAACAAGACTTTTGACCAAAAGAGTAATCTAGATTTTCATATGAGAACTCACACTGGAGAGAAACCTTTCAGCTGTTCCATGTGTGACAAGACTTTTACCCAAAAAGGAAATTTAAATACACACATGAGAACACACACAGGAGAGAAACCTTTCAGTTGCTCCACCTTACGGCTGAACAGTCTGCGAGAAGACTTATATTCAGAAATGTTCTCTGGACTTGCACATGAGAGCACACACAGGAGAGAGGCCTTTCTGCTGTACACTCTGTGAGAGGACATTTATCAGTAAGGGTCATCTAAAGTTTCACATGAAGACACACGCACCAGAGAGACCTTACAGCTGTTCAAACTGTGACAAGGCTTATCGCTGTAAAGGTCACCTACATTTACACATGAGAATGCACTCAGAAGAGAAACCTTTCAGCTGTTCAACATGTCACAAGACTTTTAACCATCAAGCTAATCTGAATGCACACATGAGAGTGCACACAGGCCACGCCCACAGGTGTAGTCTCGTCAGTGTTTCCCAACCAGGGGACGTGAAACTCAACACTACTTTGATCGGGAAAGCTTTATTAACCGGTAACATTTGTAGTTTTGAGTGAATATTATGCTTGTTTTGAACCAATATTGTCTTTTACTTCCTCTGCCGGCTCTAGTAAAATGGCATGTTTAATGTTTAGTATTTTTGTAAATGAAATATTGATGATGTGTAAATGAAGCCAGTTTTGTTTGATTATGATGAGCTGTGGAGCAAAGGCACTGGGGAAACTCTTCTGGCTCCTCTGGACTGTATCGTAACATTTTTTGAGTGGGGATTAATTTTGTGTAAAAACTCATGGACACTTCTGACTACACTACACAAAAACTGAATTTCTGCATGTTTTGGTTTCAGTCTCTGTCATGGGAGGAAAAGGGTTTGTGATGGTTGTGTCATTTTAAAGGAAACTCACAGACTACAGTGTAATATAAATATAAACTTAAACATCCATCCTATACGTCAGGAGGGAAACCTGACTGGCAAAGTATATATATTCAAATATATTCAAAAGTACTTGGTGTTGGTGGGACTCGGCGATACTGGATCCAGTATTTACTTGGTATTGATCGATACCAAAATGTCAGGTATGGTCCAGCACTACGAGAGGAATCTGAACATGTTGGTCAGAGTTTTCTCTCTGCGGTCAGGCTGAGGAGCTGAAGGGGCGGAGCTGAGAGGGGAATCAATGGGTTCCTGCAGATGTAACCCGGTTATTATGGCCCATCCATCCATTTTCTTCCTCTTTATCCGGGGCCGGGTCGCGGGGGCAGCAGTCACAGCAGAGATGCCCAGACTTCCCGATCCACGCACACCTCCTCCAGCTGTTCTGGGGGGACCCCGAGGCGACACCAGGCCAGCTCGGAGACATAGTCCCACCAGCGTGTCCTGGGCCTTCCACTAGGCCTCCCAATAGGACATGCCTGGAGCACCTCCCGAGGGAGGCGGGAGGTGCTCCAGGCATGAGCCATTATGGCCCAGTTAAATCATAATCATTTGGAAGGTAGCGCCCTCGTGTGGTGTAAGGTGATACCATGGCATTTACCATTTAATTTTCTAAATATGATGAAGTGTTTATCTGTAGATACATAACATGTCATACTTGTAGAATTATTCCACAGGGAACATTTTGGGAGTTTATCATTTCTTTGATCATTTGTAGCAGAAATCATCTTTAATTATCTTAACCTTTATTCTTGTGAATTACAGTAGTTTTGTTTTTTATGTTTGTGTCAATATTCTTCATTTATATTTATCAATGTAATTTAATTTTCTGTTATCCCGGATGTGAATACGTTGTTTTCACACAGATTTGAATTGTCCTCGTCCTGCATCGTTCAGCCTGATTATATTTCACACTATTTCAGTTATTTACATCAAACTAATCTCAAAACTGACTTTTGTACAGGCATCAAAACCTGCGCATGCGCACTTAAAGAAATCGGCCTAATCGGGCAGCGCTTCAGATCAGGTAATAACACGTGGCTAACGCGTTTGGCTCCGTGTTTGTCGTCATTCGGATCATTGTTCGGGTAAGTGAAAAACGTTTCATTCGTTCCACGTGTTTTATGAGGTTGTTTTAAACATTTTCAAGCTTTGTTTGGTTCTGTTGTTCTTTTGTAATGGTTTTGTCATGAAGTTTTAATCTCTCAGAAGTAGCGGCGGCTAACGGGCTGTTAGCTTCACGGGAAACCGCTACAGGAAGGTCTGTTTCTGTTCTTTTAATAATGCCCTGAATGACGCGACAGTAACAAACGAATCCAAAGTTTCCAAATAAAGTTATTCTAACGTGTTGAGATCAGTGGCGGAGCTACGGGGGGCTTTAGGGGCTTAAGCCTCGAATGTTTTTTCAAAAGCCCCGGATCTTTTTTGGACAGATTTTTATTTTATTTTTTCACGCTGTAAAAGCATTTATACGCGCCCTGTCCGGAGCAGTAGCAGGACTGAGGGCTCACAGCGGCTCAGAGAGACGGAGGAGAGACGGTCTGCACAATGCTCATGATCTCATCAGATTCTGAAATCGTAGGTAGTGGTGACCATGTGTTATTTGTGTGTAATCAATCATAAACCTATCACGAACGATAACTGCGTGCCCTTAAAGCTAAAGGCTAACTTTCCCCTTTGTGACTGTTTACATTCACTAGCATTAGCATTAGCATTAGTATCATGATGCTGCGATCATAAGGTGCCACTACTTGTGTTTCGTTCTTGAGAAAAGTAATTAGCCTTGTTTTATGGACAGTATGTGGAAACGTATGGGGCTTCACTTATCTATTGTAATTAATTACAATCTTGCTTAATTTTATAACATAATAATGCATATTTTAGTGACTTGCCACCATGGACATCAGGGGCTTTTTTAAAACATGACAGGAAGGAAACCCAGGTGAAAGAACAACAAAGTACAGTTTCACATATTTATAATACTACAGTACATGTCATAACTTTAGGTTTTTAATAATTGCTCTGGTGGATTTATAGCACAGAGAGGGAGAGAGGCCAGAATGAGAACATACAGACATGGAACAATTGTCCTCAGGTAAGGTAAGAGAATAGTTGAGAATGATAGTGATAATAATTAGTGCTGGGCGATATGACGATACATATCGTGGGGACGATAGAAAAGTGCCTATCGTGCCATTTCTCTTATATCGTTTCTAACCTAATTTAATCAATTATTAAAGCAAATATTTCATTAAATAGGCCACAAGAATGTATTAGTGTTGTCTTGTCACTATGCATCGTCTAAGTTTATATTAAGTGATTATAAACAAGAATAAAAAAGAACTTTTTCGCAAAGAAACTCTGCCTTGTGGTTTTGCGACACCACCCTGCTTTACGATATCTCTGTCCGCCGCCACACCTGCTGTAGCAACGGCGACATCTAATGGACGTACACGCGGGGCTCTCTCTCCCTGTTAAACACCGCGTGGTATCACTCTGCTTTACGCACGGCAACTAAACAGCTTTTTAGTGATGGATCTTTTTAGCGCGTGGATTAAACACACGAGAGAGAAGAGAGGAGAGGCGTGGTGCAGGAGGTAAGAGACTGATCGGGCAGCGCGTAGAGCAGCTAAAGACGTACAATACAAACTGCTCGCCCACTGTTTCTTAAACATTACATTAAAGTTGAGAAAATGGCGATAATAAGCTCCAATTTACATTTGTTTTAGTGTAATATGAGCCTTGATATTGAGGAGCAGATGATGCTCTGAGTAAGTCGTTCTCTACGCACGAGTTTACACATTTCTGTTAAATTCGTGTTGACTCTGGTCAGATCATGTTTAGCCCATTTATCCTGCAGTCTCACATTTTTCCTGACATTGACAATATAGTCTATATAAATTATCCATAGCAAAACCACTGCTTCAAAATAAAGTTGAAAAAAAGTAAGCAATGATATTTTTGTCAAACTTTTCAAAGAATAACTGAAAACTGACTTTATTGTGGTATATCGTGATATGTATCGTTATCGTGATATAAAATAATCCATATCGTGATATAAGTTTTTTCCATATCGCCCAGCACTAATAATAATATTACCCATATGTATTATTGAAGAAATTAGGCATTTTTTTTAAACAAGGATTACAATACTGTATAATATAACTAAGAACTTTTTTTTTTTTTTTACTGAACCTAATATTTTACAATATGTCTGTGATTCTGAATGATGTTTGCTCATTAGCACAAAGAGGGAGAGATGACACAGAGACCAGAATGAGGACAGCACAGACATGGAGAAACAGGTCAGACCAGACCTGCCTGTTCAGTGTTTGTGTTTAGTTTGGATCGCTAACATGATACAGTCACTGCAAAACGTGCTGCAGCTTCAATAGCCCTGCAGTTTGTTCAGTAACAGTGGAGAAAGTGGGTTCAGTTGTGAAAAGGGAAAGTGTTTATAAACTGGAAGTAAAAGTCTCTGGTGCAAGACTAGACTTGACTGGTGGTTTTAGACTTCACTTTGTCTGTCTTAGGTTTGGAGTAAATCTGTGCAACTTTAGCTTAGTCCATGTTCATATGAGCCATTTGCTTTTCTATTGATGGTTCTGATTCTGGTCTGAATTAATCCTGGTTTAGTCCTGGTTTAGTCCTGAGTGAGTCCTGGTTTAGTCCTGGTTAATAACTGGCTTGGTCTAATACTGTCCTGAGTGAGTCCTGGTTGGAAAAAAAAATCCTTGTGATGAATTTCTGTTATTTTTCTATTAGACTTAAGACTTTAAAGATTTACAGTAAATAAAGCAATAGATAAATAAATATAATAAATTAGTAAAAGTATTAGCAGCTTAAAATTTGTGAGTGTTTTAACATTGTGTATTTTAAGAGTAAAGCAATAATAATGTAGCCTGTAGGAAGGACTGTATGCTGGTTTGTATGCTGGGTCACAATCAATACAGGGTCGGGTTAAGACTTTAATTTATATATGTTCAGGTGAGTAGAGAGAGGTGAATGTCCACAGCCAGATGATTAGAACGATGCCTTTAATTTGGACTTCAATCTTGCATGCGTTTGTTTGTGTGTGTGTGTGTGGTTTCCTACAAGACACACAGAAAGGGATACAAATATATTACAAGTGGGTTCACTATACAGACAAGAATTACCTGAATAATCATTGAAGGCACAAGCCTGCCACATGGCTGATAGGGGCTTATATGCCTGCATACAGTTTAATTTACCTGTTAAACTAAGAACTAAACAATGCACCCAACTTTAATATCCAGGATGTAATTAGGAAATTATATAAACTGAAGGATAGCAGTACTAAGTGTGCTCTACGTTTAGAATATATTTAAGGGGCCTTAATTGAAACCACGAGGCGCTTAGTAGGTTTAACATGCAAAGAGAAAGTACACTGGACACAACTAAAACTGTACAAAACACGGAGAAACTATGACTTAAAGCAGAAAACATTACTACAATATGATGCACACAAGGTTACTCACGTTTATGGACGCACACAGCAATTGTTCACACAAAAACAAAGTCCGTGGCAGAGCCGATGCAATAGCTACATCTAAACCGTGCTGCTGCCTTTTGATGACACGCTAGCGCGCCCCTAGTGGTGCAACCCAATATTACGTGCAGAAAAACTAACCTATGCAGAACAACAATTAAACCTTTTTAGAGGCAGTCTTTAATACAGCCGCCCCCAAATTTACATTGTAAATTTGACTACTAGGTGTCTATATGATCCTGGGGCAAAGCTGGCAGCCTGATGAGCCGGACCACCGGGCGAGTGTAGGTCCGGTCCTTGACTTGTACGACCGCTGTCCTCACTCTGCCGTCTGCTCCGGGTATCACAGTTTTCACTGTCCCTACCTGCCACATGGCTCTGGGCGTTTGCTGATCCACGATGAGCACAACGCTTCCCACGGTGATGTCTTCTTTCTCCGTTTGCCATTTCTGCCGGGCTTGTAGAGTGGGCAGAAAGTGCTGAATGAAGTGTTTCCAGAAGTGGTCGGCTAAAACCTGTGAGTGCCGCCACCTTTTACGACTCAGCAACTCTGACTCCGGGTAAACCACCTGAGGAAGGGAAGAGTCCGGCCGCCCCATCAACAGGCAGTTGGGCGTGACTGGGTCAGGGTCAGCGAGGTCAGACGAAACATAACCCAAGGGTCGAGAGTTGAGAATGCCCTCTACTTCAATGAGGACTGTCATCAGGACTTCCTCTGGTACAGTTTGAGCTCCCAGAGTGGTGCGGAGTGCAGTCTTCACAGATCTCACTTCACGTTCCCACGAGCCTCCAAAATGAGGAGCGTTGGGAGGATTAAAACTAAAGCGGATCTGCTGGGCTGCGAGCTGTTCTTTTACTGCAGGTTCCAAAGCAAGGAAAGCATCATGAAGCTCCTTACTTCCTCCTTTGAAATTGGTGCCCTGATCTGAGAGGAGTTCATAGGGCTTGCCTCTGCGCGAGATGAAGCGCCTGAGGGACATCAGAAACGAGTCGCTGTCCATGTTGGGCAGTAGATCCAAGTGGATAGCTCGAGTAGTAAGGCACTTGTACAGAATGCCCCATCTCTTCTCAGTGTGGCGCCCCACTTTAACAAGCATGGGGCCGAAGCAGTCCACGCCTGTAGAGTAGAAGGCAGGTCGGTAAAGTCTCAGCCTCGACGGGGGTAGATCCGCCATTCTCGGGACTTGGGGCGTGCCTCTCCATTTCTGGCAGTCCACACAATTGCGTTGGTGATTCTTAACTGCTTCTCGGCCTCTGAGTATCCAGTACTTCCTGCGCAGCTCTGCGAACACGCGTTCAGCTCCAGGGTGGTGCAGCTGGCTGTCGTAACGCTGAATCAGCAGCTTGGAGACCGGATGGGAGGAGGACAGGAGAATGGGATGCAGCACGTCCTGGCTCAGAGCGTCACATCTTCTAAGTCTTCCCCCAACTCGGATCAGCTTTGAGGACCTGTCGTACTCAGGAGACAAAGTTAGTAATCTACTACTAGAAGAAAGTGGCTTACCGGCTTTGAGAAGAGCCATTTCATCAGAGAAGCTTTCAGTTTGTGCTTGTCTTAGGAGAGCCAGCTCTGCCTCTTGGTAGTCGTCAGCAGTAGGAGATGTACCATCAGCCGCCCCGTGCAACTTCTGAGTGGTAGCTTCCAGAAGTTCTTGAAAGGTCGTAAACTGCTGGGCATCAGGTACAGCTGGATCTCGGGAGCTGGTTGCTAAGCCACAAAACGCAGTGTTTCTTAGCTCTTCCACTTCTTCTGCAACTGGACTAGTGGGACTCTCTGGCCATTGAGCTGGTGGCTGTAGGAGAAAGGAGGGTCCGTGGCTCCATCTGCTCTCACCAGCAAGCTGAGCTAGTGTTTTCCCTCTTGTGATATCGTCGGCAGGGTTTGAGGCGGAGTCAACGTAGCGCCAGGCCTTAACATCCGTAAGCTCCTGAATCTCTGCAACTCTTGTGCCCACAAACACTTTGTATCTGCAGGAGTCCGACTGGAGCCAGTTAAGGACTGTGGTAGAATCAGTCCAATAAACCACTGTTTGGATCTTAACTGTGAGCTCTTTTGTGAGGACTGAAGCTAGCTGTGCTCCTGTTAGGGCTCCACAGAGCTCAAGACGGGGTATGGAGAGTTGTTTCTTTGGTGCGACTCTGGACCTTGCAGCTAGGAATGCCACTTGAACTCGTCCTTCCCCATTGTCTGTGCACAGGTATGCCACGGAGCCATACGCACGTTCAGATGCGTCAGTGAAGACATGTATGGTCCGGCTACTGTTACTACAGTCCATGTGACGGTCAGTGTAGCATCTGGGTAACGTAACTTGTGGCAACAGTGGAAGCTCCTCTTCCCACAGTCTCCAAGCCTGGACAAGCTCTTCAGGGAGATTAGGGTCGTCCCATCCTCTCTTCTTGTCCCACAGACGCTGCACAATGATCTTCGCTCTGGTTGTGTAAGGAACAATGTATCCCAGAGGATCGTACTGTTGGGCAAGAAGGCGGTAAATGTTACGCATAGTTAGTTCAGGGGACTCATTTGTGTGCTGCTTGTACCGCAGGGTGTCTGACTTGCACTGCCACAGGAGACCAAGAGTGCGTTCTTGGGGGTCTTCTGTCTGCTTTGTGAACCAGAGTGTGCTGTTCTCTGACCTGGATTCCTTTGGCAGATGCTGGATGACTGCAGGAACATTGCTGGCCCATTCCCTAAGCTCAAAGCCACCTTCCATCAGTAGAGTGTGCAGTCGATCCACCAGCCGTTTGGCCTGTGCTTCTGACTGAAGGCTCTGCAAACAGTTATCGACGTAGAAGCAGCGCTCTACTGACATGCGAGCATCCTCTTCTGGTTCAGTGTGTCTCTGAACATGAGTCTGCAGGGCGAAGGTGGCACAACATGGGCTGCATGTTGTACCAAAAGGGAGAACTTGCCACTCAAAGATTGTCGGATCCTGGTCCACTTTGACATCTCGCCACAGGAACGAAGGAATGGTTTGTCCTCCTCAAGCAGGCGCACCTGGTGAAACATTCCTTTCACATCACTGCTGATGGCCACTGGGTGTTCTCTGAACCTGAGCAGGACTCCCAGGAGGCTGGCTCCGAGTGTAGGTCCAGGAAGGAGGTTGTCATTCAGACTCTGTCCATCAAGCGTGAAGGAGCAGTTGAAAACTATCCGGAATTTCTGATTGTGCTGCACAATGTGGTGGGGATAAACCACGAATAGTTGCTCTCTTCAGCCTTGGCAGGCGTGATAGCTTTGATGTAGCCAGCGTCAATGAGCTTGTGAATCTCCTTAGAATAAATGGCAGCTTTCTCCGGGTCTCTCACAAGCCGTCTCTCTGTGCCACGCAACTGAGGCATAACTGCTACCTTGGATGCTTGGAGTGGGGGAGATTCTGCTTCCAAAGTAATGGAGTGGCATACCTGTTCACATCGGCCACCAGGACTCGTATGGTCTTCTCCTCCAGCATACGGACTGCCTCTGCATCTTGCCTCGACCTAATGATTAACCTCTCACTTCTGTATGGCAAGATATCCAGCTGCCAAAGTTTCTCGACATTAGTGAGGAGCTCAGATTCGGGAGGGCTGCACTTGGTGAAGAGGCATTGCTGTGGGGACAGTTGGTGGTATAAAAGACTTGTGGGGCCTTGCAAAGTCCATCCAAGTCTAGTGTGTACTGCTGCAGGTCCACCGGGGGGCCGAGACGTACTGGTTCCACTGGTGTTATCAAATGTGGATAATCTGACCCAATCAGCAGTAGTGGCTGGGCATCCTTGATAGTCGACAATGGAATGTCTCTCAGGTGGCGTATTTCTCCTGCAGAGCTTGGACTGGATAGGTGTGGCAAGCGAGGTCTAATTCTCTGGCAGTAAAGGCTTTGTCGATCTTGAAAACCTTCCCTGGTTCTGAAGCAGGGGCTACAGAGAAGGACACGGTGCCTCCGTGGATGGTGCAGACTTCCTGCCGGACTGTGCGGAGTGTGAGGTCCTCAGGTTTCCTATGAAGGCCCAAGCTGACAGCAGCATCATTCAGTAGTATTGTGCGCTCCGACCCGTCATCCAATATTGCGTAGGTCTCAAGTACCTTGTTGCCACTATGGAGGACAACTCGACTCAACTTGAGTAAAACTTGGCGGCTACTGGCTGGACGATCAAGGTACAGCGTCTCTGACACTGAGCTCACAAGACAGGTGCTTGCTTCTGGTGCTTTGGTGTTAACAGTTGCTGTGGCGCTTTGGCTGGTGTTCACCTCATGGAGGACGTCCAGGTGCTTCCTCTCACACTGTTTGCACTTAGCTTTAAGATTGCATTTAGCTGCCTGGTGCTCACGTCCACATCTCCAGCATCTGTTATGTATTTTAATCCACTGTGTCTTCTGATCCGCTGACATGAGTTTGAAGTTGCTGCACTGATTCATATAGTGTTGCACTGAATCGCAGAACGGACAGTATTTCTTGGGCTTTTCATTTGTTCCCTCTTTGGCAGGAACTGGCGCACTAGCTGTTTTCTCCTTTGATTCTACAGACTCACTGCCTAGGAGAATGGTGGTGGACTTCTGTGACTTGTAGTCGGGACGTCGACTCTTAGGTGGCACTTGTCTCTCTCTGGGAGGGTAACTGCTGTGCTGGTCACCGCTGACTTGAACTCTCACCTCATATTCAAGCCAATCAGCCAGGTCAAGAAGTGTGGGAATAGGAGTGTTGATGGGATTCACATACCGGTGGAAGTTGGCTCTTAGGTCGTGTGGCAACTTAGCTAAGAGGCGAGAGACATGTGAGCCGCATCTCAGCTCCGAGTAACCTTCCATTCCTAGCTGGTGTAACATCCCAACTAGTGCACGAACTTGAAGAGCAAATGACTTGAATGCTCTAATGTCTCCAGTCCTTATGTTGGGCCCATCCATCAGATTGGAAATCCTCTTCAGAGCTAGCTGCTGAGGTTGGCCATACATCTCGTTGAGTGCCCTCATGGTATCCGTGAATGGGTACGGACTGTGGCTGTAGGAGTCGGCGATAAGTAGTGCCTCCTCACATTTGAGATGATCTGTGAGTATTTGAAACTTAAAGTGCTCCGAAGCATCATATGGGAGTAAGTTGTCCAGGGCCAGTTTCAGTCTTGCAAACTCGCGTGGATCCTCTGACTTAAAGTCTGGGATAGTCGGCTTGGGTCCGCGATAGGACCCTGAGCGGCGTGGTGATCGAGGTGGCGGATCAGGTGAGTATCTGCCGTCTCTTGATCTTCTTTCACGTCCATATCCAGAGCTGTAATAGTCATCTGGTCGGTCTCGATAACCTGGTGAGTAACCCCTCTCATACCATAGTAGCGGCTGTCATGACGAGCTCTGGGACTACTGGGCCGGTAGGATGGAGCAGGATAACTGTACTCACGACTGTATTGTGGGTAACTTGGGCGAGGTGAAGAAGTGCGGTACTTGTCGTCACGGCGATAGGCGCGGTCATCATAGCGATCGAAGTCCTCCTCTTTGTACCGTGGCTTGACATCAGCCCAATCAGTTTTACGGCGAGGGGGCTATCACCGGACTTGTAGCTTTCTCTAATGGGTAATGGGGAGCCTCTGTCACCATGGTGATGTGACTGCTCTGGCGTGGGTGAACGTGCTGGAATCACTTTGTCATCATCTTGTTCGTCTTCTTCATCCTTTAATGCCGACTCCTGCAAGCGTCTTCTGAGGTTCTCCACTACGTCATTCCCGATGCCTGGTCGAGTAGGAGAAACTTCTTTGATCACCGGTAGGGCACTTAGAGTAGGCGGACGTGGGTCCAGAAACCACTTGCTGCCGTCTGCTTACTGGTTGGTGCTGGTGTAGATGTTTCCCTCTGGCGCTCAGGCAGTGACAGGGGGTGTGAGGATGCTGCAGGAGCACTTTGGATCATGTCTACAAGGCGTTGGACATCTCTAGACAGCTTATGATTTCCTCTCTCATGTTATGAATGGACCTGATAATCTCTGGAGAAGATAGACGCCTGATCTGGTCATCATAGGGTACGTGGTGCCTCTCAGGGTAACTGACCTCGTAGTCCCGTAGATATGATGGCGGCTTCCTGCTCCTCTGTGGGCGGTCCACCTCTCTGGATTCTCGCTCATATGACCTGAACATATTGACTGCAATGGTTGCGTATATCCGGCTCGAAGGACCAAAATTGTAGGAAGGACTGTATGCTGGTTTGTATGCTGGGTCACAATCAATACAGGGGTCGGGTTAAGACTTTAATTTATATATGTTCAGGTGAGTAGAGAGAGGTGAATGTCCACAGCCAGATGATTAGAACGATGCCTTTAATTTGGACTTCAATCTTGCATGCGTTTGTTTGTGTGTGTGTGTGTGGTTTCCTACAAGACACACAGAAAGGGATACAAATATATTACAAGTGGGTTCACTATACAGACAAGAATTACCTGAATAATCATTGAAGGCACAAGCCTGCCACATGGCTGATAGGGGCTTATATGCCTGCATACAGTTTAATTTACCTGTTAAACTAAGAACTAAACAATGCACCCAACTTTAATATCCAGGATGTAATTAGGAAATTATATAAACTGAAGGATAGCAGTACTAAGTGTGCTCTACGTTTAGAATATATTTAAGGGGCCTTAATTGAAACCACGAGGCGCTTAGTAGGTTTAACATGCAAGAGAAAGTACACTGGACACAACTAAAACTGTACAAACACGGAGAAACTATGACTTAAAGCAGAAAACATTACTACAATATGATGCACACAAGGTTACTCACGTTTATGGACGCACACAGCAATTGTTCACACAAAACAAAGTCCGTGGCAGAGCCGATGCAATAGCTACATCTAAACCGTGCTGCTGCCTTTTGATGACACGCTAGCGCGCCCCTAGTGGTGCAACCCAATATTACGTGCAGAAAACTAACCTATGCAGAACAACAATTAAACCTTTTTAGAGGCAGTCTTTAATACATAGCCTATGTTCTAATTTGTATCATTGTATAATAGGAGATTAAAATAGAATATGCTCATTTAAAATACACCAGACTGCAGTAAATGACATCTGTGAAATTCAACATGTCCTGGGGGAGGACCCCAGACCCCCACATAAATATAATTTCACCTTATTACTTCTAAATCCCTGGCTGCGGCTCTGCTTGCACAGACTTTTAAAAAGAAATACAATTATTAGTCCTTATTATTATTTATGAGGCCACTGTCAAGTCATCTGCGTTTTAAGTGAGCAGTGCTCTGACTTGAGGGGGCTGGGACTCACGACTCGATTCAAACGGACTTCACTCAGGTTGTCACTTGGAACTTTTTCTCCATTTATTTTGTTGAACCAGGTGAAAAACCTTAAAGGGCGAGACAAAAGCCCAGTTTAAGTTTAAACACAAATATTTACAATTTACAAGAAAGATTAATATAAAAATACAATCAATGCTCTTACTCAGGTATCTTAATCAGTTAAATCACATTGAAAGGGTGCAAATAACTTGATATTCGGTCCAATAGCATGTTAGCATTTACAATGACATTTTCTATGAATTTCAGTTTAACATTGTAAAGTATTTTATTTTTTAAATAGTCCTGTAGGACTTATTATAAAAGTGCTCATTATTATTATTATTAATTTTATAGTATTTTCCTGTTTACATAATATATGCACTGCTCGACCTGCCATCGCAGGTACATTTCAGCCCATGACCCAAAATGCTTTATGGGCCCCTGATGATTGGAGTGTCTAGCTCCGCCCCTGCCACAAAGACGCGCTACGGTGATTAGACATGAAGACTCCAAGGCCAGAAGCCTCCGATATAACACAATACATGACCTGCCTTAACCCCCCCCTCCTCCTGCCCCCCCTCCCTCTGCCCTTAAATAATGTGTATAAAAAGTGTAATTAAGGAGAAAGTCCTAAAACAGCACAACTGTAAACTCATGTTTTCAGCACAATTTCCACTTAAGCAGCGACAAAAAGAGAGAAAGGACTTTATTACCTCCTGAGCTGCAGATCCACATCAGGACACGCTTTACAAAGTGCAGCGACACATCTGGAGGCAGCAGCTGTTTGCCCTGATTCACCAAAACATCCTTTGGGAATCGCAGAAAAAAACAAAAATGCAGTCGCTCTGATTTAAACTTCTTTGGTTGTTTCAAACTGAGTTTCCAGCTCTGCTCACAGGTGATGATCTCATTGTTTCTCTGTTTAGGACTGAAGCCGTCACCGTCTGTGAAAATGAAGATGGAACTGGTCAGAGCGAATGTCCAGATCCCAGCGAGTCCTGGTCCCGGTCTGACCCAGGAAATCACAGAGACTCCAGGGATTAAAGAGGAGCCAGAGGAACAGAGCGTCAAACAGGAGGAAGAGCAGCTGCCAGTGTAGGCTCCACCACTTTAAACACACATTTCACTCACACAAACTGACTGCAGGTTTTAAATGTAAGAAAACTTCGAATCACACACAGAATCCAGAATCTTTGGGATGTGCTGGAGAAGGATTTGCACAGTGCTCATACTTTCCCATCATCAATTCAAGATCTTGCCTTTTTTGTTCCTCATGGCAGAGAGCTGACATTTCTGTAATACCACCCCCTGGTGGCCCGGGAGACTCTTTTAACCATGCTGGTGTTTCTATATCAGCTTAGGGCAGAGCGATAAATTAATTCATGCTTTTAAAAACAGACGATTTGGAAAATGGCTAAATGGTAAAATTGTGTCGGCCGCTCCATGTCCGCCTCACGTGCGCCGTGTGGTCAGTTTAGCAGCGTTTCAGACGCTCTGTAGCGACTGTTTCAGAAATGACGCCTGTGGAACCAGAGACAGAGACGATCTGCTGCTTCACAAAGGCCGTGTGTCGTGTTTTCGTTGGAGTTTTCTTCACTAAAACACAGTTTCCTTCCCGGTCTGATCCTCTGCACTTCTCCCACTCAGGGCGGAGACAGGGCGGAGACACAGCAACAGCATGTAGCTCCGCCCCTTTCCCCATGAGTCTCCATGGAGACGGATGTCAATCACAGCAGAGCTCATGAGGAAGTTTTACTTTTGAGAGCAGACAAGGAATATTTAAAACAGAACTAAGCATTTTTAATGGGCCCAATTGTGGCGATATTTTAAATATAAATATTAATGTGGAGACTCTGGGCAGTTTCTTTCATATGAAAATCAGGAAATCTTTTTAAGTTTATTTCCAATTTGCCTGATGAAGGTCTCAGGACCGAATCATTGACCTAATCCTAGTCAACTATTTTTGCAAGGTTGGCAGTGGAAGTATTATTTTTTACTTAAGTTTATTTACAATAAAATTGATTTTAAAATCATAATCGTCCAAACTGAGTAAAAAAATCGAGATTGTATTTTTTTGCCATATTCCATTTTTTAGCCCTACACCAGGGCTAAAATGTGGAAGCCTAAATCTATGATTGACGGGCTCTGGAGGCTCCGCCTTCCTCGGGGCTTCACACCTTTTTTCCCTTTTAAGGAACAGGCTTTGTAGAAGAAGATTAAGCAGCCATGTTTATTTCACAGACCACCGGGATCATTACTATGAATGGGGCTGAATGGAACACTGACTATATCTATACATTACTGTAAATATTTAATATGTACATTTGTGTGACTGAGACAAAATAAACTGAAACTGAACAGAAGCTAATCCTTTTCCAGGTCTGTCCCAGAGTCCAGGTCTGTCTGTGTGAAGACTGAAGAGTCCTCACTGCTTCAACAAAGACAAACTGAGCACCGAGAGGAAACGCAGGGAGAGGACATCAGCTCAGAGCCACATTTCCACTCCGAGACTGAGGGACACACTGAGCACTCGTCTGACACTGACAATGATGACGACTGGGAACAGCCCAGCTTTCCAACTGCAAAAAGCACAGGTCTATTCCCCAAATACAAGTCTGCACCACAGACCAGTGTCCACAGTGGAGACAAGGCAGGAGCCGACAGAGGAGCTGAGAGGAAGAAGCACCAGTGCTCTGTTTGTAACAAGTGTGTTGGGTCTAAAACGTCTTTAGTAGAACACAATAGGGTTCACACAGGAGAGAAACCTTACAGCTGTCCAGTTTGTAATGTAGCGTTTGCCCGCAAAGTAATTTAAGATCACACAGGTTTACACACACAGGAGAGAGACCTTACAGCTGCACAACATGCAAGAAACGTTTACCCGAAAGGTTCATCTAGATTTACATATGAGAACACACACCGGAGACAAACCTTTCAGCTGTCTAACCTGTAATAAAACCTTCACCCAACAAATGAGTTTGGACAAACATGTCCGAACACACACGGGAGAGAAACCTTACAGCTGTACCGTCTGTGAGAAAACCTTTTACAGTAAAAGCCATCAACGTTTACATGAGAAAAACACACCGGGGAGAAACCTTACAGCTGTTCAATCTGTAACAAGACTTTTGACCAAAAGAGTAATCTAGATTTTCATATGAGAACTCACACTGGAGAGAAACCTTTCAGCTGTTCCATGTGTGACAAGACTTTTACCCAAAAAGGAAATTTAAATACACACATGAGAACACACACAGGAGAGAAACCTTTCAGTTGCTCCATGTGTGACAAGACGTTTACCGTAAAGGATATCTAAAGCTCCACATGAAAATACACACGGGAGAGAAACCTTACGGCTGCACAGTCTGCGAGAAAACGTATATTCAGAAATGTTCTCTGGACTTGCACATGAGAGCACACACAGGAGAGAGGCCTTTCAGCTGTACACTCTGTGAGAGGACATTTATCAGTAAGGGTCATCTAAAGTTTCACATGAAGACACACGCACCAGAGAGACCTTACAGCTGTTCAAACTGTGACAAGGCTTATCGCTGTAAAGGTCACCTACATTTACACATGAGAATGCACTCAGAAGAGAAACCTTTCAGCTGTTCAACATGTCACAAGACTTTTAACCATCAAGCTAATCTGAATGCACACATGAGAGTGCACACAGGACGCAGGCCACGCCCACAGGTGTAGTCTTGCACAGTTTCATTTTCCCTATTTTACTCTTTTTAGCTCGTCGATGGAATCATAACATTATAGTCTTGATGAAAATTACACGGGTGAAAAATGACGCTGGATCATTGGGCATTGCAGAAGCTTATTGAAAGAGGAGTAATCAAAAGCTAAAGGCGGTTTGACTTTGGTCCCACAGTGTAAATGACAGCACAGCTTCTCTAAGACACTTCAGTCGTGTAAACTCAGGAACAGGAACATCTCCAAAGAGGACCATTCACTTTCACAGCAGCCCCTTTTAAGAAGCTTCTTGGTATCGGTTAATATCGGATCAGCCGATACTCAAACCCCCAGTGTTGGTTTTGGAAGCAAAGAAACTGGATCAGTGAATCTTTAAAAAAAAAACTCTTTCTCACCGCGGTCTCTTTTTTCCCTCCAAACTCTGGTCCTGTACCAGAGGGTTCTTCGCAGTATCTTTTGTTGTTCCTAGAACAGACTGAGATCTCTGATGTATTTCCTGGGACTTGCTGTAGATACTCCTCCAGTTTAGGTGTCACTGCCCCGAGTGGCTCCACTGATCCTTCACCCTCCAGTCCTTCTCCAGCTTTTCTCTGATCCTTCACCTCCAGTCCTTCTCCAGCTCTTCTCTGATCCTTCACCCTCCAGTCCTTCTCCAGCTCTTCTCTGATCCTTCACCCTCCAGTCCTTCTCCAACTCTTCTCTGATCCTTCACCCTCCAGTCCTTCTCCAACTCTTCTCTGATCCTTCACCCTCCAGTCCTTCTCCAGTCCTTCTCCAACTCTTCTCTGATCCTTCACCCTCCAGTCCTTCTCCAGCTCTTCTCTGATACTTCACCCTCCAGTCCTTCTCCAGCTCTTCTCTGATCCTTCACCCTCCAGTCCTTCTCCAGCTCTTCTGAGCCCTTGGTATTTCTCTAGTTTCTCATGTTCCTTATTCCTGACGTGACCACGGTTTCCTTCTTACACTCGTGTTTGTTCATTTGAGGAAAAACTTCCACGGCAACTCCGATGTAAAAAAGTTAAACAAAAATGTATTTCCACAACTTCTTACAGGAGCATTGAATCCGTAGTGATCTGATAAACTCTGGTAAGTTTATCAGCTGTTCTAAACTGTGTGGCTCAAACCTCTTCTGATCCTCCTCCTGTGCTGTGATTGGCCTAAAGCTCCAGTGTGGAGTTTTAAACTAGAAATGAGCTCAAAATGTAAATGTACGAACTATTGCTGGAATAATTCTCTCCCTCCTGAGAGGAGGTTTGAAGCAGATGGACCTCTTTATCTCTCCTACGCCGTCAACACTTCCCTTCAAGGCCAAGCTAAACCTGATAAGGACTGAGCTCTGGGTCATATTTTGCGTAACACAGACTTTCAGACTGTAAATAACTGCACACACATATCCCCTCCGTAACCACGCCCCTCCGTAACCACGCCCCCGTCGTTCTGCCTCTGCCTCATCACGCTTCTCTAGCCCCGCCCCCTGGTCAATGGGCAGTCATTGTGTATTTCCCATGTCTGGATGTTTCTATATTTGTGCTTTGCCTTAACTTAAACTGATTGTAATTTCACATATCTTTTGTAAGGCGCATTGAGTTTCCTTGTGTACGAAATGTGCGGTATAAATAAAGTTGCCTTGCCTCAAAAAATACATTTATTCACAAATTTAATGAACAAAATTAACATGAATATAAAAAATAATTTCCCCCATTTTCCCCACTACACATTAACCTATTAAATCACTTATAAAATAAATATAATGAGCAAATAAATACTGCACACATGAATTAAACTAAACTTGGCACCCACACCTGATGCTGCAATTACTATTGCTATGTCGACCACAATGGCTTTCCTCTGCTCTTTGTCCATGTGCGGATGGTCCCATTCAAGCTTTCCCTGCCAACATCTTACTAGGGATGGGTACCGTTATTTTTTTTTCTCGATACCAGTACTTTAACGATACCTGCTTTTCGGTGCCGGTGCCTGAACGGTACTTCTTTCGGTACTTATGTAATTTTAATTCAATAAACATACAACAACGTGTATAAAAAAGTGTCGTTCAGGGAAAAGTCCTAAAACAGCCCAACAGAAGCTACACAGGCCGCAGCAGCGTCACCTGTAGCTTTGTGTTTTGAGCACAATTTTCACTTAAGCAGCGATAAAAAGAAAGAAAGGACATTATTACCTCCTGAGCTGCAGAGACAGATCCACATCATGACACGGTTTTCTTTCGGATAAACTTCTCTAAACACACTGCTCTTTGACGAAGTGGAAGCACTTTCCCGTCAAAGATCTTTACACAGTGAGAGCGCTCACTCTGCCACTAATAATCTACAAAAACTGTTATGATGAGTGTTTACCACCAGGTGTCGCTGCTGTTAAATATAGCGCTGTTTTATATAATGCACTCAGTAGAATGAGAACGCCTGTTTTAAGGTGTGATGTTGTACCAAAAATACAGAGTGAGCGCTCACCTTTCCACAAACAATCTTTGATATTCCCCTCGCTGCAGCTGCTTGTAAAGTTGTAAACTCAGCCTCCGGGTCTGTCGCTAAAGGTAAAGACGTCTTTCTTGTTGTCACTGCTGTTTTGCTTTTCAATTTGCCTAAACACTCAAGTTTCTTATTCAGTCCTGGTTTATAAGAACTGGTTTAGTTTGGCTCTGGGTTTTACAACCAGTGTATGTCCTGGTTTAGTCCTGGCTCAGTCCTGCCGCAGACCACGGCTGAGCCATGTCTATTACAAAAGTTTAGTGCGTTATAGCTTTGCTTCTCTTTAAGTTATAGCTATTCGCTCCATTTGCGCTGAAGCGGCGCATTATCAGCGCAAACGTTCATGTTGCTTTTTTTAGACTCGCTGCGGGTCATATATTAACGTCTAGAGAGAAAAAGAACCGAAAGTTGGCACCGAAAGAATTTTAGTTTTTCGATACCACCCCCGACCGGAGCTTTTCGGTTGGTACCAAGTAGGCACCGTTTAACGGTGCCCATCCCTACATCTTACACCCTGCAGTTATGTGCTGGTTTGACAGTCTACACCTGTGGTATATAATGTATATATATGTATCTACATATTACTGTAAATAATATGTCTACATTTTGTGTGACTGAAACAAAATAAACGGAACAGAAGCTAATCATTTTCCAGGCCTGTCCCAGAGTCCAGGTCTGTCTGTTGAAGCAGTGAGGACTCTTTAGTCTTCACACAAAGACAAACTGAGCACCGAGAGGAAACGCAGGGAGAGGACATCAGCTCAGAGCCACATTTCCACTCAGAGACTGAGGGACACACTGAGCACTCGTCTGACACTGACAATGATGACGACTGGGAACAGCCCAGCTTTCCAACTGCAAAAAGCACAGGTGTATTCCCCAAATACAAGTCTGCACCACAGACCAGTGTCCACAGTGGAGACAAGGCAGGAGCTGAGAGGAAGAAGCACCAGTGCTCTGTTTGTAAAAGGAAATTGTTCACCAGTAAAGATGGCCTTCGTGCACACATGAGAACTCACACAGGAGAGAAACCTTACAGCTGTTCGGTCTGTAATAAGAAATTTACAGATAAAAGTAGTCTAAATGTGCACATGAGAAGAAAACACACAGGAGAGAGACCTTACAGCTGTTCACTCTATAACGAGACTTTTACCATCCATCATCTTCCACTTGTCTGAGCTGCCCAAATCACATGGCACCAGCCCCTCTGGCTCCCCTGCAGGTTGTGTGTCCATGGAAAGACGGCCTCACGATTTTAACTGGGCCTGTTGGTCTCTCATAAGGGGCTTCTGAGCCGCTCCAGGTTTCCCGCGGGGTCTTAAAATGTCTGAAATTAGATTAGATTAGATAAGGCCTTAAAAAGTCTCAACATTTCTGAAAATGTCTTAAATTTGACTTTTTTGGCATAATTATTTTTGTTAGAATTCTAGGCTTCAGGACGCATGAATCTCAAGAGGGAAGATCTTCCATTAAAGTGAGTGTGAGCGCTGCTGCCTCTTCCAATTGTGTCCTTGTATCCGCACAAAATAAGCCACAACGAGGAGCTAACTCCACCGGTCACACATTTTCCTTTCTTTTAAGATAAGATCAGCCTTTATTGATCTGACAATGGAGAAATCCACTCCGTTCAGCTCTCAGAAACACTCAGGCAGTGCAAGACAGACAGGAAATGTGCAAACAGTTAAATAGTAAATAGAGGTGTCTTACAGTATATACAATAACTACCAAAAACTTAAAAGTATAAACAGTAAGAAATGAAATAAACAGACTGATTTTTTTTTAAGTCAGTATTAGCAGTGCAGGTTTACAGTCTGCAAGAGGTTGAGAAAGTCACGCAGATACAGAGATTAGAGATTATATACAGGGGTTATTGCACATGAGTTACTTTACAGTCTTGTTGTACCGTCTGACAGCAGTGGGGATGAAGGACCTGCTCCTTCTTCCACTGAGTGTGTCTCAGTCTGCCACTGAAAGAGCTGCTCAGTTCCTCTACAGTCCCGTGCAGTGGGTCGGAGGTGTTGTCCATGATGGAGGTGAGTTTGGCTAATACCCTCCTGTCCTCCAGCCCAGGACGGAGCTGGCCCTGCTGTTCTTTGTCCCGCTCTGTGCGGCCCGAGGCCCAGCACACGGCAGCGTAGTGGAGAGCAGAGGCCTGCTCACTCCGAAGGACCTCAGTCTCCTCAGAAGGAACTCCGTCTCCTCAGAAGGAACTCCGTCTCCTCTGAATCAAATCAAATCAAATCAAACTTTATTTATAAAGCGCTTTTCATACAAAATGTAACACAAAGTGCTTTACAGTGCTTAAAAAATCATTAAAATCGTCCCCACCAGCAAATATACATAAATAACAACAACCCCCACCCCACCCGCACACACAGACACATATACATACAGACAGCCCAGTTGTTAAAAGTCTTAAGTAAAAATGGACATAAAGTGGGGACATAAGGCTGAATACAGATGGACCGAGAGAGGAAACACCATCCAAGGAGCCGTCTGCACCAGGAGCAGCCCATCGGCCACAGCCAACCAGCACTCCCGGGGCACAGGGCTCCCTCAGAGGAAACACTGGGAGAACATAAAAATAAAAGATAAATTAAAACAGCTAAAACTCGGCTAAAAGTGTGGAATAGCACAAGATAAAAATAAATAAATAAAATAAATAAATAAAAAGAGTGGAACTAAAGAAATAATTTATAGAACTAAAACAGATGAATAAAGTTAATATAAATAAATATTAGTTAAAAGCTAAACTAAAAAGGTGGGTCTTGAGCCTGCTCTTAAAGACATGAATGTTCTCTGCGGTCCTGAGCCTCGTTCCAGAGGCGAGGGCCGTAATACTGGAAAGACGCCTCGCCGTGAGAAGGAACTCGGTTTCCTCCTCTGGTACAGGGCGTTGGTCCAGTTTATTGTGGTCAGCGTGATGTCATGACGTGTCTCTGAAAAAACAAAAACTAATGTGATTATTGTTAAAAATGGCTCTTGAAGTTTGTTTTACCAAATGAAGGAAATTGGTCGTGTTTTAAACTTTGTTCCTGGTCCTACTGTGTTTATAATGTTCATTCTTTTATATGTTCATGTCAAGACTTGTATTTTTGATTTGATTATAGAGGAAATCATCTATGCAAAAAAAAGTTTGAGGTCCTTTTGACCAAATGACACTTTAAACCTGTAATATCATATCAATTCTGCTCTTCCTGTTTTCTATTGGGATCAATCAAGTGACGAGCCCCAAGCAGAGGAGACTGTGCCGTTCCTTTCAAGAAAACATATTTTGGTCAGTTGAGCTTTTCACACCTGGAACACCTGGAACATCAGGTACATCCCCACACTAAGAACCTTCTCTAGATCAGTCACCAGCAGTCAAAGCGTGGACAAATTGTTTTTTTTACCAATGTCACGGGGTGACTACAAGTGATCTGTGTGTGTGGGTGTGGCTAAACGAGCGTGAGTGGGTGTGTGATAGTGACCCGGCCCCTCACATCAGTGATAAAGAGGCACAGGTGTGGTGTGACGGCAGCGCAGGTGACAGGTCTCTCGACGCTGAGCAGCAGGCAGACGGATACGCGTGGCACCAGGATAGGAGCAGTTTGGCCGAGGTGCGAGTGGGACAGCGGGACGACAGCGCAAGAGGAGCGGCCAGTGACAGGAGGCGTCGTGGAAACAGTGGAGGGGGAGAGTTCGGCAACCCCCCTCCTTCCAGCTAAGTGCCCGTTTAATTGAGTTGTGTACGCAAGGCTACTGCTGGGCTTTGTGTTTGTGTGTGTGCGTGATTTGCAGTGCCGTGTAAAAGTGGATAGCCTTGCGGACCAGCTTACCCGCTATTGGAGGGCCTTTACTTGTCACTGGCCTGTATTATTGACGGCCTGTCCCCTTACGTAGGCTTCTCCCCCGGAACGGCGACGTCGGAGCAGAGGAGCCGTGGAGAGCGGACGCATCACTGAAGCAGCGGAGGGGGAGAGTTCGCCATCCCCCTCCTCTCAGCTAAGTGTCCCGCTCTTCATTTTTGTGGTGTCAGCCGAGACACACAGTTCGAGCACGGCAGCAGCTTGTACGGCCCGTGTCCTATGTCCCCAGATCCCCGTGTAGACCTCCAGACGTTCCCGCGTACACGACGTGAACGGAGCGCCCCACGCCTACGGATACTGCGTGCTGAACAGATCAGCGCACCTACGACCAGCCAAAGTTCTATTTTAGATTCTCGATTTTAGCCTAGGCCTGGGACTATATTTTTAACTCTCTTAATTTTTGTATAAATAAATATGGTAAATCTTTTATAGTTGTGCACTGTTGTTTTTAATAGAGATACTCCCCCTGGGACCAATTTTAGTAGTTTTTAAAGTCTTGGGGCACTAAGCCCCGTGACACCAATAGTGTTTAAAATGTCATGTTGTCTTATTTGTCTGCGTCGCCTCGTTTATAATGTCATCTTACTGTTATTGTGTGTTTTTTTTTTTACTAATCATTTAATGTCTATTGTCTTTCCTGTCTGAGAACAACAACCTGCTCTGGGACTACAGATGAAAATTAGCCATTGTGGGTAACTCTGCCATATTTACATGTGGATTTTGAGGATTCATGTTAATACATAACTTTAAATGCATCAATCTGAACAATTTCAAACATTTTTAAATTGATCGCTAGAATTCTAAAATGTCAATGTCACGCCACTGACTCGTATTAATTTACCTATTTTTTTATTTTAGTCTGTTATCCCCATATAAGTCCGGATCCCCCTCTTTTTAAATATCTCGTTGGGAAGAGTATTCACTGCCATTCTCTATTTAATTCACCAGAATAAAGGTTAATATGAACATAAAATGAATAACAGTGTGTTACCCAATTAGTGTTTGTATGAATATTGTTGTTTTATTGTTATCGATGTCCCGCGAAAGGTTCTGAGCACGTCCTGACATGCGCAGTTTGAACTTTTAAACACATTAGGGCAGCCCTTCAGATCGGGTACCGACACCTAGCTGACGTGTTTGGCTCCGTGTTTTTAAGAAAGTGGGACATTGTGCGGGTAAGTTAATACGTTTAATGTAGCCCACGTGTCATAGGTTATATATTTCACACATTTTCACGTGTCTGTTGTTTCTACATAACTTTATAATGATGTTTGACGTTTTAATCGCTCAGACGTAGCGGCTAATCGGCTGTTAGCTTCACAGGAGGCTGCTGTAATGCGCTGAAATACGTGCGCGGTAACCATGGTAACATTTGCGGTGCGTCTGAATTAATGTCCGCCGCAGTAAAGTTTTATTTTATTATTATTATTGTTGTTGTTGCAGTATTATATACATCATCTAACATATTTTTATACAGAAGAAAAAAACATACAAAAAGAATAAAATAAAAGTAAAGTTAACGTGTTATTGTTATTTTCCTAGGGGGACCGCTTTGAGTGAGACACCGGGCTAAGCGCAGGCTGCAGTAGCGTATGTGTTCCAGCATGACTACAAATGAAGTAAAAACTGACAAACTATTACGTCCATTCTGTGTGGTTTAAGACTGAGTAAACGGAACAGAATGAAACATGGTGCAGCGCTCATGAAAGTCCCCGAGGCGAAGAGTTTTGCCGCGTAAGAAAAGTGCCGCTAGCTGTTAGCCTAGCTGTCAGGGTAAAGTACAAACAGTGACAGTGAGGAACCGAGAGAAGCGGACTTCGTAATGGAAGGTTTGAAGCCGCCACCCACACTGGCTTTGGACTCTGCCAACCTGGCGAAGACGTGGAGAAGTTGGAAAGAGGAGTTCACATTGTACACGGACCTCACTATGCCCAGCGCGGAGGAAACAACAAAAGTAAAGTTGTTTATTTACCTCCTCGGAGAAAGAGGACGGGCGCTTTTGACCACGCTGGAGAGTGGCAGGACGACGGCCAGGAGGACAGTGAGGTCTATGATGGCGCTGTTCGATGATCACTGTAATCCAAAACTGAATGAGACTGTGGAGAGATACACGTTTTTTGTCAGAGACCAAGGACAAGACGAGAATATAGACACGTATGTCACAGATCTGAGAGTTTTGGCCAGCACGTGCAACTTTGGTGACATAAAAGACTCATTAATAAGAGATCGCATTGTATGTGGCATAAATAACTCTGCTATGAGAGAAAGACTGTTAAGAGAGGAAAACTTAACGCTGGACAAGTGCATGCAAATATGCAGAGCAGCAGAACTGTCAAGAGAGAACAGCCACACAATACAAGGGAAGACACTGGAAGAAATACATGCAGTAAAATGGAGTCCAAGGAGAGACGAGGAGGAGATAAACTACAACTTTTGTGGTAACCTGCATGAGAAAAACAAGCACACATGCCCAGCTTTAGGCAAGAAGTGTAAGAAGTGTGGAAAAGAGAACCATTTCGCTTCAAAATGTAAGTCCACGCTGGAGAAAATAAAGAAAAGCAGACAGATACACACCATCTCAGAGTCGAGTGGATCATGTGAGGACATCATGAACATAACGGACGTGTATGAAAACCAAGAGACAACTAGCCACAGTAAAAACCAACAGCTTTTTGCAGGTAAGTTGCTATTTGTAATGTGATACCGATGCACTGAGAAGATGCACTTAAAATAAAGTTTATTTTGGTTGAGGAAAGCAAATTGTAAAAACAAAAAGGGAAAGAATGTGTCAATAGCAATGTTATTGTTATGCTCCTTGGGGGACCGCTTTGAGTGTGACACCGGGTCTACTTCCGGGTCCGCAGATGTGCGAGAAACTACAAAAAAATCTTTAATACCACAATCAATATTTCTGAAACTCAGAGTTACTGAACATACTTATTTATCAGGCCCATTAGCCGAAAGTGCTGCACCTACTGCTATAAAAGTCATATTTACCAAAATCGGTACTTCCGGGTTAGTGGGGGGGAAATGCTAACGCCGCAGCAGCTACGCTAACCCCGGAAGTACCGACTTTAGTAAATATTACGTTTTTAGCAGTAGCTGCGGCATTTTTGGCTAATGAGTCTGAGAAATAAGTAGCTTCAGTAACTCTCTGTTGAGTTTCAGAAATATTGATGGTTGTTTTTAAGAGAATTTTATGTTTTTTTTCTTGCACATTTGCCCGTCTGCCAGGACCCGGAAGCGGAAGTCGTGACGTCTTAAAAACGTACAAACTATTAGTAAACAGAACAGAATGAAACAGTGTGTAGTTCAACTGTAAGGCCCAATCTCAATTCTCTTTTCTACCCCTACCCCTTCCCCTAGCCCTAGCCCTTGCCCTTTCCCTACACCCTGAAACCAAGGGCTAAGGGCGAGGGTTGAAAATACCACCCTAAGAAATGGGACAGCCCTCCATTTGACTGCATTTACTATTAACACAGATGATTAAGGTTATGTAAAAAAAATATATATATATATATAATAAACAAAATAAAAGCAAGCCTACTTGTCTATAGAGCATGTTTATACTGAACCAGTTTATCACTTGACTGATGCTGTTTTGTAACACCTAAACAACAGGACTCGGTCTCAGCCCAAACCCTACAGATTTTCATTTATTTCTGCTACATTCTCCTTCCCCCTGTCCGTGTGTTGCTGCTTCTACCGTGGGTCGCTGTGGCTGCAGCCAGAGCTGCCAGAGATCAGCCCATCCGCTCCTGTAGCGCACTCAGCGGGGACAGTCAGAGGTAGACCCGCTCACAGTGCGCTCAGGGCGGGGACAGGCCGCCTCGGACCCGGGCTCAGAGCACAGCGGCGCGGGGAGAAATCGAGCGCAGCAGCGAGGCACTGAACCCCCTGTGTCATGACAATAGCGACGTATCGAAAGTTTGGGAGCGTTCACAGCAGCAAAGCGAAAACTTAGAACTGACACGTTTATAGCAATGAACTGTTCTAATTGTTGCACAAAGCGAATAAAGTCATGAACGAAGCGTTTTGCAACTTTATAAATGTTGTAAGAGTGCTTAATGATGATATTCGTGAATTCATTTCGCAGCTTATTTCCGTGTTTTGTCAAACTCCTCCTACCCCTTCGTCTGAAGTGTGCATCTGAAAAACCCTCGCTGGAAGGGCTATGTGGCCCTCTCCCTCACCCCTCACCGCAAAATAGAATTGGGACACCCCTTCGTCTCTCGTGAACGCGCACAACGAAGGGAAAGGGCTAAGCGGAGGGCTAAGGGGAGAATTGAGATTGGGCCTAAATTGCAGTTAAATGTAAACCTGCGCTACACGAGGCCTCAGCTTCTCACTTTCCATTGTCTCCATGAAACTCTACAGAACTAAAGCTGCGTTTCAGGCAAATTGGTAACTTGTACCGACCTTTGCCCTGGAAAAATACCTTGGAGCCGCTCAGCGTGTTAAAATGATCAGTGCTCTGAGTTCAGATTCGAGATGATGAACTTAAGCGCTGCATTAGTGATCGTTACTTTTTGTTACAGGGTTTAATATGACGTTATTTTTGGCTGAACTTTCCAAATGTCTCGTCTGTCCCGTGTGTGATAGATGATGATGAAGTTGTGGCAGGGCTTCTCTTATAGCTCAGGTGTGTTTCTAACACTTTTGGTTGTGGAGATATTGCCCACTCTGAAGTGAACTGATGAGTAATGTGAGCAGGCGTCTGAGTGGTGTAGTCAGAGAACACGCTCATTAACTTTAACCCTGTTGAATCCTCTATATGTAAAGCATGTTCTCCTGAGCTCTCTCTCGGCCCACAATAATCAGAGACTCGTCCTCCAAAGGTTCATCTGCTTCCTATTTTGTAACTACATCCTAATAACGCCCCAAACACCGGCCCGTTGCAGTAACAACCACATGAGTGATCGATGCTGTTTGGTCCGGGGGCAAAATGTGAGGAATTAGAGGAATACAAATATTACTTAAATAAGCAAAACAATGTTTCTCAACAGAGCTATGATTTATTTAAGCTGAATTATCTCTGATTTAAAGAAAGTACTGGATGCAGCAGCTGTTGATTCATCAAAACATCCTTTGAGAATTGTGGAAGTTAAACAAATGCAGTCGCTCTGATTAAATGACTTATTTGCAGACTTGGTTCATGTTGTTTCAAACTGAGTTTCCAGCTCGGCTCACAGGTGATGGTCTCATTGTTTTCTCTGTTGTCTCTGTTTAGGGCTGAAGCCGTCACCGTCTGTTTGTGACTTTGTAAAAATGTCTTATTTTGACCAAACGCTGCAGACTGAACTGGTCAGAGCGAATGTCCAGATCCCAGCGAGTCCTGGCCCTGAGCTGAACCAGGAAATCACAGAGACTCCATGGATTAAAGAGGAGCCAGAGGAACAGAGCGTCAAACAGGAGGAAGAGCAGCTGCCAGTGTAGGCTCCACCACTTTAAACACACATTTCACTCACACAAACTGCAGGTTTTTAACTGTAAGAAAACTTTTAATCACACACAGAATCCAGATCTCAACCCCATTGAGAATCGTTGGGATGTGCTGGAGAAGGATTTGCGCAGTGGTCACACTTTCTCATCATCAGTTCAAGAGCTTGTCTTTTTGGCAGCGCTTTTAGTTAGTCACATTTTAGACAGATGGAAACTCAAAAGCTTTTAGTCAGTTCATTATAAATATATCAAGTATTGGTATTTTAAAAAAAAAGTGTTTTTTTTATTATTGGAAATTGTGATGAAAGTTTAGAGGCTGTACAAGCTTTTAATAATAAATAATATTCTCTTGGATTTATTTAGCTTTTGACAAACCGATTAATCCTCTAAAAGCAGAAGTGTCATTGTGAACATGACTTTTCTCACAAGCACCCGCTCTTCTCATCCTTTGCTTCCATTATTTTTTACCAACAGCGGCGTCTGCGCATTCGTTCATCACTACTGTGTTTAAAACTGTCCTGAGAAAAGATAAAGTCCCTGTGACGTCACTGTCAGACGCTGCATGGAGGACGTACGCTGAATGTAGCAGTGTGCAGAGGGAGAGAGGAGTTCACATGAGCTGACGGCGCCGCTCTGCGTCTCCTGCTCCACATTCATACTCCCCTCGCTGTCCGCACGGGCGTGAGCGACGTCCTCATTGTTTTGCTTCTTCCGTGTGCGGTAGTTTGCGCGTATATAATAAAATAGAAGGCAGATCCACCCGCACTCGCCACGGCGCGCAGCGCTGAATCGTAGCATCATCAACAGCCGGGCCTTAGGCTCGTAATGACAGTAAAGAGGTGCAGGTCTGCAGGCTGAAGTGGCCAAGCACTGAGATACTTTACACCGTCACGAGAAGTCTCATGGCAATTTTATCATTTTGTCATCAGTTTTGAAAAATCCTTTTTTAAATATATTTTTAGACGCTGTATATGTAATATATAGTTTATATAATTTAGTGTGACTGAAACAAAATAAACTGAACTGAAACTAATCCTTTTTCAGGTCTGTCTGTGTGAAGACTGAAGAGTCCTCACTGCTTCAACAAAGACAAACTGAGCACCGAGAGGAAACGCAGGGAGAGGACATCAGCTCACAGACTGAGGGACACACTGAGCACTCGTCTGACACTGACAATGATGACGACTGGGAACAGCCCAGCTTTCCAACTGCAAAAAGCACAGGTCTATTCCCCAAATACAAGTCTGCACCACAGACCAGTGCTGCAGTAAAGAATGAAGAGACTCCAGGAGCTGAGAGGAAGAAGCACCGGTGCCCGTTTGTGAAAAGGAAATCATACAGCAGGAAAGATAGTTTATGTTCAGGAAGCAGGAAGTGCAGACAGGTGGACGAGATGAAGCGCAGAGGAAGACGCTTGTTTCACGCACACACTATGGAAAACACACGAAGAAGTGCTTATGATGCTGAGTTTAAGCTAAAGGCGATCGACCTCGCAGATAAAGAAGGGAATAGAGCTGCTGCACGCCAGCTTAGCGTTCATGAATCAATGATAAGACGCTGGAGAGGCCAAAGTGAAAAACTGACACAATGCAAAAGACGACAAAAGCTTTTCGAGGTAATAAAAGCAGATGGCCCGAACTTGAAACATGCTTGCAGACTGGGTGAACTTACAGAGAGCAGACGGCCGGGGTATTTCCACTGTGCAGATCCGGATGAAAGCCAAAACTATATCCACCGAAAAGAACATTGAAGATTTCAAAGGTGGGGCATCATGGTGTCTCAGATTTTTGAAACGAAAAGGCCTTTCAGTCAAGTCTGTGACGAAGCCTGACAAAGGTCCTTTTGACCGAAACGCTGCAGCAGCAATAAATGTCTGAAAGAGGGAGACGGTGTGCGGGAGCTTTTGTTCATTTTTACATTTTACAATATGCCCAAAAATATAATGTAATGTGAAATCAGCTTTATAGTTTTTGGGATACATCAATGTTTATGCTTTTTATTTAACAACGACACCTGGCAACACATGTTAGTGTTTCTGCTTTTAAAGAGTACCTAAACGGGCGTGCCAAAGCCTTAGTTTGGGGGTGACCTGCGGGGGGTGAGTGTGTGGGCCTTTGCATTGGCACAATCACAGCAGACAGATTACGTGGGAGGGACTTGGTTATAAACCACAGGTACAGGGGCAGGACAATGGGCAGCACCTGATGATGATGTGTGGAGCTGGTGCGGCTGAAGGCGTTCTGTGGAGGCCGTGGACACGTCTCCAGCCAATCAGAAATTCTAATTTAGTAGCAGAGTTGACCCTGAAGGGGGCGCAACCCATTCGTTTTCAGGCCAAAGTTAGGATTTAACACATGTTTGCGCTATAATGTCAGAATAATGTCAGGGACCAGTGGACAACACTGAGACACCCATTGAGACAGTTTATCAGTAAAAAAAAACTTGATTTGGTGTTTAGTTGCCCTTTAACATCTGGAATGTTATTCGGTCTAACAGATTTCAGTTCATTTCAAATGAATTGAATGTGAAGTGTATCATTTCAATGTACAGTAGTAATTAAAAACACAAGATCTATGAATAATCACATTCCACTTTTCGTGAGAAAGGTGAAACTGGCTGAAATTAAGGAGCCAAATATTAAATCTGTGCCCGACTTTAGTAACTGGTAAATACTGTAGTCACATTTTAATATAACGTAATAATGGCCAATAATGTAATAACATTTCTAAATGTAATAGTGACCGGCCGATAATGTAGTAATATTTTTGGCTGGTTATTACATTATTGGCCTGACGAGATGGAAATCGTTCACAAATGTAATAAATTCAGCCAATAATGTAATACATCAATTTGGTGTCACTTCACCGACCTCGCCTGTGTGTGAAGGTGGTGCATGTCAGAGTGAGTGCTTGGTAGTGGCTCAAGTGGCTGATGGGATTAATAAGTTAAATGATCCTTTATTAATCTCTGTAGCAAAATGTGTTCTCTGCATTTGACCCATCCTCAATGTCGCTGGGGCGATGTGTGGGACAGTGAGCTGCTGGCGTGGGCCGGTGCACTGGGGGCCAGTGGGGTGAAGTGTCTTCCCCAACGACAGTGTGCATTTTGCGGGAGTTGGGATTCGATCCCCCAACCTTCCGATCACGAGACGACCCGCTCTAGTGTCGTCCGTAATAGTAAGTCCCCTGCTCCTGGTCGGTTTGTCAGGGGTCGGGGGAGTGGGGTGCCCCTGCCCCCCTCTAGCTCTCTGCACGGCCCTGGTCCAGTCACAGATCAGGCTTTAGAAACGAGCACTGTCATTTAAGTGCTGATTATGATTTTTTTTTCACACACTATTTACAACGTATGTATCTATTATACATATTTTCATAAAAAACATTTCATGAGGCATCGAGGTAATTTACACTTTTTAATTTACCAACAATATAGACCCTTTAATAGACCAGTTCACAATGTTGACAAGGGGCAATGCATTGTGGGTAAGGTCAAAGTTGAAGGCCCCATCAATCCTGCCAAAATAAACGATGGCAGATGGCGAAGGAACGTTGTGGGGCCATTGTTGAGTGGTTAATTGTTTTAATGGACGCCGACTCCTGGAAAAGTGAATGGAAGAGGATTTCATTTAGGTACGTTCACCAGCACATTTAATATGTTATAGGGCCGTAACTCTTGAACGCTCACTTTTAAAACTCGTTTGCGAAGGTGATCCTGTAATTCACGCTTTTTAAATGTTTCATATTTACTGAGCTTTGGCGATTTACAATTGCTAGTACGAGCCTTCCCCCCTCTTTCATCTTCCCATAGAAATAATGAAATCTGTGTATTATTTATGAATGTACTTACATTTATTTACTTAAAGAAATAGTTCCTCACCACCTTGTTATATTGGACTATTGGTAATTAGATTGAAATAGACATGACAGTTCATTGATCGTACGCAAAATCTCACATTGCTCAGTTTTTTCACACAGTGCTTAAAGTTGTAATCATATATACACATATACACCCACTACGTACCTTAATCGCTTAAGCTGAAGTCATGTGGACAATTCCAAAAAGATTTCCCATCAAAGTGAATATATAAGAATATAGATATAATAGTTATTTAACGACGTTACATCTGCATTTTGTTCCCTTATATTCCAATTTCATGTTGTAATTCCCTTTATGTGCACAGGTTATGCACTCAAAAGACTGAATGAACGAGGGTCGAACGTGTCCATTGTGTGTGACCAGAGACACCTGCACCAATGGTTCAGCTCGTTTCTTCAAAGTAGAAGCCAAAGTTGTGTGTCTAAAACATGAAGACAATCATAGCAGACTTGTTTTATCTGGCTTTAATTTGAACCCAAACATTGACTATAAATGAGTGAGTACAAATCTTCAACTGCTCACAAGAAGCCTCTGTACAAAAAAAGAAAAAACAGCATTTCCATTGAAGCAAACAATGAGAAGACTTATATCAAAAACTCTGCCAGCTAAATGAAAGGACCCTGACACTGCTACAACACTGGGTTTGTCAGGAATTAAAAATACATCACATCGTTTTAGAGGTGTTAAGTTCAATTTCTCGGTGAATCTTTCAACTTAAATATTTAATACCACAAGTATACGTTTAACATTGAATTACATCCGGAGCTTCATTTGAAATAATTAGATGAATAAAACTCTTTACAAATATTTTTAAGCTTCTTTTATTTGACAAATGTCATCCTGTATTTAAAAGTACGACTTCAATTTTCTCCAACACCGTGTTGTCCACAGTCTTCACCACTTGCTGGTGTAGGTCTTCTCGATGGTGTTTGCATCTCTGCCAGCTCTTCATCGCTCATCCTTCAGCTGTGACCTCGCCTTCATGCTCTGCAACTCCATCTTAAAAGTCTGTCAAAAAAACATTTAAAATGCAATTAAATCCTACACAAGGACAATGAATGCATGTTTTTCTAAATGTGCTAAATAAACCTGAAGCAATAAGACATTGTATTGGTTCTTCTGATACATCACCATGTTGTCTACTCCTGCTCAGTTATTAGATGATAATACTTTGACACATCACTGAGAGATTTTGAAAACTGTTGGGATTTTTTTTTTCTGATCAAAACTACTTTCTTTAAGCCGTTTATTTTTGTTCCACCTTTGTCTACAAATAGTAGTGCAAGCAGCTACAAGTAGTTGTAGCTGCTTGCACTACTATTGCAAGTAGTGCAAGATTAAACAGTTTGACAAAGTAAAGATACAGAAGTACAGATATTTGCTTAAGATGTTGCAGAGTAAAAATACATTACTTTCACCACTGCACTTAGATCATTGGTTAAAAAATGTCACTGTGGGTAATTAAAGTACAAATGGTAAATGTTGAGCCTTCCAATATTTTTAATTTATCTACGCCAATATGCCAATACGCTACGCCAGTGGTGACAGACTTACGATTTTGTTTTTTGTGTGTTCTCCACTTCTCTTCAAAGTGACCCCAAAGTTGGAATATAATCAGAATATGATGCATCCATTGCCTTTGCTGATTAACCTGCAAGAATAACAAATAATTATTACCTTTGTAAGAATAACCAGCATGTTATACTGATTAAGACACATATGGTTATTTCAATACAATACTTTGTAACAGAAAGTGACTTACAGTAGCACGACTTTGTTATTATTATGCATAATTAGCCATGTGGTCTTGTGGCTTAATTTCTATTTTTCTCTCAACACTGTCTCAAAAATTATAGTTACATGAGCCACAGGGAGACAAAGATTTGGAGGTGATAGATTGAGGAAAAGTAAGTATTAGATGTCACATAGCCTGAAGCTAACGAGCCTTGGCCTTAGCAGCTGTTAAAAACAAGACCTAAACATCAAATACACATCTGAACTACAACTGCAAAACAGCTTTCAGACACTTACCGGTACAACAATGAGTGAGCCATTACTTGAAGACATCTGTGGGTGTGTTGAGCAATTATGTCAACCCATCTCACTGCCGTAGTGCTAGTATCCCTTGGCTTTAGTCAGTCCAACATCTGCGCCCCTTACGTTGTTTCCAGGTAGAAAACATTAATATAATTAAAGCCCATTCTCACAGCCTGCCCACCTGACTGTGACTGCAATTGCCTCCGCATCAGCGAAAGAAAAGTGGGCAAATTAAGCAATATTCTTGAAAAAACGAGAGCTAATTTCCCGTAGGGCCGCGAAACCAGAAAGTGACTGGCCTCAGTTGATGGGGCCTTCACCTTTGACCCCGCGCATGCGCAGAAAACATTGTGAACTGGTCTATTGTTTAAACACTCCGGGCTTAGCTGAAGGCAGGAAGCTCGATTCCTATCTATTTCCATTGTAGCTGTTGTCATAGTAACGATAAACAAATGTCTAACAGTTGTTGGAAATATCAGATAAACCTTATTTTATCGTCTCAAATGTCATTCCTCCTGTTCTTGCACCTTAAGCCACAACAGGAGCACAATTTTCAGTTGTAGTTTTACACTTAAAGTGCTGATTATAATAATAAATGACATGTTCTGACCACTTCCTGACATGCGCAGTGTGAACACAGCCCACACCTGGCTAACGTGTTTGGCTCCGTGTTTTATCAAAGTGGGACCTTGTGCGGGTGAGTTTCGTCATGTGAGGTTGTTTCAAACCTTTACAAGAGTCTGTTGTTGTTGCTGCTTAACGTCATGATGTTTGATGAAGTTTGAATCGTTCAGAAGCAGCGGCTAATCGGCTGTTAGCTTCAGACTGATCTGTTTCTGTTGAATCGTCTTAAATAATGCTCTGAAACGGTCACGGTAACATATGCAGAGACAGAGTAAAAGCTCGTCATAACAAAGTGTAATTCAGCTGATCCTAGGTCAGTGTAAACCTGCGCCACACGAGGCTTTTCTCTTTCTCTTGTTCTATTCTCGAAGACGGCGTGTACGTCACAGTCACTGATCACTATGACAACGGACAGTGCCATTTTAGCGTGTTTCCCGTTGCCTGACATAGCAATGTCAATAATGACCCTACATTTGGCATGGAAAACAACATGACAAATGGCCGAAATCAGGTATGACATTGTGCAGTCAGACATAGCAACACAGAGCAACCAGTTAAGCACAGCAGAAAGCAACAGGCCGCAGCAGCGTCACTTTTAACTTCATGTTTTGAAAGGAATTACCATTTAAGCGGCGATAAAAACGAGAGAAATGACAGTATTACCTCCTGAGGGACAGATCAGATCCACATCATGACACAGTTTTCCTTCAGCCACAAGCTAAACTTTTCTAAACACTCTGACAAAGCAAAAGCACTTCACATGTCAAAGATCTTTACACAGCGCGAGCGCTCACTATGTCACAAATAATTTACCAAAACTTTACCAAACATGTCTAATACAGAGTGAGCCCTCACTTTTCCACAAACGTTTGATTTCCTCCTCTGCAGCTGGAGTAAACTTAATAACCACAGCACGTGAGCTCAGGCTCTGGGTCTGCCGCTAAAGGTAAATAGCCTATGTCTTACTTGTTGTGCTTTTCTCTTGGTCTAAAAGCTCTCGTTTCTTATTCAGTCATGGTTCAGTCCTGATTTTTAACCGGTGTAGTCTACGTCCCGGTTTAGTCCTCAGACTTCCACTGAAAGAGCTGCTCAGTTCCTCTACAGTCCCGTGCAGTGGGTGGGAGGTGTTGTCCATGATGGAGGTGAGCTTGGCTAATACCCTCCTGTCCCCCAGGGGGCAGCCCAGAGGGCAGAGGGCAGACTCATGCATCGGCTATTTCAGTGATAACCATGATATTTGTGGTTTAAAGGAAAACTTGCCCTCCGATCCTTTTTTTTGCTGATAAACTGAATAGATGAGTGTCCTGTAGTGTCGAGTGCATATCCTGGTCTATTTAGTGCAAATAAGTCAATAGATCAACTTTCTGCCTAAAACCGTCAGTGGGCGCCTCTACAGGTGATATGTCTGTACTGCATTTGATTCTTTTAATTTGGCGCAGTTTGAACAGGCGTAAAATCTGACGTCAGTTGCCGCTGTGGAATAAAAAACACGCCCTGTAGCGAGTACGAGTTGGAATAGCGAGCGAGTGTTTACATCGATTTTCAGGTTTGCGTATTGTTAGCATAGCATTTAGGTGGATTGTTTAGCTTTTTGTATTATAGATCATTGTATAGTGTTAGTTGCTTGTATTGTTAGACCAGTTAGCTGAAGTTAGCTTAGGGCATTTGTTAGTGTATATTGTTGTGTGTATCGTATCGAGTTGTCCTCCGGATGGGGAGGAAGTGTAGCGTACTCCCGGGCTGCCATAGTTCTGTAAGTTTGCACAAGTTTCCACAGAACTTAGAACTGAGGCGCCGGTGGTTGCGCGCGGTTTGCAAAGAACATTTTACACGCGGTTTCTTCGCCAACATAATGGGGCTATAACTGGGCTATGCTAATCGTCTCTGTTTGAAGCGCGAGGCAGCCCCGACGTTTGCTCTTCCACGACTGAGCCAAAACCACCGACGCTGCTGCCCCGACATCACGGAGGCTTCGGACGCCAACCTGAGGCGAGTGAGCAAATAATGACCTGAAACGGCTCATACGGATGATTTACCGACAATAACAGTTCACTGCAGACCCGGAGCCGAGACAGATCCATGACGGTGAGGCGGATCTGCCGTGATGGTGCGCCCTCTGCTGGTTGGAGCAGATCCACGACGGTAAATGTTAATATATTAGGTTTTACAATTATTGTTAGAGTTAGTTTACAATCGTTAGGATTAGGTTAAGATTAGGATCGTTTTAGGAACAAAAATAACAAGCAATTTGTATTCTGTTCAAAGTGATGTTATCTTTATTAACCAACAGATAAGAAAATCATAAGAATTTCGTTTTGTTTTCATGAAAACATTCAAGTAACTCAGCCCACTAACTCCTCATGTGTGTGAAGTAGATCAACATATCAATCAACATCAACCTTCCTAAAAGCTGATGGGTCTAGATCCGCCTCATCCAGCAGAGGGCGCACTATCACTACAGATCTGTCTCGGCTCCGGGTCTTTCCCCGACTCTTTACCAAGCTTTGTTAGGCTGGTATACTCGCTATGTTAGTGAGACACTTCATTACGAACTGTCTTTATACTTTCTCTGTAACGCTAAAGTACACAGAATGTTGTTTTGCTTTTACGATTAGAATATAGTCCGGGTCCTGGCACAGAGTGAGTACACATGATTTACGTTGAAACAGCAAATGTGAGCTCGTTGTGTTTTCAGCCAAACTGTACCTGAGACATTGTCTGCCAGACTGAGCGTGTCACCTCTGAGGATGCACACGTTCAAGCCGACGTGAAGCCCAGCAGAGAAAGCAAAGGTTTTTAATCATCGTGAAGTGTATATGGTAATATGGCGGCTTATTCTGGATAAAACTGATTCCTATAATTGGTATAACACAAGTTTTACTAATAATATAAACAAAAGCCATTTCTAATAATCCACATGGAAATATTCAGTACATCTTCTGTTTTATATTGGTCAGAATCACATGAAACTGAAGCTCTTTTTTTAAAGCCAAAGTCCAGATTAGAAATGTCACATTATGCAGAAATCCTTCACTGTCGTCAGAATGCACGACAAGTTACAGAAAACTACATTTATTTATTCAAATATAACTGAACCTGTGAACTGTCACTTTCACTTTGCTTGCCTGTGTAAATGGTGAATTAAACTACTGTAAATGTGTTCTTTTATTTCTCTTACACAGCCACTTACTGCCAACCTCCCTGCCGCAGTGTGTCTTGTGATACCGGGACCTTTATGGAAAGTACTCTTCCTGAAAGTCCCAGGGCAGCCTCTACACCTTTTTCAAATTGTAGTTTCTGGAAGCTTTCAGTGTGCAGGGACTGTCTGAGCTTTTACAGGCACCAGGCCAAGCTCCTCATTCCCACAGCTGGCAGTGGAAACTGGAACAAGATCAAGTCATGAGGGAGGCTCTGGACGGCCAGGCTGTGACACTTGAGCTGATTCACCTGGAAAACGCATTTCAGATGTAACACTTGGTTTCTTATGCATCAAAAGTCAATTACGATTCGCAAACCTGCAGGACACTCTGCAAAGTACGGCAGCTTTACCATGATGGATCTCAAAAGAAACAAGGTTATTGATATCCAACTCGTACAGGTACAACATAACAGAATGAATACTATGAGACTTAACTTTAGACATGCATTCAGTGTTTTACTTTTAGAGCAATGAAGTTGGAAACCGTGTCCGTATGGAGATTCACACGGAGTCTGCGCACGCTTGAGGAGAGGGCTGTGAAGGTCCAGAGCATTGTGACTGACCGCCACACAGGGAGGAGAAAGCGGATATTGGCCACAACTTTGACCCTTGGCACATGGGAAAGGTTGGTTTCAGGTAAATGCTGTGTAATGGATATTGTACAATTTTTATATTTTCATATTTTTATCCCCAGGAATTGGAAAGAAAAAGGAAAGTGTGGGGCTGTGGAAGCAAAGTGTCGTAAATCATCTATACTGGTCGGCCTCAACCTCCTGCTCAGGACAGGAGGCAGTTGCAAAGTGGACGTCTGTGGCCAATCACATTCAAAACACGCACACGCATGACGGTGACCTGGTCCCATGCTGTTTGCATGCGCCTCTGGTCATACATGTAAACATACTTTAAATGATCACCATTCTACACTAGATCTGTTTTATATTTAAGAGAATAACATTTTCAGTGTAGGCACAGCATCGTGTGAGGAGCTCACTGCCATCCTGTTGGCTCCTGGGTGTTTGGAGGACGTTGAGAAGTTAAGCCCTCAGTCCCACACGTCCACAGCCTCATCAGATCCTGTCCCAAAGTGTGGCCTTTTCCTTCAAAGGGCTGTTATCAAGGTAATGAATAAATACAGTTATCTCATAAATGCTTGTATTTGTGCAAATCTTAACATGAATTATTATAAACTTTATGATTTATTTTCTCCTTCTTTTCAGATTGCAAATTTCTGCGTTCCATTTCAATGAGAATGCAAACCGTACACAGGCTGTAACTGGGGAGCTACGGTGCACCATAGTGAACCCAAAGTACAAGCGTGACGCCTGCACTGTGAGAAACCAACATGTATGTATCTACTGTATAATCAAACCAGAGCCATGAGTATTATTAGTGCTGGGCGATATGGAAAAAACTTATATCACGATATGGATTATTTTATATCACGATAACGATACATATCACGATATACACAATAAAGTCAGTTTTCAGTTATTCTTTGAAAAGTTTGACAAAAATATCATTGCTTACTTTTTTTCAACTTTATTTGAAGCAGTGGTTTTGCTATGGATAATTTATATAGCCTATATTGTCAATGTCAGGAAAATGTGAGACTGCAGGATAAATGGGCTAAACATGATCTGACCAGAGTCAACACGAATTTAACAACAGAAATGTGTAAACTCGTGCGTAGAGAACGACTTACTCGGAGCATCATCTGCTCCTCAATATCAAGGCTCATATTACACTAAAACAAATGTAAATTGGAGCTTATTATCGCCATTTTCTCAACTTTAATGTAATGTTTAAGAAACAGTGGGCGAGCAGTTTGTATTGTACGTCTTTAGCTGCTCTAGCGCTGCCCGATCCGTCTCTTACCTCCTGCACCACGCCTCTCCTCTCTTCTCTCTCGTGTGTTTAATCCAGATCCACGCGCTAAAAAGATCCATCACTAAAAAGCTGTTAGTTGCCGTGCGTAAAGCAGAGTGAAACCACGCGGTGTTTAACAGGGAGAGAGAGCCCCGCGTGTACGTCCATTAGATGTCGCCGTTGCTACAGCAGGTGTGGCGGCGGACAGAGATATCGTAAAGCAGGGTGGTGTCGCAAAACCACAAGGCAGAGTTTCTTTGCGAAAAAGTTCTTTTCTATTCTTGTTTATAATCACTTAATATAAACTTAGAGGATGCATAGTGACAAGACAACACTAATACATTCTTGTGGCCTATTTAATGACATATTTGCTTTAATAATTGATTAAATTAGGTTAGAAACGATAGAACGATAGAAGAGAAATGGCACGATAGGCACTTTTCTATCGTCCCCACGATATGTATCGTCATATCGCCCAGCACTAAGTATTATAATGAACATCTTTTCCAGTGTACAAGCTAATGGCTCTGCTGTTCGAGTCTGTGGTGGAAGACCCCTCTACGGTATCAGGAGTACCTGTGCCTGCCCCTCTCTGTGCCCACGTCCACAAATCCCCACAGTCACTTTGTACATCTGCTATAAATAAAAAGAAAATGCTGTAAATACAAAAACCTGTCATCGGTGTCACTTTATCAACAAGTTACCTCCATCGTGACTAAGATAACGGTAACATGTTAATCTTAATACTTTTACTACTTCCTTTACTGTAAAGCGCTTTGGGCCTGATGAAGGTAGAAAAGCGCTTTATAAGTTGAGTCCAAAGTGTTATAATCATCTGTGAGTTAAGGTCCGCTCACACTACACAACCTGATTTTTAAGCCCGATTTTGGAGGCACAGGAGAAACGTGGGTGATTTGACCGTCTCCAAAGCGAACAAACACAAGTATCGGCCAAAGACAGAGTGACATAAATACAGAAAAACACTGAAGCACCTTTTCATTTCTCCGCCAACACAGCGGCACAAACGACTCATTTCATGGCCCCACATGAAACCGCACAACTTTATATCACCAAACATTCCAGAGAACCACCTTTTTCAGCTGCATTTCAACCACAGAGTTTAACCGCGGCACTTCCTGAGTTTGGAGATGAACTTTCCAGCTTCTTTTCTCCGTTAGTTTCTCTCCTCCGTCTCCTTTTCTTATTAAATCCAAAGAAATATGTCCAACGTTTATCTCCATTTTGACAGAACTATAGCCAAGTTAAGGCTCGTAGCAGCAGCAGCAGCAGCGATCACATGACACTGTTGACCAATCCGGAGACGCACATGTTTCCCGCGCTCACAAACAGAGGCCTATATTTTCTGATCTGGGGTCAGTTTTTTTGAACTCGTATAGAGGACAGTGTTATAAAACCTCAGCTGTTTTGTGTGTTCGCTCTTACGATTCTCAGTCTTGATGTGTGAACCCCAGACGTTCTATAATCGCTAAATCCAGCTGTGTAGTGTGGGCCCCATTCTTTATAAAATCATTTAAGACTGGAAAAACTTGTGTGTGTGCTGAGCTTTAGTCTCATACTGAAGGTCCTCCTGTAGGAGAGCAGGGTTTTGTGCAGGGGTTGGGGTGGGTTGTCCCGGATGCTGAGCAGCTTCCTGAGCATCCTCCTCTCTTTCTTTAACAGACCAAGAGCTGATCCACGTTTCACCAATGTTGATCACATTAGACATTCAGGGCTGAACCTCATTGTTTTCTCTGTTTAGGGCTGAAGTCGTCTCCACCTGTTTTTGACTTTGTGAAATGTCCCACGGACAAACACTGAAGATTGAACTGGTCAGAGGGAATGTCCAGATCCCGAGGAGTCCTGGTCCTGAGCTGAAGCAGGAAATCACAAAGACTGCACGGATTAAAGAGGAGCCACAGGAACAGAGCGTCAAACAGGAGGAAGAGCAGCTGCCAGTGTAGGCTCCACCACTTTAAACATGTCACACATTTCACTCACACAAACTGACTGCAGATTTTAAATATATTTATATTTAAATCCCTCTTTCAGGTCTGCCCCAGAGTCCAGGTCTGTCTGTGTGAAGACTGAAGAGTCCTCACTGCTTCAACAAAGACAAACTGAGCACCGAGAGGAAACGCAGGGAGAGGACATCAGCTCAGAGCCACATTTCCACTCAGAGACTGAGGGACACACTGAGCACTCGTCTGACACTGACAATGATGACGACTGGGAACAGCCCAGCTTTCCAACTGCAAAAAGCACAGGTCTATTCCCCAAATACAAGTCTGCACCACAGACCAGTGTCCACAGTGGAGACAGGCAGGAGCCACAGAGGAGCTGAGAGGAAGAAGCACCAGTGCCATTTTTGTTGGAAGTCATTCACCAGGAAACATAGCCTTCATGCACATATAAGAACCCACACGGGAGAGGAACCCTACAGCTGTTCAATCTGTAAAAAGACTTTTACCCTAAAAGTTTATTTAAATTCGCACATGAGAACACACACGGGAGAGAAACTTTACGACTGTACAGTCTGTGAGAAAACGTTTAACAGGAAAATGGATCTAGACAATCATGTGAGGAAACACACAGAAGAAAGACCTTACAGGTGTTCAGTTTGTAACAAGACTTTTACACAAAAAACGAACCTTAATTCACACATGAGAACACACACAGGAGAGAAACCTTTCAGCTGCCCAATGTGTGAGAAAACCTTTACTCTAAAAAATACTCTAAATTTGCACTTGAGAACACACACAGGAAAGCTGTACAATTGTACAGTCTGTGAGAAAACATTCAACAGAAAAAGTGATCTAGATAATCATATGAGGAAACACACAGGAGAAAGACCTTACAGGTGTTCATTTGTAACAAGACTTTTACACAAAAATCTAACCTTAATTCACACATGAGAACACACACAGGAGAGAAACCTTTCAGCTGTCCAATCTGTAACCATTGTTTTCACAAAAAGGATAATCTCAACCAACACATGAGAACACACACGGGAGAGAAACCTTTCAGTTGCTCAATCTGTGACCATTCTTTTCACAAAAAGGATCATCTAAATTCACACATGAGAACACACACAGGAGAGAAACCTTACAGCTGCACAGTCTGTGAGAAAACATTTAACAGAAAAAGTGATGTAGTTAATCATATGAGAACACACACACAGGAGAAGCCCGACAATTTGTCCATAAACACTCATTAGTTTTACTCATTATAAAAACATTCACAGGCGACGACCCAGAATATGAGACCAACCTTGCAGCTGATGACGGACAAATGAAGCTTCAGTATTTCCCGACACATTCTTTGCAGCCTCAGGAGGTGGGTCATTTTTCTGGATTTAAAGCGTTAAATGTCTTCGATCTCATCACATTGGATTCAAACTGGCGTTAACTTTGAAACTTTCTTTGAAAACATTGACTTTGCTTGACTATTTTTACTGCGATTTTGTTACTGCATTGTCGTGGTTGTTTTTTGTGTTGATGTGCAAAGTCTCCTGCCTTTTTTTCTACAAAGTTTGTGAATATAAAAAAAAATGCATTTGGGGAATTAAAACCTTTGATAATGGTTCTATTGTGTTTATAATGTTCATTCTTTTATATGCTCATGTCATGACTATGTTTGAGTTCATCATTCATAGAGGAAATCATTCTTGCAAAAAGTTTTGACACTTTAAACCTGTAATATCATATACATTTTGCTCTTCCTGTAATCTATTGGGATCAATCAAGTAACTTTTAAATGTCTCAATCTGAACAATTATACACATTTTAAATTGAATCTCAATATCACGTCACTGACCCATGTTACCTGACCTCATTTTTGAGTACAAGTCCGGATCCTCCCTATCTTTCCCCATTTTTAAACATCACGTGTTGGGAGGAGGTAGAGCATCCACTGCCTTGTTTATTTCACTAGAATAAAGGTTAATATGAACATAAAATGTAATCATTGTCATTACCCAGTCAGTGTTTATATCAATATCGTCATTGCTGTTCTTTCATTGATCTCTAACAGATACATGTGTTGGACTACAGATCGGAACTCATTGTCTTTTTTATTTCTTGCCTTAGATCTGACATTAAACTGAGTGTGAGTGCTGCTGCCTCCTCCAACTGTGTCCCGCAAATCCATTCCCGCAGATAATAAGCCACAACACAGAGCTCCACCTGTCACACATTTTCCAGTCTTGTACTTATTTCAGTTTTTACTTGAGAATGTTTGGTTAATTCCCACATTGATTTATTGAGGATTTAACCCACCAAATCACTAGCCTTTGAATCCCCATGCTTTTTTCTTTTTACAGATTTATATGTCTACAGTCAAAACTAACTCAAAATATAAATAAATATCTCAAATCCCCTTTGAATAAGTTTATGTCCACACTATACAGACCGATGTTAGATTTGAATTGCCATAGTCCGTACACGTCTGATTTGTATTCGACACTATGTCTGGTGTAATGTACATAAAACCAATCCCAAAACGTATTTTTAAGTACGATCGCGACATCAAAAACAGTGCATGCGCGAAATACACTGACCCTGTTCTGGGCATGCGCACTTTGAAAATGTGTCCAAATCGGGCTACCCCTCAGATCGGGTACTGACAGGTTAGCTAACGTGTTTGGCTCCGTGTGTGTAGTCATTTGGGATATTATTCGGGTAAGTGAAAACGTTTAAGTTATTCCACTGGTCAACTGAGTTTGTTTAACGCATTTCCAAGATTGTATTAGTTCGGTTTTACTTCTTAAATATGTTGAGTGAAGTTTTAATCTCTCAGAAGTAGCGGCGGCTAATCGGCTGTTAGCTTCACGGGAAACTGCTGCGGGAGGATCTGTTTCTGTTCAGTTTCATCGTCTTTAATAAAGCCCTGAGACACGCGACAGTGACATACGGTGAGATTGAGCAAATGTAACTTTGAAATAAAGTCAAAGCAGCAAGTAGAGCTTATTTTGGCTTCTGGTCGGATGAGACTCATTCATTCTGTAAATAGTGTTCGGGAAATCCCACAGTTACCATGGAGATGCGCCATCTTTGCAGCTGTTAGCATACATTTCCTTGACTAACATTGGCTAAAAACAGTATAAAAAGTGGAGAAAAAAGCCGTGGAAGAACTCCGTTAGCTGCTGAGTTACTGCTGGTAAACACACCAACACACTGTGGCGTCCAAGTGTTTAAATGTGAACAATAACTCCAGTATTTTAACTTTTAAAATCTCCATTAGTTTACAAGAGCCTGGAATCCGGAAGTAAAGGAACGGTAAAAGGCAGCTGGCAAATTCAGACGTATGACATTTAAGGACATTTTCTCCAGTTCGTCTTTACCCAAATCTAAAAATGTACAGACCAGACCAGTGCCACGCCTCAGTTGAAAGCTAAGACCTACAAAACTGATTTTAAAGAGTAACTCGCCATCAAATCCACTTGTTTTGTCCTGATAAACTGTATAAATGAGTGTCCAATAGTGTTGTCTACATATCCTGGTCATAATTTTGGAACTTTAGTACAAATTATTTTCTGCCTAAAACCGTCAGTGAGGCGCTGACGTCAGGCGTTAGAGATGACGTCAGTTGCCCTGGGCTATAAAAGCGACCCAGTCTCGCTCACGCCCCCGTAGTTTGAGTTGGAATAGCAAGAGAATATTTTCATCGATTGTCAGGTTTGCGAATTGTTAACAGCATTTAGGTAGATTTTATTAGCATAGCTTTTTGTATTATAGATAATTGTATAGTGTTAGCAGTGTTAGTTGTTGAATATTGTAGTTTTAGTCATTAGTTGCTTTTACTGCTTAGTTAGCATTGGTTTTAGTGTTCAATATCGTGTGTAATTTTAGTGTATGTTGTTTATTGTACTGTGTTGTACTCCTGTGTTAGGATGGGTAGAAAGTGTAGCGTAGTGGGCTGCCATAGTTCTGGAGGTTTGCACAGGTTTCCGCAGGACTTAGAAATTAGGCGCCAGTGGTTGCGCGCAATTGGCTTGAGGGAAAACTGCGAACTCCCTCCTCATGCTGGAGTTTGCAAAGAACATTTTACGCGGGATTCCTTCGCCAACTTCATGGAGGTTGAACTGGGCTATGCTACTCTTCTCCGTTTGGAGCGCGAGGCAGTACCCACCCTTGCTCTTCCACGACTGAGCCATAGCCCACCGACACTGCTGCCCCGACAACACGAAGATTTGGGGCGCCAACCTGAGGTGAGCCTATAACTGCAAATCCATTTTTTTCTAAAATGCTTGGCTATTATGCCTATAAATCATCAATACAAGTTTACAATGTATGTGTTTGCATGTCTGTAATCAGAATTAGACAATTACCATAGTGAACATTTTATAAATATTATTTATTTTTACTTTTTCAGCCAAACGTGACCAGAGAAATTGGCTGCCAGACTGATCCAGTCATTGAGAGGCATGAATGTGTCCAGGCCAATGTGAAGCCTAGCAGGCAAACCAAAGGTGATATCTATTTATCGTTGTTTATACAGTACAGTAATTGTATGTATAAAACAGTCTATGCTTTTGGTTTTTGATATAGTTAGACACAAGTTTTGTAACTGATCATTACTGCCATTTAAAACCCGTTTGTTTATCTTTGTTTTGTAAAGGTATTCAAGCCCGGGCCTCTTACACGAGCGTAGGTTGTGGGACTGGGCCCTTGATGGAAATCCCTCTTCCTGACAGTCCCAGAGCAGCCTCTACACCTCTGAAAAGGAACAGGTGGGAGGCGTCTGACCCCAGCTTCCATATGGATGACAGTGCCAGCGCTGTGAACTGTTCAAGGTAAAAGAAATCTAGCTTTGTAATTGAAAATATATACAGTATATACAGCATATAGATATTGAGGAATTAAATATGCCTCTTTCTTTACATAGCATTCCCCCTGAGGTCCCTCCACACAAGGACAAAAAATATATTGTTCATGAGGACCAACTGCTGGGGCTGTTCAGACGATGTCCTGTCTGCACTGGTCGCTGTACTGTGGACACGATGACCATCGGCACACTGCTCCGGGTCACTCAACAATGTCTCGCTGTGAGTTCACCAATCAGTGGTCCAGTCAGCCGATGGTGAACAACATCCCAGCTGGAACCTGCAGCTCTGTGCTGCTGTGCTGTTCACCGGCTCATCATTTAGCCAAATTTCAAAGGTACTGTAAAAAAAAGTTTTGGATTATGTTCCCATCTATTATCAGTTGATAACATTTGTTTTCATTGTATAGTTCCTAGGGGCTTTCAATATTCAGGGACTGTCAGAGCAATGCTTTTACAGGCATCAGGCAAAGTTCCTCATCCCTACAGTCAACTGGCAGTGGAAGCTGGAGCAAGATGACCTCATCAGGGAGGCTCTTGAAAGCGGCTCTGTTACACTGGGCGGGGACATGCGGGCTGATTCACCTGGTAAATACATTTCATAAGCCTTTATCTGAAGTCTTAATAAAAGTCAGCTAATGTACAACTTGCATTCGTGTAGGACATTCAGCCAAATATGGCAGTTACACGATGATGAATCTATGTAATAACAAAGTCATGGATGTCCAACTAGTCCAGGTAATATACAATTCAAGGAACATTTCAGTTTGTAATTTGGATCACTCTGTGCATCTTAGCACCTCATTTTTGTTGTCTTATTAGAGCAATGAGGTTGGAAACAGTGTGCGCATGGAGAAGAGGGCTTTGTGCGGAGTCTCACCATGCTGGAAGAGAGGGGTGTCAATGTGGAGGCCATTGTGACAGACCGACACACAGGCGTTCAGAAGTTTTTAAGGGAAGAGAAAAAGGAAATCAGGCACTACTTTGACCCATGGCACATGGGAAAGGGTATGCATTTGGGAATGCTGTGTAATAATATGGTTCTTGTGCATTTAGTAAATGTATATTTAATCTCTAGGAATTGGGAAGAAAATTGATGAGCTCGCAAAGAGAAAGACCACGCAGGACGCTGGCCAGTGGAGGAAAAGTGTGGTGAATCACCTCTATTGGGCAGCTTCGACTTCCTCCTCGGGACAGAGGCTGTCGCAAGTGGACTTCAGTGGCCAATCACATGCAGGATGTGCACACCCACGACAATGAACTGTTCCCTCGGTGCTTACACGGGCCTCTGGTTGGGGAAGGGTCAAGAGTGTGGCTCAAACCAAGTAAGTAAAGCATTTATCAGTAATACTGGTCCTTTACTCATTGTATTTTATGTGAATTTCAAAAATATAAGGTTTGCATTGTTCTAAACAAAAATTGCTTTACAATTATGTAATGGTAATTTACTCTGTAGGCACAGCAGCATGTGGAGGCTCAGTGACATTGTGTTAGCTCGGCGCTTTGTGAAGGATGTGGAGAAAATCAGTCCGGTATATCACACGTCAACCCTTGAGGCCTTCCACAGCCTGATGATTAGGTTTTCCCCAAAAGTGCAGGCTTCTCCTTCAAAGGAATGTTAGCCAGGTAATGCATACAAATACATTTTACATCAACTTAAGAACTTTTTTGTTGTGTGAATCTGTACCTAAAAATGTTGTAGGTTGCAAATTGCTGCCCTGCACTACAATGAAAACGCTACACGGTCACATGCAACAGCCCCTGAAGGTGTGCTGCGGTATGCGATAGTGTACCCAAAGTACAAACGTGGCGACTACACAGTGAGAGCCCTGAAGACCAGAGCTACCTCAGGTATGTCACATTAAAAACACAAGCAATGCTTATACAAGGACAAATGTTTTGTGCTTTGTTTACAGTCTACATTGACCAACTAATGGCCCTGCTGTTTGAAAGCGTGGTCGAGGATCCTCTCCCATATCAGGAGCACACAGACAAAGTACCTGTGCCTGAACCAGTCTGTGCACTAGGGTTGTGCGATGTTCCCATAACTGGCAGCTGACGATGTTTACAGTGAACCATCCATTTTTTAAAGACATTTACATAGCCTGTATAAAGGCTGCATTTTATTTATGTTAGGAAGAATGTGAGATCGCAGGATAAATGGATCTAAACTAAACATGATCTGAACAGAGTCATGGAACACGAATTTTGCAACAGAAATGTGTTAAAACTCGTGCATAAAAAGTCTCAGAGGAAAACGACTTATTCAGAGTGTCATCTGCTCCGGAATAACAAGGCTCTTATCACACTAATGCAAATTCTCTCTCTCCCTCTTTCCCTCCTCTCTCTCCGTCCTTCGTGAAAACATCCAGACCCATGCGCTCTCAGCTCTGATGTGATATCCATCACAGCATTTTAAAACTGTTTAGTTCCCGTACGAAAAGCAAAGCAAAACCACCCGGTGTTAAACAGTAGCTGAGAGAGAGAGAGAGAGATGTCTTTATTTTAATAATTACAGTACGGCAAACACATCATGTCTTTAGGCTTCTGGCAGGCTAGTGTGCATATTAGCTATATTCGAGATTTAATTAATCAACTATACCTCAAGTGAAATATGAGCCGTCATGACAGTCGTGATGAGATTAACCAAAGAAATTGTGCCTCAATGGGAAACTGAACTGTTGTAAGTACAGAATCAAGTAAGAAAACTTAATAATTTTCATTTTTTTTCATCATTCAACTAAATACGCATAAAGAGAGACTTGATTAGCCTTTACTCTACAGAGTGATCATCCAGTGGTAGTTTAGTTAACGTGTTACTAACTAGATGAACATGACCTGGATGATTCTGTACCATCTTCAATGACAAACCATTTCAAAAGGACAGTGTTCCTGCACAATAAGATATATTTTTTATTTATGTGATGTGTTTTTTGTACACTTTGCTGTAAGTTAAATAAAGCTTTGTAATACATATAGTCATGTCTCTTTTTCGTTGCTCTTTCTTGTTGATTTTTTTATGTTGCTTTTCATCGCTCTTTAGTCATGTTTTTGTCTCTTTTTTTTTTGTGTCATTGCTTTTCCAGCACGTTTTTGTTGCTCTTTTGCCGCCTTTTTCACATTTTTGAAGTGTTGTGGTCTTTTTTTTTTGGTCTCTCGTTTATGCTCTTTCGTTTCATTGCTCTATGGCACTGATCATTAACTGGCGGCCCGCGGGTCGAATCCGGCCCGCTGAGCCGTTCAATCCGGCCCGTGACTGGATTCCAAATGTTTTTATTTATGACTATATTATGGTATAGGTGATGGGAGCCTGAATCAAATGCCTTCAGTTTTGTAATGAAATGGAAAAAGTATAAACATTAAACATAATGTTAAGCCAAAATTTGATTTTTATTTGATTTTCTTCTTGGGGGTCCGGCCCCAAGGAGACTGTCTGGTAAAACTCTGGCCCTCTGACAATATAGTTGATGCTGCTCTATGGGCTTAAACTAATTTAGCTACGGTTCTCACTAAAATTTTACACCACGTTTTGCTCAAAAGTTTCCTGTTTTGTTCAATTTAGTTTTGAACATCAAAACGTCTGCTCTATCATCTGTTTGAATGTTTACAAATGATACGAGATGATCACACATAACCTTCTGTTTAACAACTTGGTCTCAAGCAAACAAAACAACACTAAAGCCAATAGAGTCACTTTACAAACGGACAATAACCATCACTGCAACATCCTTCAAAAGCACAACTTTTAAGCTGGGAAAATCTCATTAAGTATTCAAACCTCTGCCTCATACATCAAATAATCCACAACCAATCATCTCCCCCACTCAGTCAGTTTGTCAGCATCAGAAACCCCACATCTTTACAGCGGGTGACCAGAGGGTTTAGGGTTAAGGTGACCAGAGGAGCAGCTCCAGGAGACGCATAGTCCCATTTAGGAAAAGTGCCTTTAGTCAGAGCGCCTTTTCTGTAACTGCAGCCAAAGACTGGAACTCCATCCCAGCAAACAGATCTGTCCACACACTGTTTAAAAACATCTGAAGAACCGTCAAATAAATAAATAAATACTTAAATAAATAAATAAAATAAATTCAGAGAAGATTAGAAGGCTATGAACGAGCGGCATCAGAAGGTAAATGTTTTAAGACTGAGACTTAATTTCACATTACTCAAAGTAGGAAAACGTGTCTGGAAATGGTGACTTTTGTGACACTTGTCTAAAGAACTCTGAGCATGTTTAGGTGACCTGACAGTAGTTCACTTTACAGAGAGAGAGACTGGAGGATAATCATAAAAGTGCAGCAGCTGCAGCAGTCTCTATGCTCACAGTGAGGGAAGAAGCTGCAGGTTTAATGCGCCTCAATATAACAGCATTGATCATGAATTTAAAACTTATCAAGACGTCTATGGACATCACTAATAAAGAATCTACTCTTCTCAAGCCTTTGGTCACTTTTAAATGGAAAACAATTGGAAACACATTTGGGTGAATTTTTGATATACTTTACAATTATTTGGTTTAAATGTTCTGGCTTCTTTCTTTTTTATACACTGTACATACCGTTCTTAAAACTAGAATATCCTGAAGTCACTGGCATCCCGAGACACACATGGTACAATAGGTGGCGGTAAACACCTGAGCTAAACAGGCTTGAAAGCGGCCAATGTGTCTATTCAGTGTAAAGTATCAACATCAGAGGCTCAGTCAGTGATTAAAAAACATGTTAAAAAGTTGTGGTGAGATAAATGGGATAGTGGAGAGAAACTCCTTTTTAAATTGCATTTTTTATTGTGTGCAGCGCTTTGGTCAACTTTGGTTGTTGTAAGGCGCTTTAGAAATAAAACTTGATTGACTTGATTGAAGGAGGGGTTTTTACAGTGTAAATCCTGAGGTTGGTCAAGGTCGCCGGGTATATAGGAAGATGTCGAAGAGAAGAGCCAGCTTTTACTAGAATGAGAATAGGACAAGACTCATACTTCACCGGACTGAACAAACATTACATCTAATAGGAAAACATAATTCAGGAAACTGTGAGATGTGCAATGTGCCAGAAACAGTGGAGCGTCTTTATGGTGTGTAGGAAATTTAACAGAGAAAGGGTTTAATGAAAGGGAAAATAGAGGACTGTGGGGAAAGGTTTATCTTTAGAGATATTTTATCTAAAGCCTCTGATCATAAGGTAATAAAGTATTTGTTTGAATTTTAAAGCACACCGGACTTATTGATAGAGTAAAGGTTTTGGGTTTGTTTTTCTCTGTAGCTTGCAGGCTACAGTATTTTTAAGGTTGTGAGCCACATTGATGATCAGACGCAATCTATCTGGAGGGTGGCGGTAGTGCGCTAAGATAGTCCGCATCCGCCGTTAAGCAGCCAAAGAAGAAGAAAGCAGAAGAACTAAAGAAGAAGAAGAGGCGCTGGGAACCCGCTTCTTCTTTCTACATCATCGTTTCTTCCTGTGTGGCTGCGCGTTTGTGAATCTGAATGTTTTGTACACACTTTAACTCAATCTACAGTAAGTTTAACCTTTTATTCCTCGTGTTGACTCTGTTTCTGCTGTTGCTACATCCTGATGCTAATGTTATGCTAACTGCTAACACGAGGTTAGCATTTAGCAAAACACCCGCAGCAGCGCTAAGTTTAATGGACTTTAACACGTTTCTACTAAAGCAGAGACAGCTCAGTTTAATGCCGCATTCAGACCGAACGCGATGGAGTCAAAACAATCGCATCAAACGCCAGGCGTTTATCGCTTGAATATTTGGGTGTCACTCGCTCCTGTCGCCTGAGTAAATTCGCCTCCATAGCTTCAGGGATATCTACTACGCCTGCGCAGTTCAGTGACCAACTTATAGGCTGGAAAGCGGAAGTGCGAGAATTTGCGAGATTTCCGTCCACGGATACAAACAAACAACACACGCTGGTTGTCCTGTACTGATATCGCGGACTTCATTCGCTCTGATGGCTTTTTCAGTGTTATTTTGGACACATTTCGTCACTGGGACGAAAAACTTCGTATACGGCCATGCTAGTCGCTGAGTGGGTCGGCAAATGCCCCGCTCAGGTTTGTAGCACGGTCCCATTTAGTGATAATATTCGAGTAAGTTATACTCGTAGTGACATGCGCCTTTTTATATCTGGAGACGCCTTGGTCAAGGAGGTCGACACGCCCGCCTGCCTTTGATTCGCTTTTTTAAATTCCCCTGTCACTGGACATGTGGAGCTCCGTGTGTGAGGGCAACACCTCTACTGTGAAACAAACCACAAACTAAATATGGTCATACCTCATAACCCCCACTTTAACCAAGTACATTTTCATCACTTGGCTTTGTTGATTTTTTGTCATATTTTTATAACTTTTTTGTCGCTTTTTTTTATCATGTTTTTTGTCACGTTTTTGTCGCTGTTTGTTGTGTGTTATGCTTGTTGCTGAACTGGTGAAAATGTGCTCGGTTAAGGTGGGGTTAAGAGGTTTTAACTAAAGAAAAAGTAAAATAAACTCCAGTCTTTGGTATAAATTGCCTCTGTAAACTATTTTATCAACAACGGACCTACGTGCCTTAATGTGCTGGTGTTGGTCGCCTCCAGCTGGCGTTTAGTGGCATTTTGTGTTGAACTGCTAAGGCTATCACTCGCTATGTCATGAAAGCATTTTGCACTATTCAATTCAGCCGCCTCCTCGAACAGCTGGTTGTTTGTTTGTATCCGAGCGAAGAACCGGAAGTGCTTCTGGTACGAGACTTTCCAGCCCTATTTCTTTCCTCCTCAGGGCCAGATTCTGAACAGGCTGCTCTCGCTTATTTTGCTCTCGGGACAGTGCATGTTAATGAACATACATGGGTCTATGCATGTAAACAGCCACACCGGATTGTAGCTTGGGCTAATTTGCATCCGTCGTCCCCCATGCGCACTCTCTCACACACTCTCATTCATCCTGGCCTATTGTACATGTTTTTAGTGGTAGGGAAACCGGACCGGAACCCCGGACCTTCTAGCTGTGAAGCTCTAACCGCTGTACTACCGTGCCCCGTCCATGAGGGAGTACCACTTCCACGTCACAGCAGTGGCTCCCCTCCTTCAGTGCCTACCCCAGTCTGTGGCTGTCTGAGCTCCTTCAAACAGTGAGTTTTGTATAACTATGTTGTCACCTTATATTCATTACACACAAAGCTTCAAAAACAAACCTTGTAGGTTTCTTAATATTTTCCCACTTCTTAGCGCTCTGGCAGGGCTGACCAGGCGGCTCAGCCCCATTTCCTTTACTATCGCCCTAAAGTAATGATACATAACAGCAATGTAATACTAGTAGAGGTGGGAGATATATCGTTTAGACGATAATATCGAAATTGTTGTCTGGACGATATGCAAAATTGGGGATATCGAGTCACTTGAGGTCGCTCATATTTGCGAGAAAAGGGCTCAGGACAAGTTGTAGTCACGGGGGCTGGACTTGGCTAGCTAGCTAACTTTCCTAACTTTTAGCCTCGCACTAAGTAACAACACGGTGAAGAAAACCACAATGCAAACGCGGTTAAAGGCTAATAATATCCTCTTCACCTGTTTCCTTCAGATCACGTAAGTTCCAGGACAAACGTGTGTGTGTGTGTGTGTGTGTGGCCCTAATGTTTAAATCAATAATAAAAGGGGGCCGAATACTTTCGCAAGGCACTGTATATATATTTCTACTACTGCTAAAGTTGTATGAGCGGAGAGAGGGGGCGGAGTTACTGAATCAAAGCATCTTGTCTTCCGGGTTTGAAAAATACCTCCAGAAAATACTTTATTTATCACAAAATTAGTGCTCCATAGTGATAGAGGTACAATATATCATATAAATGCCTATACTTTACTTTGGAATGGCTAAAATAGAATGATACAGATCCTTTAATATCCTCTTAGAGACGGAGTAAAAATATTTCAACATTTAAATCAATGGTATTTCCCAAGTTCCTCAAAACACTTAAAGTTGAGACTTGAGTTCAGACAAACACATGTTCCATATGTAGTTTGTTCTCGTCTGATTTGATGAAGTTCTAATCTCTCAGTAGCGGCTGATCTGCAGTTAGAGTCAGAGTCACGGCTCACAGATGATGGTCACATTAGAGTGTTGTTAGAGCTGAACCTCATTGTTTTCTCTGTTGTCTCTGTTAGGGCTGAAGTCGTCTCCACCTGTTTGTGACTTTGTAAAAATGTCTGGTGCCCAAACGCTGAGAGCTCTGGTGAATGAGCGTCTGGCTGCGGCGGCTGAAGACATATTTGTGCTGATTGAAAGAACGATAGCGGAGTATGAGGAGGAACTGTGTCGCTCCAAACAGGAGAACCAGAGGAAACAGCAGCTCCTGGACAAGGTTCCCCGCCAGAGGGTTCAACTGGTCAGAGCGAATGTCCAGATCCAGCGAGTCCTGGTCCCGGTCTGAAGCAGGAAATCACAGAGACTCCACGGACTAAAGAGGAGCCAGAGGAACAGAGGTCAAACAGGAGGAAGAGCAGCTGCCAGTGTAGGCTCCACCACTTTAAACATGTCACACATTTCACTCACACAAACTGACTGCAGATTTTAAATATATTTATATTTAAATCATTTTCCAGGCTGTCCCAGAGTCCAGGCAGTCTGTGTGAAGACTGAAGAGTCCTCACTGCTTCAACAAAGACAACTGAGCACCGAGAGGAAACGCAGGAGAGGACATCAGCTCAGAGCCACATTTCCACTCAGAGACTGAGGGACACACTGAGCACTCGTCTGACACTGACAATGATGACGACTGGGAACAGCCCAGCTTTCCAACTGCAAAAGCACAGGTCTATTCCCCAAATACAAGTCTGCACCACAGACCAGTGTCCACAGTGGAGACAAGGCAGGAGCTGATGGAGGAGCTAAGAGGAAGAAGCACCAGTGCTCTGTTTGTAAAAGGAAATCATTCACCAGGAAAGATGGCTTACGTTTACATATGAGAACTCACACAGGAGAGAAGCCTTTCAGCTGCACAGTCTGTAACATAACATTTTCCAGAAAGGATTCTCTTGTGAATCATGAACGAACACACACAGGAGAGAAGCCTTTCAGCTGCTCAGTCTGTAACATAACATTTTCCAGAAAGGATTCTCTTGTGTGTCATGAACGAACACACACAGGAGAGAGCCTTTCAGCTGCAAGTCTGTGAGAAAACCTTTCCCTAAGAAGTTCTCTACGTTCACATTTAAAAATCCACACAGAGAGAAACCCCACAGCTGTTCAATCTGTAAAAAGCCTTTACTTTAAAATCCAAGCTAAATGTGCACATAAGAACACACACGGGAGAGAGCCTTTCAGCTGCACCGTCTGTAGAAAACCTTTACCGAAAGGATTCTCTTGTTCACAAAAAACATACAGGAGAAACCTTTCAGCTGTTCAATCTGTAACAAGACCTTTACTGTAAAATCCAAGCTAAATGTTCACATGAGACTGCACACAGGAGAGAAACCTTACAGCTGCTCAATCTGTAACAAAACATTTTCAAGAAAGGATTCTCTTGTGAGTCATGAACAAATACATACAGGAGAGAAACCTTTCAGCTGTTCAATCTGTAACAAGACCTTTACTGTAAAATCCAAGCTAAATGTTCACATGAGAACACACACGGGAGAGAAACCTTTCAGCTGTTCAATCTGTAAAAGACCTTTACTGTAAAATCCAAGCTAAATGTTCACATGAGAACACACACGGGAGAGAAACCTTTCAGCTGTTCACTCTGTAACAAGACCTTTACTGTAAAATCCAAGCTAAATGTTCACATGAGACGACACACGGGAGAGAAAGCCTGATACAGACGATGAACACGGTAACGATATCATTTCATTGACTCTTTTTTTTTTAATGATGATCAGTAAAAACGGTTCTTTGGCTGAACATGACGAGACGATTATGAGTTTACGTTAATGAGACGATTATGAGTTTACGTTAATGAGACGTTTATGAGTTTACGTAATGAGACGTTTATGGTTTACGTTAATGAGACGATTATGAGTTTACGTTAATGAACGTTTATGAGTTTACGTTAATGAGACGATTATGAGTTTACGTTAATGAGACGTTTATGAGTTTACGTTATGAGACGGAAATGGGAGAAAGTGTTTGGTCAGACGTTCACAAACAGAGCTTGTGGGCGGAGCCGGAGAACACACCGTGACACAGAGCACGGCGTCCGCTCAGCTGGACTCATATGCTGCAGGCTCCGCCCCTCTCTCCCCACTACTGTCAGCGTACGTCCTCCATGGAGCGTCTGATGTCACAGGGACTTTATCTTTTCTCATAACAGGTTTTAAATACTTTAACGTGTGAACGCAGAGAGATGTTTATGAACAATGTACGGACAGTGTTTAAGTGATGATCAGGAGGACGAGCAGAGCGGGCGCTTTGGGGAAAAGTCACGTTCACAACTAGGGCTGAAAGATATATCGTATCGAGATATGAACATTCAAAACATTAAAATAAAAACAAGATATAAACAATATAGATTTTCATGAATAAAACTTCACTCTTATGTTTTTATTTTTCTGAAAAATTCTTCGTTTTCACCTAACCCATAGTTATATCGTATCGATATCGAGATATGAAATTTTGTCCATATCGTTCAGCCCTATTCACAATGACACTTCTGCCTGTTGTGGTTTCATCTGTTTGTCAAAAGCTGTTAATCCAAGAGATTATTATTATTTATCCCAATTTCTAAATTTCTAATACTTATTATAACTTTTTTTTATAATGAAACTGACTAAACATGACAAACTATTTTTGTCCAAAAGACTAAAACTAAAAAGGCCAAACACTGCATTTCCAGAAACAGCTCTGTGATCTAAACATGCACGAGGAGCGTTTACAATGTGTTTACAGTGAAATATACTGTACGCTAATAAAATAAACATGTTTTTATTCTATTCTCTCGTTTTCTTCCAACATCCACAAGACTCAAGTTTTCAAAGATCTTCTCGAAGCCGCCGCCTCCTGGTTCATTGTTATTTAAACGTGTTGTGAATTGTTCCGCTCCTGCTGTAATTCTGACTTGTGGACTGGGGTGGATCTGGTTAACCTCTTACCCCCCACTTTAATTATACAAAAGGCTCTTTATCATTTCTTAATTTCATCTTTCTTAAATGTCTTTAGAGAAATCATCTTGACACAAATGCTTTGGGTCCATTAGACCGAATGACATTTTAAACTTGTAATATATTATTATTACAATATAACTTGTAATAATAATATCGTGTCAACGATACCTCAGCTAACAAAGAACAATAGGCAGGTAATTAGCAGTGATCATCCATGAATAGGACAGGACTGACCGATACTGGGGGGAGCAGGTCGTTACAGACGCTCTACTTCAAAGGTGTTTACCCACAGGTGAGAGTAGCTGTGATTAGAGGGGAGGAGCCGGGCCAACCCCAACTCCTCCCAACTGGTCTTTATCTACGCTGTGTGCTGAGCGTAACTTTGTTCACTGACGAAGCCTTTGGATGAGAGGCGAAACGTTTGGAGACCTCAACTACCGAGTACAGAAGATGACTCAAGTACCTTCTTTGAAAATTGTGTCAACTGTTTTTGCTGCCGGTTAGCGGTTAGCATCACTTAAAGCTGCAGAATGCTTTTCACAATAAATAATATAGAAATACAAGCATTTATTTACAACAGATATTTTCATCATTGAACTTTACCGGGAGTGGGAACGTCTTCAGTTCGTCTCCATGGAGATGAGACTAAAGGCAGCAGAATTATGCTCCATCCAAAACCAGTAAATTGGTAAGAGGTCTTACGCCAAACCGGATGTGCGTCAGCGTCCGCCATGATAAGAAGCGTCCGAATTGGCCTGTATGCTAACTATCATAGCCACTTTAGCATAGGGACCTCTGATGCTAACTATCATAGCCACTTTAGCATAGAGACCTCTGATGCTAACTATCATAGCCACTTTAGCATAGGACCTCTGATGCTAACTATCATAGCCACTTTAGCATAGAGACCTCTGATGCTAACTATCATAGCCACTTTAGCATAGGGACCTCTGATGCTAACTATCATAGCCACTTTAGCATAGGGACCTCTGATGCTAACTATCATAGCCACTTTAGCATAGGGACCTCTGATGCTAACTATCATAGCCACTTTAGCATAGAGACCTCTGATGCTAACTATCATAGCCACTTTAGCATAGAGACCTCTGATGCTAACTATCATAGCCACTTTAGCATAGAGACCTCTGATGCTAACTATCATAGCCACTTTAGCATAGGGACCTCTGATGCTAACTATCATAGCCACTTTAGCATAGGGACCTCTGATGCTAACTATCATAGCCACTTTAGCATAGGACCTCTGATGCTAACTATCATAGCCACTTTAGCATAGGACCTCTGATGCTAACTATCATAGCCACTTTAGCATAGAGCCTACTAGCACTTTAGCATAGGACCTCTGTGCTAACTATCATAGCCACTTGTGCCAATCTCTCCCCCCCCCCCATCCCTTTTTTTCTCCTTAAATGTCTTTATTTGGACACTATGTTGTTGTTGGGCAATATACAGTAGGTGGCGGTATGCCCTTTTGTTTGGCCTGCACTGAACTTTAAAGAAGAAGAACAGCTGTTAGTTGCTAGTGTTAGTACTTAGAGGCTATCATTTAAGGGTTTCGAATGCAGCATCAGAGATTAAATAAGTTAAGTCAATACGTTTGTTAAGTGGTGACGTCAAAGCTCGACTTCCGGGTCCGCAGATGTGCGAGAAACTACAAAAAACTCTTTAATACCACAATCAATATTTCTGAAACTCAACAGAGAGTTACTGAACATACTTATTTATCAGGCCCATTAGCCAAACATGCTGCACCTACTGCTATAAAGTAATATTTACCAAAATCGCTACATCCGGGTTAGCAGTGGGAAAAAATGCTAACGGCGCAGCAGCTACGCTAACCCCGGAAGTAGCGACTTTAGTAATATGACTTTTTTAGCAGTAGGTGCGGCATTTTTGGCTAATGAGTCTGAGAAATAAGTAGCTTCAGTAACTCTCTGTTGAGTTTCAGAAATATTGACGGTTGTTTTTAAGAGTTTTTTAAATGTTTTTTTTCTCGCATTGCCCGTCTGCCAGGACCCGGAAGCGGAAGTCGTGACGTCACACTTAAAGGCGTGGAAGCATGTTTTGTGCTGATAGGAACAGTTTGGTCCAAAACCAAATTTACCAATAAAACATTTTATATGAATTACCAGGACGCATAAATCTCAATGTCACGTCACTGACTCGTATGTTACACGCAGGGGTTAAAGTGGGCAGGAACGGTCGGGAACGGCGTTCCCGCACCTTCGTGTGACCAAAAAAAAAAGTTCATGATTGCCACTTGCAAAAGTCTGCCGGTGAGATAAATCAATGTAATAAATACTAGGTTGGGCAGTTTTATTATTAATTTGCTGAAGCTGCGCTGGACAAAAGTCCACTCTTCAGAATCTGGAGAAACAATCATAAGATCAGCAGCAGGTCAGTCTGCTCCTCATGCGTGCAGGTTTAATGCGCCTCAATATAACATTTATCACGAAATAATGAACTTTATGGACATAAACTAATCCATAAACGGAGTCTACTCTTCCCAAGCTTTAGGCCGCTTTTTATTTCGCATCAATCAGCCTCATATTTTCGGTTTTACAAATTAATTTAGGAAGCATAATGAAGAGAAAGGCGATAAACAGTGCGGCGTTACGGCGCTCAGTTACGGCGCAATGTCGGCCTTGTTCACAAAGTATTTCCTCTGATCTGATCCTCTGAATCTGCTCGCGGTTTAAAAGTAACAATAGAGTCATGAATCCAGGTTAAAGTTGAGTCTTTAGACTCGTGTGGAGCCTGTGTCTCCTCCTCACTGCTCAGCGCGATGAGCAGCTACAGACGGAGGAACAACAGGGGCAGAGCTGACGCGGGCAGCAGAGGGACTGGGGCCCCACAGGGAAAGATTTACACAGGATTTTGACAGTAAATTACAACAATAGACCCTTTAACTGCTGACATCATCAGTGACATCAGCTGGAGGCAGGAAGTGATCAAGAGAAATGAGATTAAACAAAAACTAGCGATTTTAAGTGTAAAACTACAACCACAAAATGTGGTCCTGTTGTGGCTTAAGGTGCCAGAACAAGAGGAATGACATTTGAGACGATAAAATAAGGTTTATCTGATATTTCCAAAAACAGTTAGACATTTGTTTATCGTCACTATGACAACAGCTACAATGGAAATAGATAGGAATCGAGCTTCCCGCCTCCAGCTAAGCCCGGAATGTTTACAAACAATTAAAGGGTCTATAGATAAAATGATAAAAGTCTATTTGAAGCTATCAAAATCAGTGTTGCTTTCTTTTTCTTTTCTTTTTTTAGGAAAATAATCATAATGTTGACAGTTCTGATTCTTATCACTGAATAAGGCTAATTCAAACAGCATATTTTTGCCTTAAATACACCAGATTGCACTAAATTGTATCTGATTATTTAAAAAAAATTCCCGGGTAGGACTGGCTGTTGCTCTAATTTCTGGGAGTATCTCAAACAAGAGCACATATAAAGAAATCTTATTCTGTGAAATGGTTTAAAACTTATTTTTAAAATAAATAAATTAAAAGTACCCCTCCTGGAACCGCCACCTTAATGTGGTGGAGGGGTTTGAGCGCCCGAATGATCCTGGAGCTCTGTTGTCGGGGGCTTTGTGCCCCTGGTAGGGTCTCCCATGGCAAACAGGTCCTAGGTGACGGGTCAGTCAAAGAGCGGTTCAAAAGCCCCTTATGAGAGACCAACAGGCCCGGTTAGAACCATGAGGCCGTCCTTCTGTGGACCCACCACCTGCAGGAGGAGCCATAGGGGCTGGTGCAATGTGATTCCACGACCCGGCAACGGACAAGTGGAAGAAAATGGATGGATGGATGGATAAATTAAAAGTAATATAAAACACCTTCTGTTACATGTAATATACACACAGCCTTTCATATATCGACCTAATGTAGCGTTCTGAGTCTTCGAGATTAGAGTTCCACCACCTCCCAAAATCCACTTTAACCACTGGTTACACGACCTTATTTCTGTTGCTTTAGTTCGTTACATTCGGTCCTTGTATTGTCTTCGGGTCCATATAAACCTAAGTTTAGGGTCCTCTTCCTTTTGAACATTCTAGGAAAAGTTTGTGTGTCACTGATTTATGTTTATTTTAATCTTTATTCTTGTGAATGATATTTCACAATTAGTGTTTGTTAACCTCCTAACCCCCACCTGAACCAAGAACATTTCTCCAGTTCGCCATTACACAGATATAAAACCTTCTTGAAAAAGCAACAAGAAAGACAAAATGGAGGACAAAAAGTGATGAAAAATCAACAATAAAATGTCAGAAATGCATCAAAATACAACAAAAGGTGACGACAACGTGGCAAGTTTTGTTGGTCTTAGCTTTCAAATGAGCGGTCAGACTGGTCTATATAAAGGCTGTAAGCTCCAGTCAAGAAGCTTCTAGATCTGTCTAATGACGAACTTGAGAAAATGTTCTTGGTTCAGGTGGGGGTTTAGAGGTTAAAACTGACATTTGTCCAAGTACGGTCGCTACATCAAAACCAGCGCATGCGCAGTATTGACCGTGTTTCAAATCGGGCAGAGCTTCATATCGCGTCCCTACATGTTAGCTAACGTGTTGTGCTCAGTGTTTGTAGTCATGTGGGATTTTGTTCGGGTAAGTTAAAGCGTTTCATTTATCCCGCGGGTCATTAAGGCTGTTTAACGCACTTTAAAGACTTTACGAGCACAGTTTACTTTATATTGGAGGACGTTTTAGTGTCAGAAGTAGCGGCTAATCGGCTGTTAGCTTCACAGGAAACTGCTGCGGAAAGATCTGTTTCTGTTCTGTTTCATCGTGTTTAATAAAGCTTTGAAACACGTGACGGTTTTAAACGGTGAGATTAATCAAACGCACTTAAATGAAGCTAAAATGTGAAATTACGCTGTAAATTTTGAGTCAAACCTGCGCGACACAGGCCTCGGGTTTCCCCTGTTTGTCTCAGAGGCGAATATTTACTCAGAAACATTAACTTGAGTTAATTAACTTTAATAATTTCACTCAAGACGTAAAAAGTAGTGACCAGTTAAATGAGGATAATGCTGTTTGAGGAGTAACTGTTCATTAGTGACATAAATTATAGAATCAATATGAAATCTGAGCAATAAAACGGATGTAACAAAAACTAGTGACGTCACGTGAAGCTCATCGTGGCTGTAACAGAGCAAATACTTTACTTTAATATTATTAATGTAGTGAAGTTAAAAAGTAACACAGCTTTAAGAAGTACAATGACTCAAGTACATGTAAAGAAAATCCATATGAATGAGGATAATTCAGCTAAATGGAGCGTAGACGGTCAGATGTGTTGTTGGAGCTGAACCTCATTGTTTCTCTGTTTAGGGCTGAAGCCGCCTCCATCTTTGTGACTTTGCAAGAATGTCTAAAGACCAAACGCTGAAGATGGACCTGGTCAGAGGGAATGTCCAAATCCCAACAGCGAGTCCTGGTGCCGAACTGAAGCAGGAAATCACAGAGACTCCACGGATTAAAGAGGAGCCAGAGGAACAGAGCATCAAACAGGAGGAAGAGCAGCTGCCAGTGTAGGCTCCACCACTTTAAACACACATTTCACTCACACAAACTCACACTGGTGTTAAATATACGCTTCACAAAAATACAAACACAACACTTTTGTTTTTGCTCCAGTTCTGCAAAAATGTTTAAATTATATTGAATAAGCTCACGTTTCTTAACTCATGGTCTGTGTCACATAAAGCACGTGACATGTGAAGGGAACAAAAATACTGTAAATCCTCTAATACTGGCCTGTATTCCATTACCGGCCGGGTCTCTAAAGGCTCTTTTCCACATGCAGGCGCGTGTCAGCCGAATGGCTCTTTCACCCGCTTTGTCGAGCTTTTCCATAACAAAGGCCAGTGCCAAACCGGTCTGACCAGGTACAGGTTTTGGGCCCAACCTCTGGCTGTGGCCAAAGCGGGCTACCCCGTGTCTGATGTGACGTGAACAGACTCTGGCCTCTGATTGGCAACGAGAGAGTGGACAGCCCTCACTATTGACACACAGGATTTAATATTTCACAGCATCATACGGCTGTGCTAAAAAGGGATTTTGCCGTTAATAACATTTAGCCGCTGTTAGCGCAGCTTTAGCGGGTGTTAACATAACATTTGCATCCGTCGTCCCCCATGTGCACTCTCAAACACATTCATCCTGGCCTATTGTACATGTTTTTAGTGGTAGGGGAAACCGGAGTACCCGGAGGAAACCTACGCAGACACGGGGAGAACATGCAAACTCCACACAGAAAGGCCCCGTCCAGGTGGGAAACGAACCCGGACCTTCTAGCTGTGAAGCACGAGCGCTAACCGCTGTGCTACCGTGCCGCCCATTACATTGGCCCGCCATAGAGTGACCTACTTTTGCGCTGTATAGTTAATACTAACTCTCTCCCATTCATTCTCAATGGTAAATATGGATGCAGTACACTTTTTAGCCACCGGCGTCAAATTGGGGGCGCTGTTTCACTCCTTTCACAAAGTTAAGGAAACACTGTTGTGGTGTTTTGTTTATCACAGAGCGTTGTAGCATCAACTTTCCCAGTTTTCCAACTTTTATGGCAAAGTTTGTTGACATCAACATAGGTGATGTTAAAAATGGACTTATAAAAGAATTGATGCTGAACTGACACTTTCACAATGATCTAATGTGGCATTTTCTTTGAGTTAACAAATGAATGAGGTAAAGTCACTGTAGGTGCTGTAAATACAGTTGTTGTTGTTGTTGTTGTTTATATTTTGCACTATATTGCTGGAATTGTTGATTTTGTTCAACTAAAACAAGGCTTTTGCCATAGTTAACTTTTTTTTATGTTGCATGTTATTTGCATATAGAATCATATAGAAATGTATAGGCTACTGAAAAATAAAGTAAGTAACTATTATTATTTGTAGTTAAATGTGTTTCACGCTTGACATCGCCGTGTTTGGACCGCGACCCACAGGCACTTTTTCATTTCATTTCGGTTTTATGGTTAGATAGAGTTACGCTGGGTTTGTGGAGTGAAAAGTAAACGATGCATCACACGCGCTGGGCGGCAACACGTCGCCTTTTGTTTGGCCTTTTCCTCATGTGTACGAGCTCATTAAAACAGCAACAAAAGCAGTACAAGAGAAGTCCTGCTAAAGTTTGGACTTCAGTGATGTCTAGAGTCTGAATCCCTCTCTGTGTGAGGCTGCAGCAGCTACAGACGGAGCAGGAACAGGGGCGGAGCTACAGGCAGCTGAGGGACTGGGGAGAAACACTAGGATTTTAACAGTAAATAAAAAAGTACGTGTGTGAAACTAATACCACCAGCTTTAAAAGTGTGGACACAGATTAATATAAGCCGTATAATAGCAATGAAAAAAATCTAATGTTCCTTTTCATTTCCATCTTGATTATAGTTGTTGTTTTGTGCAGGGAGTACTCAAAAGGCTCATTTAACGAGCCATGAATGAACATTTCTGATAATTTTGTCTGAAATTTAAAGTGTATATGTTGCCATTTGGGAGCCAAAAGTAAGCCGATCCAAACGATCTGGTTCACCAAAAATAATATTGTAATAATCGTAATAGAATTGTGATTAATTGCGTGAGTGATTAGCGCTGCGGCTAACGGAGAAAAAGCAAAAGTCCTTTGGCTGCATCGTGAACGCTGATACTTTGATACTTTGATACTTTGATACTTTGATACTTCAGCTTCACCTGAGGAGGAAACGAACGGCGTCTCTCAGCGCTACAGTCGCTTCCATCGTACAGCCTGATCCACTCGATGAAGCAGATGTGCTGCAGTGGTTTCTGACTCAGCCAACAAAGCTTTTCAGAGTGTCCTTTTATAGTAGACAGCCTAAGGCACCTGTGCAACATTCATGCGTCTAATCAGCATGTTGATCTGCCACAGCTGTGAGGGGAGATGGATTCTCTTGACAAAGGATTTAAATCGATTTGAGAGAAATGTGTCGATTGTGTTTATAGGAAATGTTTCACATTTTTGAGTTCAAAAATTACGACAAAAACAAATGTGTTGCTTTTATAATTTGTTCATTGTATTAATATTTAAATCCTTTTCCAGGTCTGTCCCAGAGTCCAGTGCTGTCTGTGTGAAGACTGAAGAGTCCTCACTGCTTCAACAAAGACAACTGAGCACCGAGAGGAAACGCAGGGAGAGGACATCAGCTCAGAGCCACATTTCCACTCAGAGACTGAGGGACACACTGAGCACTCGTCTGACACTGACAATGATGACGACTGGGAACAGCCCAGCTTTCCAACTGCAAAAAGCACAGGTCTATTCCCCAAATACAAGTCTGCACCACAGACCAGTGCTGGAGTTAAGAAACGACAAAGGGTAGGAGCTGAGAGGAAGGAGCACCGGTGCCATTTTTGTTGGAAATCATTCACCTGGAAAGATGGCCTATGTGCACACATTAGAACTCACACAGGAGAGAAACCCTACAGCTGTTCAGTCTGTAACAAGACTTTTACTGTAAATTCAAATCTAAATAAGCACATGAAAACACACAAGGGAGAGAAGCCTTTCAGCTGCACAGTCTGTGACAAAACATTTACTCAAAAGGCGTCTTTAATGAGGCATGAACGAACTCACACAGGAGAGAAACCATTCAGCTGTCCAATCTGTGAGAAAAGCTTTGTCCAAAGAGGTCATCTAGATTCACATTTAAAAACCCACACAGGAGAGAAACCCTACAGCTGTTCAATCTGTAACAAGGCCTTTACCCTCAAATCCAATCTAAATAAGCACATGACACTGCACACGGGGGAGAGGCCCAGCTGCACAGTCTGTCACAAAACATTTACTCAAAAGGCGTCTTTAATGAGGCATGAACGAACACACACAGGAGATAAACCATTCAGCTGTACAGTCTGTGAGAAAAGCTTTGCCCAAAAAGGTACTCTAGATTCACATTTAAAAACCCACACAGGAGAGAAACCATTCAGCTGTTCAATCTGTAACAAGACTTTTACTGTAAAACCCAATCTAAATAAGCACATGAGACTGCACACAGGAGAGAAAACATTCAGCTGTTCAATCTGTGAGAAAAGCTTTACCCAAAAAGGTACTCTAGATTCACATTTAAAAACCCATACATGATGCCTCTTTTTTTCTTTTTTTTTTGCGATGACGAGTAAAAACGGTTCTTTGGCTGAAACGTGACGAGACGTTTATGAGTTTACGTTAATGAGACAAAAATGGGAGAAAGTGTTTGGTCAGACGTTCACAACAGAGCTTCTCTCTCCCTGCTACTGTCAGCGTACGTCCTCCATGGAGCGTCTGATGTCACAGGGACTTTATCTTTTCTCAGGACAGTTTCAAAACGCGATGAACGAATTTGCAGACGGTAAAATTACATCTGTAAGTGATGATCAGAGGACGAGATTCACAATTTCCAATATTTATTGAAATGAATTGTTACTTTTTATAATGAAACTGACTCAAACTGAAAGTATTTTCATCCAAAACACTAAGACTAAACTTAAAGGGATATTTCAGGATTTTTGACATTGGGCCTCATTTCCTAGTTATCCAGAGTGTTGTTGATGTCTGGAGATATTTTTTCTTAAATTCATGCAGTTCTTATATTTGAAGAGTCTAGTGGCGCTAGGCTAGGGCAAGGCTAAAGCATTTCTATGGTATCAGTTAGCCTGCATTAAAAACAGTCTGACCCACTCCACAGTGCACCTGAGGTAAATCACTTATAACACCAGACTAACCATATAAATGTCTGTGTTAATAGAATAATGTTTGAAATATAACTGACCTTGTATCACATGAATTACCGCATTTTGAGGGACTATTTTCTCGCAGATCACTCCGCCGCTGCGTTAGCTTACAGCCACGAAGCTGATGCTGCTCAAATATAAGTTATTTTAAATGATGACAATAATGATGTTTGATTTGAATTAAAGCTCGGCCTCACCGAGCCTGGACTGAATAAAGCTTTGAGTTTCCAGAAAAGCACAACAATAAACCATCGCATTATTTTTATTATTATTATTATTAGTAGTAGTATTTGACACCATTTCTATTATTTACATAAACCAGTGTTGGTTGTAACTGAATACATGTAATCTGAATACTCATTTTGGGGAACCGTTTCCGGTACAGTTACTCTTTCATTTGAGGGCATTTATGGTGCGTTAAAGGAACCTGGTAACTTTCTGACCTCCCACTTGCAAAACCTCTAACTGGTAATTACAAATAGTAAACTCGGATGTACAGACGGTTCTGAGTTGGCATCATGTGTGAAATTAAAATAAATTATTCTTTCAAATATATTTCAAACATAAGGAGAAAGAGGAGAGTTTGTCTGGCCAGGCTACGTTACCTGGAACAATTAGGATACAGTTACTTTATTAAAGTCAAAACATCGCAGATCATTATATTAGTTTCATAATCCTGACATTACTAAGAAAAGGAGGAAAGGTTCTCTTGCCTTCCATATTACTGGAAAATAAGTTCATAACAGTTTGTAACAAGTTTAGCCTAAACATCTTTATATTTGCTTTTATAGACACATTCACATCAAGAAGCTGCGTGTGCTTTGTGGAAACTTTTTATTAAATAAAATACATGGTACATTCCGGGTACTTCTGATACAGCAAATAAGGATAACAGAGACAAAGAATAATACAGTATAAACAAAACAAAACCATTTTTATGGGGCTTATTCAGAGGTTAAATCTACAGCCCAAACTAGGATACGTTAAACGGTTGTTCACATAATTTCGTAGCAGCTTTAGATTTGATCAGTTCTATTGTTTTAATTTGTAATTGTAACTCATTCCGAAACGCATGAAAAGTTGGTCGGGTCCTCAACCATTTACATTTGTGGATGAAAAATGTACCGGTTAATATGATAAAGTTTAAGAGCATTTTCTTGTCTTTGTACAATTGTCCACATACGTGTTTGACTGAGAAGGTAAATATTCAGTCTTCAGCTCCAGTCGGTTACATCATCACAGGCTGTTACTGTAGCGAGAAAAACACTCACACAAACAAACAAACAATTACTGAGTGGAGTTTGAAAACGTTTATTCAATAATTCAGCTGATGGATTTATATATTTTTTATGGTTCTAAAGTGAGTTTCCTTCATTTTCGGATTCATCAGTAATTTTAAATATTCACAAAATATTCTTTTAAAATGTGATGTTGTGATGTTGTGATGTTGTGCATTGTGGAAACGTAAATCACTTAAAGCTGCGGAAAGCTTTTCACAATAAATAATATAGAAATACAAGCGTTTATGTACAACAGATATTTTCATCATTGAAAAAAATGAACAAACAAACATGTGCTTTTGCTGTGAGCGGCTCAGCTCTCCTTAGACATGACGGAACTTTACCGGGAGTGGGAACGTCTCCAGTTCGTCTCCATGGAGATGAGACTAAAGGCAGCAGAATTAGAGATTAAACAGGTTAAGTTCTTCTCCAAATCCATTCTTTGATTATTCACTGCAGTAATCGCGTTTTCTGTGTCGAGCTGCTCATCGGGAGGATGTTTTGTAACAGTTTGGTCCAAAATGTTACGCAGTGACAACAGTGCAATAGTGTTTGTTAATCTTCATTTATATTCATGAATGTCCTTTTATTTACTTTCTTATTGATTGATTGATTTTTTTATTTCGAGCTACACAACACGCGCACAAAAGCCAGAAAAGATATAAAAACAGAAAACATAAATAACATTCTAGCTCGAAAAGGAGTGGGAAGAAGACAAGCTTATTGACTCCCACCCCTGTTCATAAACTTAAATAATAATGTGGTTGCTACAATAACACTGTTTAGTTCTTATTATCTTACTAAACAATTCACAATTAAGTTGGTTACATATTTACAGATGCAACAATGCATTACATTGAGTCAACATTCACAGTATGTTATACTTTATAACAATTGAATAATTTTGTTTCCTATACCTATTGTATTACCATGTTGGTATTACTGTTATTCACCATCACCATTATAGCCCATATAACATTACTCTGTATCAAAGTGTTTGAATAATACATGAAATACTCCACATTTATTCATGAAAGGTACAATAATCGCAGACTGATTGATGCTCATGATAATGATCAAATCGGCTTGGAATAAACCAGTGTTAGAGCCTAATTAGCGTCTCTCATGGATCTGTTGGAATCAGGCTGAAATATCAATTGTTTATTTACAGAAAATAAATCTCAAAACTGACATTTTGTCCAAGTACGGTCGCTACATGAAAACCAGCGCATGCGCAGTATTTACTGACCGTGTTTGCGCATGCGCAGCTTGAAACGTGTTTCAAATCGGGCAGAGCTTCATATCGCGTCCCTACATGTTAGCTAACGTGTTGTGCTCAGTGTTTGTTGTCATGTGGGATTTTGTTCGGGTAAGTTAAAGCGTTTCATTTATCCCGCGGGTCATTAAGGCTGTTTAACGCACTTTAAAGACTTTACGAGCACAGTTTACTTTATATTGGAGGAAGTTTTAGTGTCAGAAGTAGCGGCTAATCGGCTGTTAGCTTCACAGGAAACTGCTGCGGAAAGATCTGTTTCTGTTCTGTTTCATCGTGTTTAATAAAGCTTTGAAACACGTGACGGTTTTAAACGGTGAGATTAATCAAACGCACTTAAATGAAGCTAAAATGTGAAATTACGCTGTAAGTTTTGAGTCAAACCTGCGCGACACAGGCCTCGGGTTTTCCCTGTTTGTCTCAGAGGCGAATATTTACTCAGAAACATTACCTTTACTTTAATAATTTCACTCAAGACGTAACAAGTAGTGACCAGTTAAATGAGGATAATGCTGAGGAGTAACTGTTCATTAGTGACACAAATTAAAGAAACAATATGAAATCTGAGCAATAAACTAAACTACATCTAAGTGACGCCACGTGGAGCTTTTGTCACTGAAAGGTTCACTCCTCGTGGCTGTAACAGAGCAAATAAGGGATAATGCACAACGAGGTGTCCATTATCAGAAATAACTAGGGATGGCCGTCTTGAACCACGGGATTCGACACTGTGTCGAAGTCTCATGGCGCATGCGTGTCAAAACACTGCTTCAAAACAAGGGTCAAACCGCGCATGTCACGTGCCTGGATCTGAGGCCTAGTCCACACGTAGCGGGGCATTTATAAATCCGCCCTCCGCCTAAAAAAAACTTGTGTCCACACAGCTTGTTTTTTAAAAACCGACATCCACACTTAACCGAGCATATGCGTTGTCAAGTAACCTCTCCACAAGTTTCTGCACAGCACATTCATTATTTTCTATGCAGCTGTATAAACTGTGGTCCCAAATGCACCGTTATAGCTTTACAGACCTGCCAAACAACTGCGAGGCCTCATAGGCTATACCTTGACAAACAAACGCATTTCTTCCGTCAGATTAACAGTACAACCTGCAAACAACTTTCTTGAACAGCCTGACCAGTGATCGCATGACAATAGACTGACCTGGCACGTAATGACTCCGACAACGGGGACAGTAACATTCGTTTCACTGTTTCCTCCGGGAGGACGACTTCATCCTAAAGTCTCCTGCAGAAGAAACCCTCCTGTCTGGTGTAAAATAGTTGTTTCATCTGTGCGCGGTAAGAGGGGGTGCATTTCTCGGCAGTCATGCCGTTTTCGGCGTAACACCTGTCTGAACCAAACCCGCTGTTACCGTCTTCGAGGATCATGTCGGATGTGGGACGGTTATTTGCCGTAAAATAACTAACTGTAAAGTGCTTCAACGTGAAGCAGTACTTGAGCTTCAGCAAAAAGCCAACACAGTTTTGAGGCATCCATGCTGTTTCTGATGTAAACACAGGTTGTGCGTGTGACGTCAGAGCAGCACGCTGGCAGTGACGTACGGCTGAATACTCCGGTTATTTATGTCCACACTCAAACGCATAACCGGAGAATTCCCAGATCTTCACTTTGGCCGGAGTTTTCAGAAACCTTCGTTTTTATGACAGAAAACTGTGTGGATGATAGGCCAGATCGTAGGAAAATGTCTTCGGTTTGTGAGATACCCTGCTACGTGTAGACGGGGCCTGAGAAACGTTGTTTTAGATCGTCTGGGGCTGATTTATCTGGTTGCACAGCTGGATCGTCAGCTGTGTTGACCATGGCTGCATCCGAAACCATTAAATTGTAGCCTCTAAGTACTAACACTAGCAACTAATCCTTAACCTTTCATGGGGTCAACTGTTAGATCTCTATGCAGTTAGTGAACTAGAGCTTCAGCAGCATTTGCCCAATTCGACCGTCCTTACCCAGGGGAAGTGACATCACCAACAGCTGTTTTTCTTGAGTGCAAGCCAAACAAAAGCGCATACCGCCCCTACTGTATATTGTCCAACAACAAAATAGTGTGCAAATAAAGACATTTAAGGTGAAAAAAGAGAATCATCCAAATGATCCTTCACATTTCCCTTTATTTTATCTCAACAGCGGTTTCATAAAGCTACAGTATGCAAATTAGCCATGCGGCTTGAGTTTCTACTAAATGAAGCAAAGCACAAACTGCTTTAGGCCATTTACTGAGGAGGCTCTTTAAAACCATGTGACTGAGCTGTGGGGACGACAACAGAATCTTGTGCAGAATCTTATTTTTTTTAAATTATTTTTATTATTAAATGTGCACCTGTCAATCAACAGTGGTTGCGCATGAATCACTCGAGGGTGGGGGCGATGGGGGTGGGGGGATTGGCGCAGTGGCTTATGGGATGGCACATAGCTCCTAATCGCCAGTAAGTTAGCATCAGAGGTCCCTATGCTAAAGTGGCTATGATAGTTAGCATACAGGCCACTTTCCCTAACTCCTTCCTAACTGAAAGCCCAATTCGGACGCATCTTATCATGGCGGACGCTGACGCACATCCGGTTTGGCGTAAGACCTCTTACCAATTTCACGGTTTCGGATGGAGCAATTGTGGGCCACCACGTCACCTACCTACACTCAACAAAGCTTATATTCCGTCTCAAACAACATATCCGATTGTCTCTTCAGTGGTTACCTCTTCAGTGCACCCTTATCTTGACATCGATTCAGCAAAATGGACGCTGACGCTCACAGAGAAGCCATGTGTTCGGTTGAAAGTAGACGAGCATGTCCCAGTTGTTTCAGCCGAACTCTCTCAGCTGCAAATTAGGAGCAAAACAGCTGTTTGTGGGCGTGTCCTTCTGGGTTACCATGATGTAACCAGTCAATGAAACTAAAATTTCTTACATGAACTGTCCGATAATTCTTCCTCATTATGCTTAATTAGGACTGTAGCTGGTGGTGGCTGCTTCCTTTAGACCAGTGCAATTTCAATTATCATTTGCAAACACAAGAAATATGACTTGGAGAATTAATGTCAAATATTGGTTTTGGCCAGTTAATTTCTGTTGTCAGTTGGTGCGACAGCTAAGGTCATGGACTTTGATGCCAGAGTTCGCTGGTTCAAAGCCAGGAGAAAGAACACGTAGTAAAACATGTGAAAAGTTCATAAAGATTTATTGATTGTAGATACAGCCTCTTTTTGTCTTATACATAAGGGGGAAATGCACATTTATATTAACACAAAGAGGATTATCACACAAAGTGGCTCGACAGATCTCTTTCATTGCTCTACATCCACAGCAGGGCACCTGTGGCAGTGTTTCCTGGCCTCCACTCTGACGGCTGTGGGGGTGGAGGTGCTCTTGGGGATAAGTAAAGACAAATCCTTACAATTCAAGAATGAACCAATTGTCGAACAACTGTATCTGAAATCAATACATTTTCATGAACTTTTCATGTTTTACTACGTGTTCCTTCTCCGGGCTTCGAACCAGCGATCTTTGGAATCAAAGTCCATGACCTTAGCTGTCGCACCAACTGATAACAGGAATTGTCTGGCCAAAACCAATATTTGTCCATTACATTTATTCTCCACGTTGTATTCTTGTCTTTGCAAATGATAATTGAAATTGCACTGGTCTAAAGGAAGCAGCCACCACCAGCTACAGTCCTAATTAAGCATAATGAGGAATAATTATCGGACAGTTCATGTAAGAAATTTTAGTTTCATTGACTGGTTACATCATGGTAACCCAGAAGGACACGCCCACAAACAGCTGTTTTGCTCCTAATTTGCAGCTGAGAGAGTTCGGCTGAAACAACTGGGACATGCTCGTCTACTTTCAACCGAACACATGGCTTCTCTGTGAGCGTCAGCGTCCATTTTGCTGAATCGATGTCAAGATAAGGGTGCACTGAAGAGGTAACCACTGAAGAGACAATCGGATATGTTGTTTGAGACGGAATATAAGCTTTGTTGAGTGTAGGCAGGTGACGTGGTGGCCCACATGGTCAACACAGCTGACGAGCCAGCTGTGCAACCAGATAAATCAGCACCAGACGATGTAAAACAACGGTTCATGAAACCCCGCTGTTTTGCAAGTGTTTCACTAGGGGGCACCCACGTGCCGAACACACATTTGATTGACAGGAGTTTCAATGAACCACAGAACAGCGCACCTGTCTCAACCTCTCTCCCATAAAGTTTAAAAGACATGAGCACATCTGTCCCTTGTGGGTTTTGTGAGAGACGAGAGAGATTCCCACATTTGTTCATTCTCTCAAAAAAATACTTGTGTAGCGACAAGTGTACCTTGTGTGAGAGTGTTTTCTAAAGCAGGAGAAGTTATTAGTAAGAAAAGAAATAGACTAAGTCCTTCCACAGCAGAGAACATTATATTTCTGAAAAAAAATATCTTGAAAGCGGCCCATGTAAAAAGAGCGTTAGAAAAATGACAAAGTCATACTTGAACCGGGGACCTCCTGCACCAGAGACTAGCGCTTTATCACTGAGCTATAAACCCACAGAGAAGTGGGCCGGTCTTCTCTACATTGTCGGGCCGAAATGGTCCCAGCACGCTATTGGCCGACCATGCTCACATGTGAGAAGAGAATCAAAGGACACTCGTGATTTACGCGTTATATCTATTGAATCATATTGTTGACAAGGCAACTTCGCCCAAAGACGTGGATGTCTTTTTTTTCTTTTCTTTTTTAATGTTTGTTTACGTTGATTTAAAGCTTACACTGAATGAAGGATAACTGAAACAGCCAAAGGCAACAACATTAACTCACACATAAGCCTACTGAAAAACAAAAACAACGACAAAGAAAGCTTGAGCCCCGTAGCACCCACTGGTGTAGTGTTTCATCTCTCGGCTGAACCTTTGTGAATGTTGTAGTACTGAAACATTGCCTCTTGATGTCACTGTGGAGTCTGTTTCCAACTGTGTTTCGAAGCTTCGGCACAATCGCTTCAAATGCTTTGGTGTTTCATGAAGCTTCATGTTGCCCATCCCTACAAATAACTGAATAGAATAATGTTTGAAATATAACTGACCTTGTATCACAAGAATTACTGCATTTTGAGGGACTATTTTCTCGCAGATCACTCCGCTGCTGCGTTAGCTTACAGCCACGAAGCTGATGCTGCTCAAATACAAGTGGGGGCAGGCCTGCTGAAAGCACCCCCCCCCCCCCTTAACGGTACTCTTATCGGTACCTTAACAGAAAAATATATATAGGTAGATTGAGATTACCGTATACGTAGGCATTAATCCTTGGTCTATATTATTTATTTATTACTCTACATTTCATTTCCACTTTGCGCATACACTTAATATATGGGAGTTAAAATACTTCACTTATGTTGCTATTTTTTTTTTTTAATCATTATTATTATCTAGTAAATCAAGGCTGTTGGTTAGATTTGGCTGTAGCTCTGGGGACTGAGTCCAAATGAAAACTAAAATAATGAACTGTTTTCTGCCTCTCAGCTTGTGTCCAGTGGGGTCGACACCGGCTCGCGCTGACACGTGCACGCATGTGCACGTACACGCCACTCTGTACGCAGTTTGTGGAAAAATAGACTCCACCCGAAACTCTTTAGTTTGGGTATTTGTGAAAGAAGAAAAGTGCGAGTGGCTCGTCTGTCTGTTCAATACGAAGTCGTTACGTTTAGCTTTTTTACCGCGGGTTAGCGGTAGCAGCTCGTAACACCGCGTGTCTTTCCCGCGTGCACCTGTCTCACTGCACCTGTCTCACTGCACCTGTGTCGCTGCACCTGTCTCACTGCACCTGTGTCGCTGCACCTGTCTCACTGCACCTGTGTCGCTGCACCTGTCTCGCTGCACCTGTCTCGCTGCACCTGTCTCACTGCACCTGTCTCGCTGCACCTGTCTCGCTGCACCTGTGTCGCTGCACACGGCTGCAGAGGGGAGACAGGGCAGAGCGCAGGGATGGGTGGACCGGCACACGTGACCCCGGGGCCGTTATGATACCGGGGTTCGGTCCCCATCCCTAGTCAACTGTCATTCACGCTTTGATAGAAATATTCATATCCTGGCTGTTTATTATTGCCGTTTTATTTTAGTCACTGATCGTCCCTCGCGTATCTCTGGGCACCGATAGAGTTGTTTATCCTCCCTGATGTTCTGAGGCTTTTCAAAGTAAAGAGCGAAGATTTTTTTCCAGCGGCGAGTGGAGAAGTCAGCGTCTAATTTGGAGTTTGCAGACTGACTTTAGCGCCCGTGTCAGTGCTTTTGTGTTAAACTCCGCCGTGACGTTTTTGGAGGAGCTGTTAAGTTTGATAGTCGACTCAGAAGAAAGCTAACGTTTTCACAGAAAGCTACATCAACACAACAGTATGTGGAGTTAAACTGGACAATAACCTCTGAATAGTTCTACTGTTAAAGCGGCAGCCAACGGGGCTGCATTATGTCGGCAGGATCATTTAAAGGCAACCGCGACTAATGTGCGTCTGCACCATTTCTTTTTTTTTTCTTCAGATGTTTTTTTTCTTTTCCATTTTTGATACAGCGGCGGCAGAAATGAAGGAGCGGCGGCTCCTTAATTAACATAGAGGAAACACTGCAGACATTTATATGGTTAGTCTGGTGTTATAAGTGATTTACCTCAGGTGCACTGTGGAGTGGGTCACACTGTTTTTAATGCAGGCTAACTGATACCATAGACATGCTTTAGCCTAGCATTAGCCTAGCCATGGTATAATTCATTTTAAAATGACTCATGTATTGAAGTAAAAAGTGCCATATGGTAAAACAACTTTAAGAAGTACAATGACTCAAGTACATGTAAAGCAAATCCATAAGAATGAGGATGATTCAGCTAAATGCAGTAACTGGAGAAGAGAGTGAGTTCCACGGCTCATGCGTCACATCAGACATGTTGTTATTCATTGTTTCTCTGTTTAGGGCTGAAGTCGTCTCCACCTGTTTGTGACTTTGTGAAATGTCTCTCGGACAAACGCTGGAACTGGTCAGAGCGAATGTCCAGATCCCAACGAGTCCTGGTCCCGAACTGAAGCAGGAAATCACAGAGACTCCAGGGATTAAAGAGGAGCCAGAGGAACAGAGCATCAAACAGGAGGAAGAGCAGCTGCCAGTGTAGGCTCCACCCCTTTAAACACACATTTCACTCACACAAACTCACACTGGTGTTAAATAGACACAACAACAATATAAACACAACACTTTTGTTTTTGCTCCAACTGTGCTGATCGCAAAGATATGAAATAGGGGGGATGGTCCGATATGAACATGTTCTGCCGATATCGATATGAGATATTTGCCGATATTTATTTTGACGTTAATAATCAATAGAAAGGCTGAGTCACATGTTGTAAAGTTTGCAAATTATTGTTCTATTATTGGAGAGAAACCTGGTGAGAAACACGCAGAGTTTTTGGGTGAAGAGTAACGCAGGAGAGCCCGGCGTTATCTGTGCGCTTGTGGACAGAGGGATAAGCTCGTCCACCTCTCTGCATTGGTCTGACCCTTCATCAAACACCAGGAAATAGAGACCGGGACGAGCAGGACCCGACACGGGAGCAGGCGGTCGGACCAAAACACGCCGGGTCCCGAGTCTCGTGAACGGGCCGGGGCGGCGTCGGGAACGGGATTGAAATCCATTCCCGTGCTGGTCTCTACCAGGAAACGTTAACCAACACGTTCAATGAAGGTTCTTGGATGGAGAACGCCTGCACGACTGAGAGCCTACACGGACGTCAACCATGACTGGTTTTCTGACTCGTCCAATAAAGCAAAACTGAACATTTCAGAATGTCCTTTTATTGTAGACGACCTATTCATGCGTCTAATCGATTCTCTGGACAAAGGGAAATGTCTCACTAACATTTACACAGATTTTATAGAAAATGTTTCACATCTGAATTAATGTTACGCTGATATTTTCCAGGTCTGTCTGTGTGAAGACTGAAGAGTCCTCACTGCTTCAACAAAGACAAACTGAGCACCGAGAGGAAACGCAGGGAGAGGACATCAGCTCAGAGCCACATTTCCACTCAGAGACTGAGGGACACACTGAGCACTCGTCTGACACTGACAATGATGACGACTGGGAACAGCCCAGCTTTCCAACTGCAAAAAGCACAGGTCTATTCCCCAAATACAAGTCTGCACCACAGACCAGTGCTGGAGTTAAGAAACGACAAAGCGTAGGAGCTGAGAGGAAGGAGCACCGGTGCCATTTTTGTTGGAAATCATTCACCTGGAAACGTAGCCTTCGTGCACATATAAGAACCCACACGGGAGTGGAACCCTACAGCTGTTCAGTCTGTAACAAGACTTTACTGACAAATCTAATCTAAATAAGCACATGAGAACACACACAGGAGAGAAGCCTTTCAGCTGCTCAGTCTGTAACATAAAATTTTCCAGAAAGGATTCTCTTGTGGGTCATGAACGAACACACACAGGAGAGAGGCCTTTCAGCTGTTCAGTCTGTGAGAAAACCTTTACCCATAAAGGTGCTCTAGGTTCACATTTAAAAACCCACACAGAAGAGAAACCCCACAGCTGTTCAATCTGTAACAAGACCTTTACTGTAAAATCCAAGCTAAATGTTCACATGAGAACACACACGGGAGAGAAAGCCTGTTAGACGATGAACACGGTAACGATATCATTTCGTTGACTCATCTTTTTTTAATGATGACGAGTAAAAACGGTTCTTTGGCTGAAACATGACGAGACGTTTGAGTTTACGTTAATGAGACGAAAATGGGAGCTTTGGGGAAAAGTCACGTAGGGCTGAAAGATATATCGTATCTATCGAGATATGAACATTAAAATAAAAAAAGCAAGATATAAACGATATAGATTTTCATGAATAAAACTACACTCTTTGTTATTATGTTTTTATTTTTCTGAAAATTCTTGGTTTTCACCTAACCCATAGTTATATCGTATCGATATCGAGATATGAAATTTTGTCCATATCGTTCAGCCCTATTCACAATGACACTTCTGCCTGTTGTGGTTTCATCTGTTTGACAAAAGCTGTTAATCCAAGAGATTATTATTATTTATCCCAATTTCTAAATTTCTAATACTTATTATAACTTTTTATAATTGTTGAGACGCCGCCGCCCTGGGTGGGCTTGGTCATGGTACTATGAGAGTATGCCCAATAATGGTGATATGTGATTATTTGAATAAAGCGTGATTTGCTTGATTGCTTGAATGAATAAAGTATGCTTATCAATAGAAGTTTTACAAGGCAAGTAGCCTAATAATTTGGGATATTGTGTGCCACGATCATATTATGCTTTCACTGTTCATAAATAAATTTGCATTGTGTTGTGAGTAATTGTAAAACTATTTACCGTTTTAAGAATAAAAGCTATTAAGTACATTATAGGCTTATAGGGATGGTGAGTATGAAAGCCAAGTATAAGTACTGCATAGAGTATTGCTAATATCAATCATTACATTAATCAAAACAGTGATGACATGAGTATGTATATGAGAAAATGATGTTATAAATTCTTTGTAATTTTGTTACAATATTGAACTTGTCGTTTAAAGGTGAATGTGCTGTGTGTGATATTAGGTGACAAAGGAAAAACCCAAAAGGGAAGTAAAGTAAGAACTGTGGTTTTGGGTGGCTGCACATAGACTTGGCCTTTCCCGGCTGAAGACACCCCTCACTCAGTTGCACCATAACTGTTTGAAGACATTTCTCGTAAAGTGGCAGTTACACAATAGCTGCCCTCCACATTTTGCCCTTATTTAGCTAAAAGATACTGCTCACTTAGCTTCACAGAGTAAGTGCACACCTTATTAGGTAAATGAAGCTGCACATGACAGTTACAAAATGTAATAGGAGGGGTTGTTTGTCACCTAGATTGTGTAAAATAGGGAGGACTTATGGGAAGCCCCTAATGAAAATGTATAAAAACCCTGTGCCAGAAGTGTTCGGCTGTAGACTTCCCTACTCTGAGCGACCACGAAGCACGTCACCTGTCCACTTTGTAAGTTCTGTGTACTGTTTGTATATTGTGTTGTGTATTGCTTGTATACTGTTTTGTGTATCTTTTGTATGTTCAGTGGGACAGCATTGGGGGGTACAACCGGCATGTATTAGTCACTTTAGAGTCCGAGTGCTTTAGGTGCTTAGATCACACATCCAAAACACTATCAATAAGATCAAATTCTGTTTATCAAATTTTAGGTTCATTAGAGACTGTTTGTCAAATCAAGCTGCCAAAATATACTTTTTTTCCATGATCCTCTCACATATCACATATTGTATCATAAGTTGGTCAAACACACATGCCACAACAATTAATCCCATGAAATCATTATATAAACAAGCGCTTAAAACATTGGATAAAAAACCCTACAGATATCACCATTGTCAGATTTTACAGAAATATAAGTTACTAAGTTGGGACAATCTTATAAAATTCAAAAACATCTGTTTAATGTATAGAATTAAAACTGGCTCTGCTCCCCTTCACTGAGCGAGTTTGTAAACTTCAGATCGAGTGCTGCCAGAGTAACTCGAGGGGCAGTGAGGGAAGACTGCAGCCTCACCCTCAGAAAAACTTCATTTGGTCAGGCCGTGTTTTCTTATAAAGCCTCCCAACAGTGGAACACAGTGCCTGAATCAATTCGCGAGTCTTCCTCATTTAAAAAGAATGCCAAAAAGTGGCTCGTGGAGACACAAACTTGTGAGCACTAGTTATATTGAAAATGTATACTTGGCTCATTTTAGGTACTATGTATGTATGTATGTAACTATATTGTGTTTTGTAAATTGCTGTGTGATTTTAATCCTGTTTTTTTAGGCTGGCTTTGACATCTGCCAAAGGGTCTACCGATGAAAATTAGCTTCTTCTGCTAACTCGGGCATATTTACATTGTAAAATGTTGATTAATGTGCACTGTCCCTTTTCAAATAAATAAATCTAAATCTAAAAATCAGGTACGCCTGACATTGTTGACAGTTGGGTGCCTAGGGGCATTGTCAACCTAGGTGCAGGGAATTTTACAAGTGGCTTATAAGGTTGGTTGTGGGCCTTCTAAGTATTGCGACCACTTAAAAATAAATAAATTATATAGAGCACACTTTTCTGTTGCCCGTCGCTCTTTGTGGGAACCTACTGTTTAAAAAACCTTTAAAGTAACTCCACGCTTCAACTCCAGGTCACTCGTCTTTGGTAAGTTCTTCTCTTTCTTGCACTTTTCTCCACAGGAGGTCATCCAGTTTTGTGTGGTATAGGAATTTAAGGGTTAAACTATATGGAGTCCACTAGGTTCTTACCTTAGATCTTTAAAAAGTCAGAATAGTTCTACACTGAGTATAATTTTCCTACAATAATGAAACTGACTAAAACGTGACTAAAACTAAAAAGGCCAAACACTGCATTTCCAGAAACTGCTCCAAGACTTTCCCATGAAATGTGATCTAAACGTGCACGAGGAGCGTTTACAATGTTTTCCTTTTACAGTGAAATATACTGTACACTAATAAAATAAACTTGTTTTTATTCTATTCTCTCGTTTTCTTTCAACATCCACAAGACTCAAGTTTTCAAAGATCCTCTCGAAGCCGCCGCCTCCTGGTTCATTGTTATTTAAACGTGTTGTGAATTGTTCCGCTCCTGCTGTAATTCTGACTTGTGGACTGGGGTGGGATCTGGTTAACCTCTTACCCCCCACTTTAATTATACAAAAGGCTCTTTTATCATTTCTTAATTTCATCTTTCTTAAATTTCTTTAGAGGAAATCATCTTGACAAAAATGCTTTGGGTCCGTTAGACCGAATGACATTTTAAACCTGTAATATTGTGTCAACTGTTTTAGCTGCCGGTTAGCGGTTAGCATCACTTAAAGCTGCGGAAAGCGTTTCACAATAAATACTATAGAAATACAAGCATTTATTTACAACAGATATTTTCATCATTGAAAAAAATGAAGAAACAAACATGTGCTTTTGCTGTGAGCGGCTCAGCTCTCCTTAGACATGACGGAAACTTTACCGGGAGTGGGAACGTCTCCAGTTCGTCTCCATGGAGATGAGACTAAAGGCAGCAGAATTAGAGATTAAACAGGTTAAGTTCTTCTCCAAATCCATTCTTTGATTATTCACTGCAGTAAACACGTTTTCTGTGTCGAGCTGCTCATCGGGAGGATGTTTTGTAACAGTTTGGTCCAAAATGTTACGCAGTGACAACAGTGCAATAGTGTTTGTTAATCTTCATGTATATTCATGAATGTCCTTTTATTTACTTTATCAAATCCACTTGGAATAAACCAGTGTTAGAGCCTAATTAGCGTCTCTCACGGATCTGTTGGAATCAGGCTGAAATATCAATTGTTTATTTACTGAAAATAAATCTCAAAACTGACATTTTGTCCAAGTACGGTCGCTACACGAAAACCAGCGCATGCGCAGTATTTACTGACCGTGTGTTGCGCATGCGCAGCTTGAAAACGTGTTACAAATCGGGCAGAGCTTCATATCGCGTCCCTACATGTTAGCTAACGTGTTGTGCTCAGTGTTTGTAGTCATGTGGGATTTTGTTCGGGTAAGTTAAAGCGTTTCATTTATCCCGCGGGTCATTAAGGCTGTTTAACGCACTTTAAAGACTTTACGAGCACAGTTTACTTTATATTGGAGGAAGTTTTAGTGTCAGAAGTAGCGGCTAATCGGCTGTTAGCTTCACAGGAAACTGCTGCGGAAAGATCTGTTTCTGTTCTGTTTCATCGTCTTTAATAAAGCTTTGAAACACGTGACGGTTTTAAACGGTGAGATTAATCAAACGCACTTAAATGAAGCTAAAATGTGAAATTACGCTGTAAGTTTTGAGTCAAACCTGCGTGACACAGGCCTCGGGTTTTCCCTGTTTGTCTCAGAGGCGAATATTTACTCAGAAACATTAACTTTACTTTAATAATTTCACTCAAGACGTAAAAAGTAGTGACCAGTTAAATGAGGATAATGCTGTTTGAGGAGTAACTGTTCATTAGTGACACAAATTATAGAAACAATATGAAATCTGAGCAATAAACTAAACTACATCTAAGTGACGCCACGTGGAGCTTTTGTCACTGAAAGGTTCACTCCTCGTGGCTGTAACAGTATATGTTTTATATGTTTGAATAAGTGAGGTGCGGTCAGGGGAGGCAGGTGAAATTAAAAAATACAATAAACTTTATAAAAACAAGTCCCTTCTCTCTCTTCTGGGTGATTGGGATTTCCTATGATTTTCATCAATCTCGTGGTTAAAAAATGCCCAAATGTTTCACCAGTTGTCGATATCGTGTAAAGAGGGCGGAGCCTCCAGCGTCCTGCACACACTTGAGCTCGGCTCATTCCCTCAGCGCTCTGTCCCATTCGGGGCTTTTTTCGCCCCCTAAAAGTAAAATACATTTGTAAATGGGTTTTTGTTGGGCGCGTTGGTTTTCTATCACCTGGATAAAGAATCAGACATAAGAACAACTTGTTTAACCTGTTCATTTGACTTTAAATCGCGTTTTGATGGTCCCGAAGTGAGGCTCGCCTCCAATGCACTGCCCTGACAGTACGAGGGGGGCGCTGTGTCAGCGCTACACATTTCTACTAAACATGTGGACTACAAGTGAAAACAAGCTGTTTTATTACTCTGCACGGTTTAGGAGAGGCAATTTAAACGTAAAGGAGTACGTAAAAGGAAAAACTAATTAGACTGACATTTTATGGAGGAAATGCTGTAGACGAGTATTTATACCGAACATGTCGACACTATCACGCACCGCCCGCGTGGCGCATCAGGTTTGTCATTAACTTATCACTTGGAGGGGCGGGGTACGAGTCCTGGTCAAGTCCACTATGTTGTCTTTTAATTTTTATTTGCAATATCGTGGGAATGTATTTTATGTTTAAATATGTTGCTATTGAATGCTATACACGGCAAGTTGCATTTTTTCCCCCTGCTGTTTTGTTTACTTATTTAGCATGTGCCTCACCAGCAACAAATCTCACCGCACGTCACTGGTTTGAATAAGTCTGTTAATACAGTAATTGGTTCACTGGTTGATGTCACCTGTATCAGTCGAGGATGTGGAGGCGCTGGTACAGCTGTCTTTTTAAAGGGACTGTGTCATTGTTTGTATTTTGGTGTTTATGATGTCACTCTGTCTCTTTGGACCTTGAGTCCGTAATAAAGTTGAATTGAATATAAAGGATAATGACACGAGGTTCATTATCAGAAATAACTGAAGGACGTTTGCTTCAAGTTATTTCTGATAATGGACCTCGCGTCATCCCGCTTATACCACAGTCCCGCAACTGAAACTGTTCATTGGGCCCTGTTTTAAGTCCTGGGCAGGAGTTATTTCACTGTTAAAGTGCATATGACACATTAGACACAGTTTTAGCTCAAACACAGTTAACACGATTATATTTAAGATTTTGCTAAAGATTATTCCCAGTTTTCTTTAGTTTGAGCATTTTTGTGATGTTTATGTTTTCACTTCCTTATTGGACAGGAAGTGACATCGAAGAAGGTAAACAATTTTAAACTGTTGCCGTGCAACCATGTTAAGTCAATGGGAAATGAATGAGTCAAACTGCTATGGAATGTTACCTGGCTAATGGGCCTGATAAATAAGTAGCTTCAGTAACTCTGTTGAGTTTCAGAAATATTGATGGTTGTTTTTAAGAGTTTTTTCTCACATATTTGCCCGTCTGCCAAGACCCGGAAGCAGAAGTCGTGACGTCACACTTAACAAACGTATACATGCTTTTCAGTCATGTGACTTTTGTTGTTATGGCGGCCATTTTGAATACCGCAGTAGAATTATGCAGTAACTACAACATGTAACAATATCTCTACTCAGGATGAAAATGAAAGACGACTGATTGACAGAGGCATTTTTATGTTCTCGTAATCATTGCTCAAGAAGATAACAGTAAAAACACACCCCCAGAGACGCACGTTTATGTGAAGAAACCAGTGAGTCAGTGTTTAAGCTGCTCAAGATGTTAGCATGCTACCGGTTAGCATTTAGCTTCTACAGCTCAGCTCTGACCCTGAACCACAGACATCTAGCCTTGGATACGACATGTGACAGAGGTCAGAGCTGAGCTGTTACTGTAGTATTTCCTCAGTGTTCATAGATGTGAGACACACATGTGTTTATCGTGTTGAAGCTAAATGCTAACCAGTAGCATGCTAACATCTTGAGCAGCTTAAACACTGACTCAGACTGAGACTGTTGACATGACAAACTGTAAAAATCCCAGAGAAATGTTTTCTGTTTCCTCTTTGATGAGTTAGTTTAGTCTTCAGAGTGAAGCAGATCTTTAGTAAATCCTGCTGTAGCTCCACAGACAGAGCTGCTACGTCTGTGACACTGCTGCTGGTTTCTTCATATAAACGTGCGTCTCTGGGGGTGTGTTTTTACTGTTATCTTCATGAGCAATGATTACGAGGAGATAAAAATACCACTGTCCATCAGTCGTCTTCTTTTATATCCTGAGTAGAGATATTGTTACATGTTGTTGTACTGCATAATACTACTTTGGTGCTCAAAATGGCCGCTGGAACTATGCGTGATGTCATTGCAAACGCATGTATAGATGGAGCAACATCCGGGAACCTTTACTGGGCAACGCCCCTTTTGGGGGAATCGAGAGTTAAAAATGTCATTAGTGTGTATGTGAAACCGGGACTATTTCTCATTCAGAAGATAAAATATTCCAAACCAGTGTCAGAACTACAGGACAATGTCCGTTCTTGATCACAGACACATCAAGTCACTGTCAGGAGACGATTGGAAGGTTTTTTGTGGACACTTATATGAGCGAGTTTATCGATCACTAGCATCTGTTATGTCCATGTCAGAGCTCATTACTGAGGAAACGGCTCCCCCTGGTGGCCGTGTATTATGCACTTTGTGTAACGTCTTTAATCGGTAATTATTCTAACTCATCAAACCTGTTCAGCATTAGGCCTAATTAATGATTCTCTCGGTTTTAAAACGCACATTAACGTTAGCATTAGCAGCTAGTAGGTTAGCTGCTGAATGAACCATTTGCTTTCATAAGCTACAAAACTACATCGTAGGCTGTATGATTTTAATTTAATGATAATATAAAAGCAACAGACTAAAAGCTGAAGCTGTAGTGACATTATAAAGTTCCACAGGCAAATGTCACAGAGTCATGATCACAGTGGGTTTAGCAGCTCAGTTTAAAACGTTAACCGTCTTCTCTGTGAATGATCTGAAACAACAGGTCACTTCCATGGCTTCCTTTTCACGTTCCATAATTAAATAAAACAAAAAACGTTTTTCATGTGTAAATTAAAAGTTTTCAGACGATCTTTCCTCATTCATTCCGATGTACGGAGCTTCTGTTTCCCCCGGAAAGGGGCGTTAACCTTTTGGCACCACTGATGCGACGTAGACGTTGCTCCATCTATTGCAAAACAATTCCGTAATACGTTAAGTGTGACGTCACGACTTCCATCAACCATCAATATTTGTGAAACTCAACAGAGAGTTACTGAAGCTACTTATTTCTCAGACTCATTAGCCAAACATGCCGCATCTACTGCTAAAAAAGTAATATTTACTAAAGTCGCTACTTCCGGGTTTAGCGTAGCTGTTGCGCCGTTAGCATTTTTCTCCGCTAACCCGGAAGTAGCGATTTTGGTAAATATTACTTTTATAGCAGTAGGTGCAGCATGTTTGGCTAATGGGCCTGATAAATAAGTATGTTCAGTAACTCTCTGTTGAGTTTCACAAATATTGATTGTGGTGTTAAAGAGTTTTTTGTAGTTTCTCGCACATCTGCGGACCCGGAAGTAGAGCTGTGACGTCACCACTTAACAAACGTATTCATTTAAAATGACTCATGTATTGAAGTAAAAAGTACCATATGGTAAAACAACTTTAAGAAGTACAATGACTCAAGTACATGTAAAGCAAATCCATAAGAATGAGGATGATTCAGCTAAATGCAGTAACTGGAGAAGAGAGTGAGTTCCACGGCTCATGCGTCACATCAGACATGTTGTTATTCATTGTTTCTCTGTTTAGGGCTGAAGTCGTCTCCACCTGTTTGTGACTTTGTGAAAATGTCTCTCGGACAAACGCTGGAACTGGTCAGAGCGAATGTCCAGATCCCAACGAGTCCTGGTCCCGAACTGAAGCAGGAAATCACAGAGACTCCAGGGATTAAAGAGGAGCCAGAGGAACAGAGCATCAAACAGGAGGAAGAGCAGCTGCCAGTGTAGGCTCCACCCCTTTAAACACACATTTCACTCACACAAACTCACACTGGTGTTAAATAGACACAACAACAATATAAACACAACACTTTGTTTTTGCTCCAACTGTGCTGATCGCAAAGATATGAAATAGGGGGGATGGTCCGATATGAACATTTTCTGCCGATATCGATATGAGATATTTGCCGATATTTATTTTGACGTTAATAATCAATAGAAAGGCTGAGTCACATGTTGTAAAGTTTGCAAATTATTGTTCTATTATTGGAGAGAAACCTGGTGAGAAACACGCAGACTTTTTGGGTGAAGAGTAACGCAGGAGAGCCCGGCGTTATCTGTGCGCTTGTGGACAGAGGGATAAGCTCGTCCACCTCTCTGCATTGGTCTGACCCTTCATCAAACACCAGGAAATAGAGACCGGGACGAGCAGGACCGACACGGGAGCAGGCGGTCGGACCAAAACACGCCGGGTCCCGAGTCTCGTGAACGGGCCGGGGCGGCGTCAGGGAGCGATATTGAAATCCATTCCCGTGCTGGTCTCTACCAGGAAACGTTAACCAACACGTTCAATGAAGGTTCTTGGATGGAGAACGCCTGCACGACTGAGAGCCTACACAGACGTCAACCATGACTGGTTTTCTGACTCGTCCAATAAAGCAAAACTGAACATTTCAGAATGTCCTTTTATTGTAGACGACCTATTCATGCGTCTAATCGATTCTCTGGACAAAGGGAAATGTCTCACTAACATTTACACAGATTTTATAGAAAATGTTTCACATCTGAATTAATGTTACGCTGATATTTTCCAGGTCTGTCTGTGTGAAGACTGAAGAGTCCTCACTGCTTCAACAAAGACAAACTGAGCACCGAGAGGAAACGCAGGGAGAGGACATCAGCTCAGAGCCACATTTCCACTCAGAGACTGAGGGACACACTGAGCACTCGTCTGACACTGACAATGATGACGACTGGGAACAGCCCAGCTTTCCAACTGCAAAAAGCACAGGTCTATTCCCCAAATACAAGTCTGCACCACAGACCAGTGCTGGAGTTAAGAAACGACAAAGCGTAGGAGCTGAGAGGAAGGAGTACCGGTGCCATTTTTGTTGGAAATCATTCACCTGGAAACGTTGCCTTCGTGAACATATAAGAACCCACACGGGGGGAAACCCTACAGCTGTTCAGTCTGTAACAAGACTTTCACTGACCAAATCTAATCTAAATAAGCACTTGAGAACACACACGGGAGAGAAGCCTTTCAGCTGCTCAGTCTGTAACATAAAATTTTCCAGAAAGGATTCTCTTGTGGGTCATGAACGAACCCACACAGGAGAGAAACCCTACAGCTGTTCAATCTGTAAAAAGACCTTTACTGTAAATCCAATCTAAATGTTCACATGAGAACACACACGGGAGAGAAAGCCTGTTACAGACGATGAACACGGTAACGATATCATTTCGTTGACTCATCTTTTTTTAATGATGACGAGTAAAAACGGTTCTTTGGCTGAAACATGACGAGACGTTTGAGTTTACGTTAATGAGACGAAAATGGGAGCTTTGGGGAAAGTCACGTAGGGCTGAAAGATATATCGTATCTATCGAGATATGAACATTAAATAAAAAGCAAGATATAAACGATATAGATTTTCATGAATAAAACTACACTCTTTGTTATTATGTTTTTATTTTTCTGAAAAATTCTTGGTTTTCACCTAACCCATAGTTATATCGTATCGATATCGAGATATGAAATTTGTCCATAGTTCAGCCCTATTCACAATGACACTTCTGCCTGTTGTGGTTTCATCTGTTTGACAAAAGCTGTTAATCCAAGAGATTATTATTATTTATCCCAATTTCTAAATTTCTAATACTTATTATAACTTTTTATAATGAACTGACTAAAACGTGACTAAACTAAAAGGCCAAACACTGCATTTCCAGAAACTGCTCCAAGACTTTCCCATGAAATGTGATCTAAACGTGCACGAGGAGCGTTTACAATGTTTTCCTTTTACAGTGAATATACTGTACACTAATAAATAAACTTGTTTTTATTCTATTCTCTCGTTTTCTTTCAACATCCACAAGACTCAAGTTTTCAAAGATCCTCTCGAAGCCGCCGCCTCCTGGTTCATTGTTATTTAAACGTGTTGTGAATTGTTCCGCTCCTGCTGTAATTCTGACTGTGGACTGGGGTGGGATCTGGTTAACCTCTTACCCCCCACTTTAATTATACAAAAGGCTCTTTTATCATTTCTTAATTTCATCTTTCTTAAATTTCTTTAGAGGAAATCATCTTGACACAAATGCTTTGGGTCCGTAGACCGAATGACATTTTAAACTTGTAATATTGTGTCAACTGTTTTTGCTGCCGGTTAGCGGTTAGCATCACTTAAAGCTGCGGAAAGCTTTTCACAATAAATAATATAGAAATACAAGCATTTATTTACAACAGATATTTTCATCATTGAAAAAATGAAGAAACAAACATGTGCTTTTGCTGTGAGCGGCTCAGCTCTCCTTAGACATGAACGGTAACTTTACCGGGAGTGGGAACGTCTCCAGTTCGTCTCCATGGAGATGAGACTAAAGGCAGCAGAATTAGAGATTAAACAGGTTAAGTTCTTCTCCAAATCCATTCTTTGATTATTCACTGCAGTAATCGCGTTTTCTGTGTCGAGCTGCTCATCGGGAGGATGTTTTGTAACAGTTTGGTCCAAAATGTTACACAGTGACAATAGTGTTTATTTGTTAATTTATTTATTTATTAGTTTATTTAAACAGGGACAATGCACATTAATTAACATCACTGTAAATGTACCAGTTTTGGCTCCAAAGCTAATTTTCAACTGTAGTCCCTGGGCAAGATGTAGATTGCCAACAATATATAACAATAACAACAATCATTATTAACCTAAAAATGATAAAACAATTCATTAGTATGAGCTCACACACAACCTATTTAAAATCGCACAAACACTACCATATGACAATTACACACAACAGAATACAACGGCAGCAGGCAGTTAAGCACAAAAGCAGCAAAAATAAAAATACATTAACATGATGTGCAAGTTTGATTCTCAAGTAAACCAAAAGATTTAACTTATTTTTAAAGACCTCTAATGTATCGACATTGCGTATGTGAGAGGGGACACTTGCTTCCAGAACTGGACTGCTCTCACGAAAAGGCGACTGACTGAAGGCACTTTTCCTAAGGGGGCTAACAGGCGTTATTAGGTGGCAAGATCTGAGTTTGTCGCCTGCCTCAGATTTATAAAATTCAAAAAAGTGGTGAGGACCAAAAACCACTAAAATTTTAAACCAGATTAGCAATCATGAACAATTTACAAAAAGGTTTTCCCCATTTCAGGCAGGTTATGATTTGTCCAATATACTGCAGTGGTGATGGAGAAAGTTTTCTTGGTCCTAAACTTAGAGCCTGCTTATGACAGAGTCCGAATCTGGTTCTAGCGTCGTCTTACAGCCCTGAGACCAAAGCTTGACACAGTAAGGACAGCAAGTGGCTTATCATTGAGTCAAAAAAAATACATTTTGCAAGGCATCTGTATATGTAAATCAAACTCTGGTCTGATGTACTAAAAATTTGTCGGGAGATTTAGTTAAAACCGGGTCGAACTGACTTATTTTTTGACTTCTTTTTAAACCGTAAATTGGGGGGAGTCCTAAGTATGATTCCCAGATATTTATACTCTGTTACCAAACACTAATCTCCCCTCTGCAATTGTAATAGTTCAGGAATCTGGTAAGTCATACTTCTTTGTAAAAAATATACACTCGTCTTTTTAAGATGTAGATGTAGACACGAATTTGTACACCCATTGGGAACAAACTCCATAGGTTTTCGAAAAGCTTTTTAGCTACTTCTCCTTGTCCTTTCCCAATGGACGATCAATCACAGTAGTCCATCTTGCGTACATTTGTATCTCGCAATCAGAACACACAGAATGGCAAGGGTCGTTGATGTTTGTTAATCTTTCATTTAAATTCATGAATGTCTTTATTTACTTTAGTCAAATACTCTTTGATAAACCGAGTGTTAGACTAATAGCGGTCTCTCCAGGATCTGTGGAATCAGGCTGAAATTCAATTTGTTTTTATGAAAATAAAATCTCAAAACTGAACATTTTGTCCAAGGTAACGTCCGCTCACACTAACCGAAAGACCAGCGAATGCGCCATATTTAACCTGACGCGGGTGTTGTTGCGCAGGCGCAGCTTTGAAAACGTGTTTCAAAATTCGGCAGCAGCTTCATAATCGCGTCCCTACATGTTAGCTTAACCGTTGTGCTCAGTGTTGTTGTCATGGGAATTGTTGTCGGCCGTAAGTTGAAAGCGTTTCATCATCCCGCGGCGTCATGTTAAGGCTGTTGTAAGCGCACTTTAAAGACTACGACACAGTTTACTTATATTGAGGAAGTTTTAGGTGATCAGAATAGCGGCTAATCCGGCTGTAGCTTCACAGGAAACTGCTGCGGAACAGATCTGTTTCTGTCTGTTTCATCGTCTTTAATAAAGCTTGAGAACACGTGACGGTTTTATAACGCACTTAAATGAAGCCTTAAAATGTGAAATTACCCTGGTACATCCACATCGCCCTACTCGGGTCGATTCCCGCCTCGGTTGCGCAAATGCCGCCGGAGTCAGAACCGCTCGGCGGATTTGCCGCGCGTTGCTGCAGATCCGCTTTCATGACGCGCTCTTTTCATTGAAACCCGCTGTGCAAAGAGCTGCCTCCGCAGCGGAACCCGCTTCAACTATCGCCAAGCGAGAAATGTGGTCTGAGTTGTTGTGTTATTTTGCTGACGTTTCTTTACATTTGCGTAGGTAATAGTTCAGCTACGAGGTGTTCGTGAAGAAATCAAATCGGACAGTATCCGCACAAGTTAGCTCTGCTGTAGCCCCATTTTAACGCTACAGCGTCCCGGCTAAATCGCTCTGCGGACGCGGCCACCGGTGTTCCAGCTCGGCGCCAAGTCCGCTCCGCGGACGCTCACTTAGCAAAACCGTATTATCAACTCTGCAAGCAAAGACGTTGCTGCTCACTTACAGTATACAGAATTACTCACAAAATACGTTGTCAAAGTTGTTTAATTAACCAAAAAACCGGCATATATATACAGTAGTAGTTTAAGTACCGATGTTTAGATTTAGTGAGGACTATCGAATATTAATTCCCAAGTAAAGGAAGAAATCACGGTGCTAGCTACAGTGACTTTAGCCTACTTCTTGTTTGTTGGCTAACAGATTTAGTGAAGTTATTCTGAAATCATGTTGTTTTTATAGTCGTTATAGTATTTAAATAAATGTACAAATATTTAACTTGGTTAAACCTTTAACTGAAGTACACAAACATACAGCAACATCGGTTACGTACTGAAAATTGAATAGAGAACAGCTTTGCTACTCTAAAAGTATTAATTATATCCTAATTATCTAAACTACAAGAGTGTTCACGTTATACAAAACTAACTAAAATATAGCTTTCTATTTTAAGAAATGTGTGGACCAATGCCATGAAACGACAGAAGATCAGCCCTCTGGATTCCTAAATGCAAATGTTATCCATAATATTACATCATATAATACTGTGTTCCTTCAGGTCTGTGAGAAGAGCGCACTTCATTTGACTGGATCAGACGATTCATCAAGGAGGCTGGACTGTAAAGAACCAGGATAATCCTGAACTAACTGGGCCTACATACTTCAGACTGAACCTACACATCTGCCAGGTTGTTTGGTTCTGTTATGTAGACTACCAGTGTTTTGTGGTTGACGTTCATCTTCCTAAATCTCTTTGTTCATGTCACGATGTACCTTCTGTTCATTAGTTATGCTTGAATCTTGTGTTTTGTTGTTGAAGTTGGTTTGGGTTTGGGGTTTTGTTCTGCAGTAAGAACTTTTAATATCAATTGAATCACTATACAGTATGCTGCTAGCTTTAAGGTAAATAATTTTTGTTTATAATTTTTGTAAAATCTAAGTTGTAATATTTTTTTAGACGATTATTAATAGATACGTTTTTTCTTTTATGTTCCCAGTGTTGTTCTTGGTCGGAAAAAGTCCAGTCCAAAGATAATAAATCCTGGCTAAACATAGCGCGGAGACTTTATCTGTAACACACTCTAATATGGTTAAGTAAAGGCGATGATCTGTGGTTGATCTTTTTAAGTTGCATCCCAAAAATCATTTTTTTGATGTCACCAATTAGGGGATGAACTAGCACAAGGTGATGGGCTGGTCTCTATAAACCATCACCCTTAGATTACAGAAAACAACAGCATTGCATATAATTCATCTATATGATCTGCTTATTGGCTTCAGTTGCTGTGATAAAGAGGGGTGTTCATTTTCTGCACTGGGTGAGAGACGGGGGATCACAGGACGAAGGAACAGGCTCAACTGCTCCTGCATACTGACCCACAGCTGGAAATGAACTAACATTGGACAGGTTGGTCAAGTTGTGTCTGTTATTTCTTTCTTGCACAATAAAACCACCCCCACGTTTAGAGTTTTTGAATACCAAAAAAATGTAATTGGGCGCTCGTGCTTCACAGCAAGAAGGTCCCGGATTCGATCCTGATCTGGAACGGGCCATTTATGTGCGGCGTTTTGCATCTGTTTTCCTGTGTCCTGTGTAGGTTTCCTTCGGGTAATCTGTTTCCACTAGATGTACAATGATAAGATGAAATGATGTGTGCCGAGAGTTCAGTAGAGAACCTTTGCACAGATTGTGCAGTCGCGCGTACTGTCAGGCTACCCCAGGGAAAATGAGCTGCATAAGTAACTACTCGCCGGCGGTTGGTGGCAGGATGAAAGTACACTTATGTCGTAAAGTCCTATATCTCAACTGTCTCATGTAAATAAGAGCTTACAAGATAAAGCGTCATTCCTATGCAATTATGCATTGACTATCAATCAGCTGCACTGGGATAGAAAAAATGGTAATCGAAACTTTTATCAATGCACAGCAGGTCAGAATCTCAAGTTAGTAATTGCCAGGGGGTAATAATATGTATGTCCTTTCTCTTGCAGCATCTTCGCTTTGGTGGTTCGTGTTAAAATGAAAATGAAAGAAAGGAAAAAGTACGGTAAGTACCTGTATTGAAACCTTTCATCAATGGCAATAGAAACCCTGACCTTTGCAAATTATATTATTGGTTATTGTCAGAGGACCGTCTGCGGGTCTGAAGTGGCACAAACCAGTGAAGTTGCATTAAAATATCAGGTGTTAAGCAATGGCTCCTGTAGATATATCAACAATTCAGTCTCATCACATGTTTACGTTTTTTGCTCTGCAGTGTTCCGATTTCAGAGTCCTCGTCAGAGGCCGAGGGGACTATACTTTGAGCGGCACAGACTGTATTCCACCAGGTTGGATGATAGCACGCAGAAAGGACCATGGCGAACTACTTCTACCCCTATTCTCAGCCTGCTTCAGCTGACCATTACACATCCTCAAAACCTGAACACCTTTACTGTGTAAGTACAACCTCAATCATCTATTTATTGTTGGTGAACGTTGGGGATTTGATCTTTGCCAACGCTAGAGTTTTAGTATATATTGTTTGAACATGAGGCTGACTGAAATAAATCTTTTGTGGCCACTTGTTGCTTACTACGTCTTATTTATTTTATTTTCACTTGAGAAGCCAACTGTGAACGTAGAAATAGTCCTTCAATTTTTGAACCTAAGCTGATCATTTTGTTTATAACATAATGTCAATGTAATATTTGTAAGTTGATGAATTAAATATCAATGTCCACTGTTAAGTTCTTCTCATTCGTTTGTATGAATGGGTTTATTAGGCTAGAACGCTGTAGAAGCTGATGCATATTTCCTATGATTAAGGTCTTACTTTATTAGAATTATAGCATGTTAAGTCATTAGTCCTTTTTTTTTTTTTTAACAGTACTGAGTTAGTATTGCCAACTTTGTTTACAAATTTCCTTTCAAATGCTAAGCTAGTTTGATAGTAGATGTTAGTCAAATCACAAAGTTATGAGTGGATCAATAAAAAAACTAGAAGGCAAATGAGTATGACAAAATGAGGACACATACGCGACCCGAAGGCGGAGCCTGAAGGCGGATG